>KZ061652.1:30792-66252 GCA_002091835.1 Anopheles maculatus
AACAATGAGGAAAACCCGTGCAACAAATCCGTGTTCACTTATTATTATTCTCGATTGTTGTATGAGGCTCCATCATTATCGGCAAATGCGGCTTACTAGAGACACCGTCGGCTGGTTGCAGGCAGGTTTCGTTGACCTTGTCGGGTTTGTGAAGTATGTGGATGTGTCCGCACTTAACTTTCGGTTTTGTTTTGGGTCAATTGACATTTCATTACGCTTCGATGATCGTATCCACACAGCGCCCCTAGCTCTGCCAGGCGTTCGCACTAAAACGAGAAAGAAAGAGGAACAGAAAACACAGTCGGTTATTATTATACAATTATTGTAACAGTACGGCAGGGCAGTCCAGTAACCCCTAATTCCCCGACATGGGCGTAAGAGATTTAAAAATAATATCACGAAATCTGTCATTTGCTTTGCTGTGGGGACGACACCGTTTGTAATCCATTTTGATGCGCCTTCTCCAACGATAAAACGATAAAGCAGCATTGGACATCATTGGAATTCTCAATGGGACACAATTTAATGCTGTCCGAAAGGAACGGAAAAGATGCTGCTTCTGGGGGTTTTTTTTTGCTCAACCCGCAGCAAACAAAAGCTTATGTTGGTTAACGAATTTCGGGACGCTCTATTGATTATTCATCAGCCAGAAGGTGTTGGCGCTTGCTGCTTCACCATTCCGGCGGTGCCTTGGTTTCCGATGTATTAGCAAGAAAAGAATGTGAAAAAGACAAACAGTGCCAACCCCCTAACTGGGCGCGTGGTTTCGTGTCTGTGTGTGTCTCTGCTATGGGGAACATCACACCACAGGAAATAGGCGTACGAAATGGCCATTCCTTTATTGCTCCATAACAAACACACGCCCTCTCGTGGGACACCTTCGCCCATTGGAGGTATACAGCCGGTACGTGTAGTTATTCATGCATGTAACTTGTGCACCTTCTCTCGCTGACCACCACCAATGTTTAGAACTGCAGAACCCTAGGACGCTGAAAAATCGATCAGCTGCAAAGGTGATTCACGCACGCCCCTTACATTATGCAACAACTAAACTTTTGACACCGATTACCACGACGAAAAGGGGGCAAACGTCGCGATGGGGAGTGCAAACGTAATCAAGCGATCGAGATTGACACCTTGTTAAAATTTCGCACACAGTTGGCAGTAAAAAAGAATTCGAATCAATTATCGTCGATCGCGGGTTGATTTATAGTGGTGTTGCTCCAATTGATGTTGAAAGAAGTGTTGGGTCTTCAAGAAAATTGCCGATGGCTGGTTAATGCGTACAATAAAGCTCCTAGTCACGGAAAATGTGTCAATAATATCTTTTTTAGTTGTCACCTACTCTATTTGCTAACCAGAGAAAAGAATCCTTCAATAAATAATTGCATACTTTTAGGCGCTACTTGCAGAAAATAGATTTCAAGAATGTTCCGAACTGTAGCATTCCTTGCTATCTGTTACAGGATTTCATCTTCATGCTGCCTAAGACTCATGATCCGATACGATACCTCACTTAAGCCGGAATATGCCCCAAGAATTGGATTTGTATTCTACAGCAATTCTAGCAGCAACAGAATAAAGAGGATAGCGCGAACCAAGTGAACTGTTCCGCATGGTTTTCCACTGCTCATTAAATATGTATGCGTTTTTGTGTTTTGCTTTTGTCCCCCGAAGCCAGCTGGACAGAAGCTTGGACAGCACAAAATGGAAATCATCTTAAGACGAGCCTTGCCCCTTTTTGTATCCTTCCTGATTAACTATGCTGAGTATTGCTAGGGCGAAAGAAATCCGGCTGCGAATGGTCCGGTGTTTTCTTGGTCATTTCCTGTCCGGCTGCTAAATGGTAAGCAAACAATGACATTGCACTGGCACGGATGACAGACTACCGGTTTGCGGAACCAACCAGTAAGAGAGTCGTAATTAGTCAGCACAAAATAACTGCCGTGGGTGAGGATGGTAGACATAGTGGAATCTTTCGGTTGCTTTTAGGCAAAAAAAAAGAAGCAAACAGCTGGCTCGGCTGAATAGACACCTGCATACAAGGGCAACCTGCCGAGTATCATCCCTCCCAGTACAGATCAGATTCAAGGGCGATTTCCCCTAACGGTACCGGATTCTCGTGCGTCTACTATCATCGCATCGCGCAACCCACCGTCTAATATTAGCAGAACCCTTAGCGCTTAGTGATCCGCAACCGAAGACCGCAACCGAAGACGCCGCCACGTGTGTGTGTGTGTGTCTGTGTAAGTCGAAACGGTACACGGGGTGGTAATCTTCCACTCTGGATGCAAAACAACACAAAACCGCCGCTAACGCTGACTCAGGCGTGGCACGGTGCGTGAGAACTGAATACATACAAAAGTTGCTGAATAATGTCTCACCGATGCTCTGTAACGCTGCCCCGATAGGAAGAGCGAGACAACGCGCTGTGAATTCCCCACGATCGAAAGATCCAGAGATCTTCGGGTCGCACACGCAAAAACCATGGCTTCACGCGAAGGAAGGAAGCGTAGTAGCACAGCGAGAAGCAACTGGTCGGATGGATTCCAATCGATGAAGAATCGCCGACCACACCAATGTTACCATGGGCAGAGCACTGGCGAAACAGCTGATCGGCGATCGGTGAGGGTCGGTTACGGTTCAGCGAAAGCTACCAAACAATCTTACGAAATTGTGGCCCACTGTTGAGTAAAGATGCTTCGCCGAATGCCGGCAGTGTACGTTGGTGTGGTAAAGCCACCAAAACAAAACAAAAAAACAACAAGCGGGTCACGAATCAAGTCAGGGACGTCGAAATCCAGTTTCAACCACCACTCCGGTGTGCGACCATCGATGACCTCTTTCGGGGTCACCGAGGGTGCAGGTTTATGTGAGAGTTTGCAATCGTTTGCTGGTGCGCTAGTGATCCATACCGATTCGTAAGCCTGTGGTATCTGTGCTAGCAGCTTCAGGCTTGCAGCGCGCAGTGGATAGGCGGAAGCCTCAAAGCGGAATAAATTCAATGCAAACGAACTTGCCGGTACGGTACTGATAAGCGTCTGGTTTGCCGTTTTGTCGTCCGATAATTGCCATCGCTGTCCGTTGGCGGATTTTGGGGATTAGAGCACCCACTCCGGCCACGAGGCCTTGACACAGCAAAATTGTAGCTGTGATCGGTTATCTGTCGGTGACAGCAATGTCATCGGTGTGATTTGGTCCAGATTGAAGACGCTCGATTCGGCAAGTGCCGAATTTGGTGAAATTTGATGTGACGCCTGATAAGAACTGACGGACGTTGGGGTCTTCGTCTTGAACGGAATGGACTTTACTGTTTGTCGAGCGTAAAGTCTCGCTCTCGGTGACTCAGATGGCGGAAGATGTGCAAGTGGTGGACAATGGGCAATAGACGTAGCTGAGATAAACGATAATTAGATCTCTGGTTGACAAGCTTGCAGGAAGCTTCGAGGTGGAAGGTCTATTTCCTTTTTCGCTTAATTATAAACACCTGGTGCGCTCTTCACTGAGTTGAGATATCTAGGTAATCCTAGATTATTATTCTAAGAAATGTAACCATGAGTAGGATGCAAATTGTACAGTAGGATATAGTTCAGTGATGCTTTCAGGATTTCTGAGTACCAAGATATCTGACCGATCCATAATTAAATGTAAAATAATTCAATAAGTCACAGGCAACTTCAATCATGTTTCAGCTCTTCCGCGAAGTGCATCACGGCGCCTTTCATAACGCTTATCGAGGCCTATATTCCAGTAGTCGGCACCGCCGGACTCGTGTTTCGTGTCCGGTAACGCTCATTACATTGTTTATTGACCGAAGCCCGAATGATTAACGGCTCTCCGGAGGCGCTTAGGGCACGGCGCAGAAACCTGCGTGCCTTCAATGAATCATTAGTCTCCGTCAGCGGAAACAAACACACGGCATCGAAGCTTATGTTGCCGTTGACAACAAACAACGGTCGGACTGTTGTCAATTCCTGGCTTCGGGATCAAAGTTTCAACTGCAATCGAAGCAGTCGATTTTTGAAAGTCGAAACGTAGTTTGGAATTTTTTGATAGGAATTTCCGACGAACTGATGGGCATGTTTACTTCCCAGAATCGTTGTGCCGGATTAGCACTTCTGTTGCTGTACCCGCTATGCTAAGCAAGAACTACGAGGTGTACGTTTTTGAAAACATGTCTGCGCCACGCACAAATGGCCTCGAAGAACTTCTTGGAAACTGCTTGCGTCCAAAAACTGGGCCGCTTATCTCGCCGAACTACGACGACGGTTCCATATTGACAGTTTCAGCTGCGGCTCACCAGAGCATCAATATTTACGTTACGCGTACCGTGAGAGAGCCCACTCGACGCAGTACACGCGCCCTATTACTGTGGACCGTTGATAGCTTTTCCGAGCCATCGTTGGAGCAGACGGTCGAGTCGGTGGTTTCTTGTGGCGCGTGCCCTATCATCCATCATCATCGTTGGCGGCGCCATTTTGCTTTCGGGATTCTCGTTCCTCATCAATCTGAGCCCAAACATACTACACTGTGGACAGACGAGACAAACTGGTGGTGAGAAAAAAATAATTACACCCGCTTTTGAAGTGTGTACTTTCATCTGCTTACGCTCGAACTGAAGT
This sequence comes from Anopheles maculatus, assembly GCA_002091835.1. Classification (NCBI taxonomy): domain Eukaryota; kingdom Metazoa; phylum Arthropoda; class Insecta; order Diptera; family Culicidae; genus Anopheles; species Anopheles maculatus. Next base: position 35,415 of record KZ061652.1, read on the forward strand.
GCCACACATCCATCCATCCCAAACACTTACTGCACAAGAAGCGTAAACGAATAGCCCGGCGTGGCAGACAATAAAATACGAAATAGGAACCGGAAATCGAGCTAGTAAATTCACACCGCGTTGTGAATTGGTTTATTTTTGGAATTTGTTTTCGAACGGCGAGCTTTTCCTGCGAGGGCGCCCTACTACCAACGAACGGTTTTGTGCTGGAGTATTCGACGGCGATATGTAAACACAGCTAGTCGTACGATGCTCCGTTTGCTTGGATTATGGATTATGACACCTGTCGAAGGTTACTTTGCATCATCCCGGGGAAAGACTTAAGTGCACCAATCTCATCGCAAAACAGTTTGTTTATCCCGCGAGTCGGTGGTTTCTTGTGGCGCGTGCCCTATCATCCATCATCATCGTTGGCGGCGCCATTTTGCTTTCGGGATTCTCGTTCCTCATCAATCTGAGCCCAAACATACTACACTGTGGACAGACGAGACAAACTGGTGGTGAGAAAAAAATAATTACACCCGCTTTTGAAGTGTGTACTTTCATCTGCTTACGCTCGAACTGAAGTGCCACACATCCATCCATCCCAAACACTTACTGCACAAGAAGCGTAAACGAATAGCCCGGCGTGGCAGACAATAAAATACGAAATAGGAACCGGAAATCGAGCTAGTAAATTCACACCGCGTTGTGAATTGGTTTATTTTTGGAATTTGTTTTCGAACGGCGAGCTTTTCCTGCGAGGGCGCCCTACTACCAACGAACGGTTTTGTGCTGGAGTATTCGACGGCGATATGTAAACACAGCTAGTCGTACGATGCTCCGTTTGCTTGGATTATGGATTATGACACCTGTCGAAGGTTACTTTGCATCATCCCGGGGAAAGACTTAAGTGCACCAATCTCATCGCAAAACAGTTTGTTTATCCCGATTCCCGTTAGATTGCGGTAGCCGCTAGACCCGGTGGTTGGCCCGGTCTCGGTCTAATAATACCGGAAGCTATCGCGTGGTCAAATTATACTAATCTCACACCGCGCGCTCACTCACTGGCTCGATGCGTTTCGATCACACCCCTTAATCAAACCGATTATAAGGGCAAAAAGTGAGAGGTGATTGTTGGGTGAGCTATGATTACGAAATATGATACCTCCCCCCCCGAAGGAATCCGGCATGCTTGGTGAGAACTTTTATGAATGAGCAGTTTTCTTGAGGTCGATGCAAAAAAGGGAGTTTAGTGAGTCGCATTTTGAGTTTGGCTATTTGTCATCGTGGATGTTTGTTCGAAGAAGCAATATTTGATTTCAATTTCTAATCCCGCCATGAATAGTAAATCATGTCCGGTTGTTTATGTCGGCCCATTGGACATTGTCGTCCGGACGAAGTTAGTGCAAAACAAGCTACTACAATGCAACATTTTGTCGCCGGCGCCTTATTGCCATATTCCAGGCACGTAGTGCAAGTGTGCGTTGGCTTCAGGCGAAAAGGACTGTGGGGAAACTTTTTGGATTGAAAAATCCCCTCCCGTTTCCCGATCTGCCGCCATTCCACCGTACCGTTGAAGTTCGTGGTACACATTGCGCGAAATTGTATTACGGGTTGTGTGCGCCACACCATTTTAAATCATTTTAATGATGGATATTCAACCTATTCCAACGAATCACCCTTTCTGTGATGTGATTCCTCGTTCCGAGATCCCCGGTTTCCGTTTAAGCAATCAAAGTAACATTATCGAACATGGAGTAACGATAGTCAGAGGAAGAAGCAGAAGCAGCTGCATAAAAGTAACGAGAAAAGAAATTAAATGTTTTATGAGTAGTTAAATTATACTTTAACAGCAGTTGATTAAGCTCCCAACTTTACTAGTTGTGCGAGTAAAATAATTTCGATTGCACTTGAATTTTTTACCAGTTCGCGACCACGTGGCCCACAAACGGCGTTACACAATGTGCAATGTAACTGTTTGTAAAACTTTGGATTGTACAAAGTTTTGGTCCACCGTCCCCTTTCTCGGGTGGTGCGGGTGGTTGAGCACGAACGAACTTTTCACTTCCAGCGATTCAACCCGGACCCAGGTCGTCGCAGCAGAAAGTTGTTCCCAGAGTGTCCGGAAAGTGAAATGGAAATGGAGTATTACGACACCAGGCAAACCGAGGTGGGTGAAGAATAGTTTCACTGCCAAGGCCACCGGAAGCACCAGGCAGGCTGCACCACCGTTCCGGGCACTATTTTAATCGGTTCCAGCGTCGTAAAGCGGGGATCGTAAACGGACGCATTGGAAGGCTTGCATCGAGGCACAGCCAATCTGGGGTGTGTTCTGTGCGTGCATGAAAGTGTTATAACTCTCGGGCAGTGCCAGTGGATGGAGGCGGAAAAGTACCAGTCAATCTGACTGGGTATCTGGCAGTGCTATGGTGTACGCCATCGTCTCCCGTTCTATTTATTGCGTTCGCATCAAGCACACCGTCTTGTGCGCGAGAGGAGAGCACGGGTAGCAGAATCTGGGCGTGCGGCGTAAGGTGTTTACAAACCGGATAACGCTACTGCAGCTGCAATTGCAGCTGTCCGCATGTACACACTGTGCCGCCACCGTACAGCTAGACTTGATCGTGAATCGAGTAGACCCGATTATATGATAATTAAGCGCTAGCTCGCATCGTACCGCATGCGAATATTTGTGGCCGGTGGACGCTCGCACTTTCCACAGTTTCCGCGTACAGCTCGCCAAGTTTAGCTGCAAGTGCACTGCCCTTGCATTCTGTTGCATACCGACCGGTAGGGGCAGATTTTATCGTTTCGTCTTATGGGGTTGTTTTGCTAAATGCAAATCGGTCTAGCATTAGGAGAAAGAGCGATTTCGGTAGATGTTGGTGATGTCTATTTTTATGGTCTTCCACTATTCTGGACCCCGGAGGCAGATGCAGATGTAGACGAGGACCGTCAGCCATCGTTCGTTGTGCCATTCGCAAAACATAGAAATCGTTTCTGTTTACCACCGATTATAGTGGTCGAGGAAACTTCCATTCTGTGTGATGTAATGCGCGAACTAAGGCAGTTTGTGATGTGATTTTGGGAGGGCGTTACGGAAGCGTTACTCTTTCGGAATGGCTTTGTTTTTGTGTCGTAAGTAAGGAGTAAGATGTTTTTTCGAATGATTAAAATTTATGGTAGAATTGTTGCGAACAGACTTCTCTGTCTCTACAATTTTGAGAAGTTTTGGGTTTTGCCATTACTGACTTCCCTTGACTTTGATTTTACCCGTACCCGGAATTACTTGTAAGAAAGAAATTCGTCCAATTTGTTAGTTTTTGAACGAGATTTAAGGCTTCTTCGTCAGGAAGGACCCATGGTACTATAGAACAACTTCAGCCCTATCACACGGGAGATCATCGGTTCAATCCTCTAGTCCTTTGCGTGTAACACAAAAGTTTATATTCTTCAATACGTCGTCTTGATCCCGACTTCATCAAAATTTCAGATTGGGAAACATTGAAAGAAAACATTAAACGAAGAAATCTTGCCCTGTGCGCCCATTTTGTGGAACGCATTGCATACATAACACTGTAAGAACCAAACCATCCCCCAACCACCACTTTCACCTTCTTCTCTAACTTCCTGGAAGATACTTTTGCTTCCTGGAAGATGCGGTTACGATTTGTTTCAATTTATGTTCACTTTTGCTTTGAAATGGATGCTGTGAAAAGAAATGCAGCAAAAAATAATTGAACAGAACAAGCAGCAGAACAGAATGCTGGAAAACTTTTATCCACCCCTTCGGTAAAGAATATTTACGATTTTCATCACGGTGAAGCATCAACAAATTGAGCCGGAGCGGTGACAAGAGGTGGCAAAAGGAATTAGATTGGAAAAGTAAGCTCATGAAAAGGTAATTGGAACACAACGGATTAGAAAACTTTGTACTATGGAGTTATAGGTTTACAACCCTAAAAAGGAAAACAAAAAATGCAAGGGTTCACACTCCCCCCGGTATCGGAGAATTAAAGTTCCGATCAATGAGATTTCAGCGGAAGTTGCAATTTATCTCGATACAGGAAACCCCGGAGTATCAAGAATTTCATTACAACTTAAATTAGGAGCAAAATCTTTAGAACTTGCTCGTTCGATTGCTATCAGATAGCAAATGTTCTGGTGTGCGTGTAGCAGACGGGTGCTATTTATAGCCGAGCCGAGAGCTTCCTAAACACACAACATATCGCACACCGATCGAATGCTAATTTATTCTCGCATTTCAATAAAGCTGTTGTTCATCGTTGACGTTGATCGAAACGGCTTCAGGATGCTTCCGTTTTGCAAAGGTACCGTCGTGCACGTCACTTCGATCTGTTCGTACCATCCCGTCGGTGGTTCGATGATTATTAAAGCTTTAATACGTTGTTTACATTTGCATACCCGCGATTGAGATAAAAATACGCTTCAATGGCTGCCGAATGCTGACTGGTCTCGTGCTCCGCGTGATGGTTAAGGGGTTGTTAACTTGCCCGTAGACACCTATTGCCTACCAACAGCGTTAGCGTTTGTTGATCTGTTGATAGGCGAAGGAAACTCCCAAACAAGTGCGTCATGCCTCCTGGCCGGTCGGGTGCTGGATAGTTTTGATGTTGGTAATAGCGTTTCGGACGCTTTTCGTGCACTCGTGGTGGGAATATGAGCTGCATTATTTATTGCTGCACCAGTTACTATGCAGATGCTGCATTCCAGCTGTATGATGGTTGGACGTGTGTTTAGAGAGCAAGCATTTTATTTCGTTACTTGAAAAAGGTCAATGAATCAGTGTATTACCGTGTGACTATCGCTGGAGAGCACATGCAATCAAAATCAGGGACCAGCGCTGTCTCATAAATTAAAACCCGTACAATCAACGTCTAATATTGTGACCAGCTGGATCCATTACTCGGTTCCACCCGGCCTTGGGCGACACATATCAGACAAAGCAGCAAAAAAGCAACATCTTCTTCCAGACGGAGGACACTACACAGGCGGGTGGTACCGGACTTGCCTTAATTAAGGCTGCCACTTGATCCTGCGTGGGACTAATGACGAAATAAATGCATGACCGACTGTTTGACCAGAATCTTGGCTGCTGTACGGACGGGACGGGTCCCACTAATTACGTTCCGATAGCGTCAAAGAAGAGAACACACACACACAAAAAAAGGGCGCTGACTGACAGTGCCACAGTGAAAGAGAGCAACAGCTTTTGTGCGTCCAGGAGGATAGTGTGTGTCACCATGTACATGAACTCTTTCCTGGTACGTGGTCGACCGAGTAGTTTTAATGAGCAACAGGATGTTTCGATGTTTACCGATGAATGGAGGACTATCTGCTTCATCTCGTGTCAATCGTGTACGAGCTCCGTGCGAAATGTGGTTCACATGTGGGTGATGATGATGATTTCCATGTAAGTGGCTTGAATATGTATGTGGGGAAAACATGCCTTTACCGATGGTAATTCACGAGCAGCAAGTAGGAATCTTCCTATCAGAATGGAATGCTGTGTCGTACGTGTATGTAAAATAGTTTGTGGCTTTGATATGGTTGGTGCACGTGCTTTGCGTTGTTCGTTGATGGTGTTAGTTCGGGTTTGAATAGTTTGAATAATTCGTTGCTGATAAAAGATTGATGCAAAATACCAGATCATGTCCCGTGCTTTCAGTGAGTCCTTAATAGTTCAAATTGTTAGGTTCAAAATGTGTTATAGTTAAGTTTAAATGTTCGTTCTGCTTGTTCATTGTAGGAGTTCATATCCGTTAAATTATGCAGTTTGATCTTCATAGATTCTCTAAGTCCATGACTTATCAACTGAGCGTCTTTTATGCATTTAGGTCCTCTCTAGAGCACTCGAATAGATATAGGTTTAAGATATAAGTTGATCGAATATGTTTTTGTTGACTCCGAAACTCAATTGCTTGTAGTGCAAGAGAACAACCACACTACAAGCATTGGGTTTGATGTGCTATCTAGCGCTATTTCTAAACTATTTTGCAAGTCAATTTCATCTTCATCAATCTCAAAGTTAGCTGTGAAGCAAAGGTTCATACATCCTGTATCAGATATTACTCTAGCAGAGCTTACACGGGCACAGTAAATGTTAAAGTTTAATTAAACGATTAATCAACCTGCACACAAATTGAACAAAATCGCATCCAATCATCCTCCCCGAAAGACCGAACCCTATGAACCACGTTCTATGCTTTTTAATATTAATTCCCGCGCCGAAAATTCCATTTACCGGCACACAGTTAATCTAGGTCAAGGTATTTATCGCACGGCTACTGATTGCGATCGGATTTAGTCATTGTTTTGGCTCATCTTTCGCGCTCCGTGTGCGCTACCGCCCTATTAGTGGAATGAGCAAACCGAAACAAGAAAAAAAAGGTAGACATTTTTGTGTGTTTGTTCATGTTTATGCTTCCCGTTTTTGCATGGTAAAATTGCTAACGAACCTCGACGCGGCCACCGTTACGCATTACACGCTCGTCCAAGCACAATGGTGGTGATAGCACGAACAGCTAGCCGAATCAAGCAAGCAAAACCAAGCCGGACAGCGTGTACCAACACAAAATAAAACAAATGCCGCACGATAAAGCTCGCGTGCCTGTGCGGTGACGGTTGGTTCGGGTGGTCCGGAAAGGAATTTAGCATATTTTTGGCAGTACGAGTAACCGCGTCAACCTTGAAGTCAACGCGGTTGGGACATGCAAGCACGCGAACGATGGACGATTGGAGCAGTTTTATTGGAATTTTAATTTATGACATAATTGCGGTCAATTTAACGAGCTCGTACGAGTGGTGTGTGTGTGTGTGTTTTTGTTTCCTTTCTGATGGTTTCCGTGGATGGTTGCCGAAATTTTTGCACAGCATCCATCCGTTGCATGTCTCGCCGATCGCTCGAGAACATTATTTTACAAGCAGTTCCATTTAACTTCGTGAATTGTGCTAGTAATTGAGTGAATAAAGTGAATAATTGTCAAACAAAATAAACCAACGACTGGCAGTGTGTTGAGGTCATCCGGGGGAAACAAACTCACATAAATAAAAGAGGCCAGCTCCCTCAAACCGATACACGCAAATGTTAATCCACCGTTCTCACACTGCATCTCGTTCGCATCCGGCTGATCCGGTTAGAATTTGCGAAATTAAATCAAAGAACAAATCTTCCACCAAACCCCAAAAATCCCACCCCGAAACCGGGAGCACAGTCGGCCGATGGAATGTAAATTGGCCTTTATACCGCCCATTTGACGATTGGTTTCGTTGCAATCCAATTACCCAAGGTTGTTCTATTGTGCGGCGCTTATCATCATCGATTCCCAGTATCGACAACCGGTGGTGATGATGATGTCGATGATGATGATGCCTGGAGCGTACAGGGTTTACCTGGTCACCAACAAGAAACCAAATGTGTCTGCTTTGTAGCACGATAGTGTTCGACTTTCTCATGAATAACACCATTCTCGCAACAGTGTCCACTTAATTTAAACAATTGTCCAAATTATGAGTTACCAGTCATGACAGCGAACTACTAAAATGTAAATTAAGGGAACAAACTCGATATTGGTTCAATTTAAGTGGACACCGTTGCAAGAATACTGTATTACGTATCTCGAATTGACCTTGTAAACCCTGTAAGATGCCGGTTGCTGGTGGGAAACATTGAATAGCATTACTGCGCTTCGACGAGGGAGGAATTTTGGGGGGCGAAACAGTTTTGGTTACGGTTAAAGGAGGAGATTAGTTCCCGAATGCGATCAAGCGAGCGATCATGTTTTCATGGTGCGAATTGTTTGCCCACCGTTTGTGTTTGTACCTTGGTTATTGTTTTTTTTTTGTTGTGGCGAGTGCTTCACAGAATTACACACGCCGATAGAACGCGGAGAAGGAAATCCGTGAACCAATTAACCCTGAACCACGAACACCGCGTTCCCTCGTCCAATGCAATTAGGTTGGGCCACTGTTTGCTTCCTGCGGGAGCTAACCGATACCGCGTATCGGAGGTTTGTCTACACGACCGAAGGTTAAGGGTAAGAGGGCGCAGAACTTTGCTTAGCCCTAGTTACCTACATGCCGGTAGGTGTTAGCTAAAGAGGATGTTTTATTCAGATTTTATCGGGCGCGAGAGTACTGAGCAGTAGAGAATTTCGAAATTAAAGCTGCAAGTCTCTTATACGTGAACCACCTACAAGAATCATTCGAACGCTTCGCATCGTTTCCGGTATCGGTGTGAAGTCATGCTGATCATCACCACGTCACTACTACCGCAGAGTTGCACGCTCGATTGCTTCAAATACAGACCAACGGTAACGGGGACGGGCACACTCATCGAAACATATCGACCAACTGCATTCCACCGTTTGATCGATTCTCCGGTTTCGTCCGTTTTGGAAGCGATAAAATATTCATACACTCAGGTTCTCGGGGATCGAGTACTACCACAAAAAAAGGGGAAGCGTGTTGTGAAAATTTGACAAACATCGCACAACGTTCGCGTGCTTCTAAAGTGACGGGTTGACTTCTCCCGTCACGCGTTTCATCAGACAGCCCGGGCACGTTTGTGGTTCAAGCGTAATTACCTTTATTTCACATTCGGTCGCTTGCAGCAATGGACGTGTGCCTAACGCTTGCCTATTGTAGCAGTAAACGAGTGGAAAAGGTGTAACACACGAACCGAAGCTGGGGCTTTTTTGTTTGTTGTGTCAATTAAATTTGGTTCAACTAATTTGTCCGCTTGGGGAAACGAGAACAAAAGTGAATTGAGTGTTGCCCAGTTTTTCTTGTTAAAATGTTCACACATTCAGAATAAAATTTATACAATCTAATAATGTAAAACAGATATGTAAAAGACTTAAGACTGAGTTCAAGACTGAGACTGCCTTGTAGAGGAAGAAGCTCAGAACGACGAGCTCTATGAGCTGTACGATGATCTCACCATCGTGCAGCGAATTAGGCTCGCCAAGCTCCGGTGGGCTGGTCATGTCATGAGAATGACACCGAACGACCCAGCCCGTAGAGTTCGTTTAGGCCATCCACAGGTCCTCGAGATGAAGTGATGACGTTGATGCGTCCGCCAGAACGGCCGGGATAATGATAATGGGTTGGTAGACGCCGGCTCTAGAGCATGAGCGGTATTGAGGATTGTTGCAGTAAACCAAGACCACGAAGCGAAGCCTGATAATTAAGAGTCTGTTATATGCTTCCTGAGGGACAAATATGCCTCAAGAAGTCTTATTGACGAATAAGATTTGATGATGGACAACTACATTTAATTTCTTTGTATAGTCAGTAAATCTGGGAATGGGGCGGCCCGTTGGTAGTTGCGACAGCGGCGCCGATCTTCACACGCCAGGACCGGGGTTAAAGTCTCATCAGGGCCGTTCCCTCATAGTGAGTACTGACTATCCAACTATGCGGCAACAATAAGTCTAGTAAGCCAGAAATGGAAGCCATGACTTAAGAAGACGTTAGGCCAAGAAAGAAGAAGAAGAAGTCAGTAAATCAAGTCCTTGACGTTCATTAGATCTCCCCAAGATATACCTGCGTCTTACAGAGAAATCAGTCCTAAAAACACACTTAACCTATATTCAAATCTTGGTTAGATCTATCGTTTTAATCGATAATCTCATCGAATCCCTAATAATAATCAGGAGGATTTATCAATAAAGACAATAATTTATAAATAAACAGTATCGAGATCTCTTACGAGAATTCTACTGCAAAGAAACAACAAGGCTCTTACGATGCTACAACATACATATTTATAGGGAAATAAACATTAAAATTATAATCCAAAATCACCACCAGGTTGCTGAGCGTATAGACAGGCGCGTTAAACTTTTATCACACCCCACCGACAATCTCGCAAGCATGGAGTGGATTAATCTAGCGAGATTAGGCAGCACTTAGCCTCGCTTATGACTGTTTGAAAAGAATCTTGTCGGTCTTTGACATTACGCTCTTTGCACTCACCACCACCACCACCACCACAAAAAAGTCCTTTGACCTGGGATAATTTTAGCATTCCCGCATCGCTACGCTACGCTTAAAAGGGTTCTCTGTACACCGTAATGGTGGTGGCCAAGTACTCAGCCAAGTAATCCTGAATGGTGGTGGTGTTGTAAATCTTGAAGCACATTTAAGACGACATGTTTGGCGTCACGTTTCACCCGGCGTTACTAGCGTTACTCGGTGGGATTAGGTAGGGTTTCATTACCTCGGCAGACGGCATGGCGGCCATGTTTTTGTGTGGCTTTCTAAGCGTGTGTGTGTCTCCTTGTGTTTTTTTGTGTAAGTGGTTTTGTTTCCGGTATGCTAGCTCACCACCGTTTGGGGTTAACCGGATCAAACCGCTTGACGAATGTAATAAAAACCTTATTTATTCCGCAAAAAAACGCAGACATCATCGACAGCGTGGAAACGGTTAAGCCGACACAATGCATAGAGTACACTAGCGGGATTACAGGTTTGCAAGAAGAAAGCAACAACGGAAAAAAACTAACACTTTGTCCGAAAATAAACTGGTCACACTTTTGTGTGTGCAGTGTGGACACCGTCGGGAAAATGACAACGCGACCCAACAAACAACAAAAAAAAAACGATGGTGGTAATAAAAATTTACACTTCGTTCATGTTCCCATCCTACGCCTCCGGGGGCGAGTTTAACTTTTTAGAATGGACCAAATTTTCTCGTAACCACCGTTAAAAGTATACGGTTGAGGATGGGGGTTTGGACTGGCAAAAACAAGAACCACGGAAACACTCCCCCCCCCCCAAAAAGTCCTTCTGCATCGCTGGATTGGGCTTGAGCCGAAAAATTATGGCTCTTTGGAGTGTTTTCCGCGGACGTTTTCGGCCCGTGTTCACCCTTGAGCTAATGTTTTATTTAAACGTTCTCCGGATGCATGTGATCCCATGCGGGGTGAATGGAGCAGTTTTTCACATTTTCCATCCCCTTCGATCTGCAAGAATGCACTTGGAAAGCACGTGGGACACCGAAAAAAAAAAACCGAAAGCCAGCAGGTTTCCGGCACACAAAGCTTTTTACGGTGTAAAGAATGTTACACAAGGATTTTCTTTTTTCGGTGTGGCACAAAATATCATTCCTTCATACAGCCTGGACGATAAACAGTTTGGAATGTCGGCCACCAACTCTGTCCCCCCCTCCCCCCGTTGAGGCACTCATTAGCGAGTGAAGTGGCAAGTAGAGTAGTTACTGCTGCCCGTGTGGTGCTTTGTTGGCGAGGGAAGGGTTTGTATCGTGCGAAAAACTTTATAATCCGCTTTCCGCATCGCAAGGCCACAGCCAAACGCTCGTTCGAATCTATTTTTAGTCCAAAAACAGCGGGTAGAATTTCGCCTAATGGCTCGCAGGTTACAGTGCTTGTAGTACAATTATAATTAAATTTAATTCTATTACTCCTCACACAAAAGGGGAAGCAAATTTCCCCTTGCTGGATTGGATTGCCCCTTGGTTGGATTTTTTTTAAACACATTTTTTTTCTTCCATTCTTCGAAGCTTTCGATATTTATTACCAAACTTTTGGAAGCTTTTAGTTCCAGTCCGTGCTACTACAAATTAAATTGACCATCCGTCCGACAATATCAGTTAGAACCATTCGAGTGGAAAATTGTATTTCGTACCCCGTGCTCCATTTCCCATCAGCCAGAACTGTAGTCAGCCGCCCAAGCGATGGGTTTGAGTGTCTCGTTAAGGTTCTAGTAGCGAAAGTTTTGTGTTTCACCCTACTATTGTTAGTAATCATCAAACCGGTTCCATGTTACATGTTGACAAGGGATTGAGTTTTTCTATTGATTGTTTTGCGGGTCGGAATGGCGTTCGCTTGAATTTTCCGCAGTCACTTTCCCAGCCGGGTGGCGGTGACGGTGGCTATCGTCGGACAGATAGTATGCGAGAATAATGGCAGGGGTTTTTGAGGTTTTGCTACGGGTTGCGAGATGAGGTTTGATGCATTGTATTCATTGGAAAACTTTACTCACGCCACTTACACGCCCAGCATTCTACTGGTGGGAGCTAGAGATTCGTCGATTCGTTTCGGGGTACGTTTTGACTTTATATTGGGCGGAACGAGATCTTTTTGGGGTAAATTCTGGCCGAGTTTTGATTTTGCTCTTGCGGGTGGAAAAGTTTTGATAGCATTTGCCGACGTTTTATGAACTTTCGACGAAATAATTTGAGGGCTATTTCTTTGAGAAAGAATGTTTAAAACATGTTTTTAGAACTCGGGCAATTAAAGGAGGTCTTTTAAATGCTTTATGTCGAGCTCGAGGTATTCTCGCGATTTTATTTGCATGCTCAAGTCATCTCAATTGATTCTGGAATCGGAATCGATTCCAAACGCGAAATTGGAACCAGAATCGATTACTACAACAGAATCGCAACCAGACAGATGGAGGCTCTACATTCGTATCTCGGGTTATGGAGAAGGAACTGTTATTTTTACATTCCATATTGCCTAAACTAAAGTTCCAAGCTCCAGGATACACAGAACTGACAATCCACCTTTGGGTAAATGAAGTCAAGCTGATAGGCAGCAACACCTTCCGAGGATGTTATAGCACCTCTTCAATAAAAATACCTCAAATTAGAGGAAAAGCAGCAGATACTCATTTTCCAAGCACCATAAAGGAAGTTGATCCTTCTACAAAATACTACCTCACTGGATCCACGTGCTGCGACGGGACACCAAGTCAATTTCTCGTCGACTCATATTACATACGCTGCTGAAAGCGATGATGATTTCGTTTAATGTCTACTGTACGCCCTGTTTGACTCTAATACATATCCTGTTTTGGAATTTAGCCGGAAGCTTAGTACGTTCGGTGAAGGACAATTTAAAATTTAAATGATTCTCCTAAACAAGAAAAGATCGTACATTTTTGTACAAAACCCTCAGTTCGCATAAAATTCGCAAATTGAACATCCTTTAGCCGTAATCAACTATTAAGCGTCTGAAGCAGCAGGTTAATGCGTACCTGCGATTCTTCAGCTTATCCTTCTCAGTCAACACAAAACCACTCCAGTTTGAAGACCCCACACCTTTGGGCGACCCTTTTACCTAAAAGCTGGAAAAGGTCTAGTGAACCGCATTTACATCCTCGAGCGGTGGGTTCAGTGTGGGGAACAAAACATGGCTACCTACTAGGAACATGGCAACAACACCCTTGGGGGAACAAGGGCGAATGGTTTGCATTTCTTATTGATCAGTGTAAGGTCAAGTTCAGTGTTCACGTTCATACGGAGGCCATTTTTCAGCTCATCCACCTGGTACGGAAAAGGGAGCAGACGGGCCGTTTCCTAATGGCTTATAAGAAGAGCTCTCGGTGGAGAGGCTCACAAAAAGCACAAGCACCATTGTCCACTTAGAGCATCGATGACCGTGCGATGGTAGGTTGAAATAATTTGGTCGAAAGATTGTACTCCCGAGAGAACATGTATCATTGTGTTGGTTGGTTTTGTGGTGGACAAAATGTCCCCAAACTTTCACGATAATCGGAAGTATCGAAGAGTGATAGTGCTCAACAACGGAGCTCCATACTGGAAGCGGCTCTGGTATTAGTAGTGTTGTGTGAAATGTGTTTGATTTCAAAGGTAATTAACACTTTTTACTGTCCTTTAGCCATGCTCTGTCTGTCTGCGTTTAATGAAGCCTCATAAATTAACGGATTGCCGTACACAGTGCGCCATTCAACATTTAACCGTGCATGGATTAGAAGCCATTTTCGTTGTAAATTTGCACAACGGAAATATTTATTTTACCACACATCTTCGGGAATGAATGTGTTCCGATGCGAAAGGGAACCCGATATTTATGTGCTGCTATTGTGTACCGAGCCCCAAAATGTATCACTTGTTTGGGTGTAATTTTGTGCAACATAATTACAACACCAGCGCACTGGCAGCGAGCTAGGAAATCGACCGTTAGCGCCATAATGCCAACGGACCAGTAGCATGAATTTGCCATTAAGTTTTAGAATTTATTACTCCCGCCTTGCTGCGCCCGCTCGGTACGGTGGATCGTCAAGCACGATGCAAAAGCTCGGCCATTTTTAAACAGTGGACGATATTGTAGCGTCGAGCGCTTCCGACAGTTTCGGCTGACGTCATCGATTTTGCAAGCTTTGCGATACAATACAACGATGCGAAAGGGGTTTTATTTATTGTGCCGCTTCCTGGAACGGTTATGGTCTCAGTTTGATGTTTTTTTTTTTCCAGGACAGGGATGCAATGGAAATCATGTCGTGTCGAGGGAAAACTTGCACTACATGCACCTCGCAACCAGGAAAGATGTTGTCAGGACACGGCCGGGAACACAGATTTTGAAATCCCAGCGAGACTAACCGGAAGCTTTCTGATATATTATGCATCGAATAAAATCATTCTTCGAAGTCACGGTAAGGAATTCCCTTTTTCACGAGCCTCATTCTCGGGATCGTGCATTTTTGATGCAAATTTTTTTATTGCCACATTCGGTGGCAACAATGCTAAAGTTTTATTGCGAAAGTTTTAGGGAAAGCACATTCCTTTCGGCAGCTCGTTGGAAGAGGGGCAACCAATAGATACTAGGAATTTAAAATTAATGGGAAAACTGGGAGCACAAGATTGAATTTTGAGAAGTGTAACACGCCTGCCCCTAGATAATCTCATACATTTTTAAGCTCTTCGATACATCATTTGCTCGATCGAAATGTGTTACGGGAAAGGCGATTAATAATAGATTAGCGTGATACGGGAACCTTCCCTTCAATTAGGAAACCAATCTTAAGAGCTCTACAGCTTAGAACTACTTCAAGGGCAGAGAAGCATCCAAATAATTGGCGATACGACAGCAACCACGGGTGATATTGGCAATTCTCATCTGGATAATTCCCTTCCAGTACGCAAGTACTAGCCTGTGCTGTGGTCACACTACTGTTGTCATTTTTCAATTAAAATCTCATCTAGAGTGTCTCGGGCGTTCGGTTTGTTTCGCAAAAAGCAGCAAACCTGCTGGGTGATTTATTAACTGCAATCACGTTTCGTGCAACGATTTTGAAAACCGGAAGCAAATGCTGAAAACGTGAACGCATCCACTGCTGGCAGGTAGGTGGCTTTTGCTTTCCTTCCGTCTGATTTTTGTTCTGATTTGATGCGTAACCTGAAGCCGGTTATACAGATGAGGGTACGAGCTAATGGGCCAAGCCGTAAGTATGCGATGGTGTTAATGGTGGCGGCGTGTGATGTCCGATGGGCAGAACGATTACGGTGTAAACATTAGCAAGCGGCAAGCGGTCGCTGTCCCACATGGGCTGTTAATTAATTGGACACTAAATCACGTGCTAATTTGCGCGCATTTAAATAATATTTATTCCATGCATATCGATCATCACGTGTGTCGATGAGATATGGGACAGTTATACATATTAATAAAAAAATTCAATATTATAATATTTTATTGTATAAGAGTCTGCAAATATTGGAAAATATGGTAGAACATCAGCTTCGACCCTATCAACTGTTCTACGATTACTAAGCCTCAAGACAACCAGAATAATTTCTGGCAAAAATAAAAGGCCTATCACAATTATATTCAACAACATTACTTATCACATGAAGGAGGATAGACTGTCTGGATTACTTCTAATCCTCATAGGCTTATATCAAAATGGCGAGCTGTACTCTCTTCTTGCCAGCACAGCTCTAGAAATGCTTGAAGCAAAAGTGGATACTTTGAGGACTCATTCCAGATCCTGGCCCACGCTGATGATATGAAACCCTCACGCTAGAAATCTACGAGACAAAAGCCCTAATTATGAACAATTATGACAGCAGATTTCCTGATAAATACATAATTTTTTGGAGGATAAGTATAGATAAGCCATTTACGCCTTCTATGTCGTCTATGACTAGTTCATAAGTAACAACCGACAAGAAATTAGATACGCTTACGGCTGATGGCAACCAACCAGTTTTGCTCCTAACAGAGGGACGTTTATAGTCCTTGAATCCATTAACGCCTCTGAGACTCTGTCCATAGCTGACAAAGTCCACTTAGTCATGTTTGAGAAAAAGATGTTGAGCAGGATTTCGCCGGTATTCGATGAGCTAGTCATGTTATGCAGATGCCACCAGACATTTCAGTCCCAGATATCTTTTTAGACTGTCCACATGAACAATGAAGTCATGGTAGACTCAAAATGAGATGTAATAATGGCGTTGATACCTCCACCAGAAATAAAAGATTAAAGGATTTTCCGCAACATGCAAGCTTTTTGTGTCTTTCTTTTCTTATCGAATAACTAGTTTCGTTTCTGAACCTTTGTGAAGCAAATCTGAACGATGCAAATGAAATTTTATTCCACATTCCACTGCCCGCATATTTGAGATGCAAAACATGCAAAACTACGACTTGAGAACATCTTGAAAAATGTAATAAAAGAACATCTCCCGCACATGATGCTGTTGTAACGAGGAAGTTTGTTGCAGAACATTATTGCACAGCACACAAAACATCAAACAGAATTCTTCAAGTTGTGCAATAAAACAGCCAAATGGAAAATAGAATAAAACATTATGCAAAGACAGATTATACGCAAGGGACGCAAAGGTAAGTATCATGGAAACCGTTGCTCCATTTCACTCCATTGTTTTCTTCGTTCATCCCAACGGCCGAACGGCCAACTGGGGGCAAACAAAATCAAAGCAGCCCGAGTTAGTTTTGTTTTACAAGAACCAACTAAAAGTCAGCCAACATCCTGTCCGATCAGATAAACATTACATTTTATTCTAGCCACTGGGCACAACCGTGAACCGGGCAAACTACCATCGCTCGAGATGGATCGTACGGCTGGGATAATGGGAAGAACATTAGCAAAAATGTGACTACGTAAAAGCAGCATCGCTCCCACGAACTGGTGGTGGAAACTTTATGAGCAAACGTGCCTCGGCAAACATTCGGTCCCAACGCCGAGAACAACCGTCACCTGTTACTGGCAAGAATAGTATATGCAGACAGCCGGCACACACACACACACCGGCAAAAAGAGAAATACGAATCCAATACTTGACAGCAGCAGAAGCAAAATGAAATATGCTGCCGAGAGCGCGAGATGTTTTATTAGTGCTTCGTGCTTTCGCGCCTGACCGGCAGAGGGCGGAAGGTTCTTTCGGGTGCAGCCGGGGAATTGGTCAAGTACATCCCGGGGTGGCCGGCCAGTTTGGGCAAGAATTCCAATGCATGTCAAGAGGAAGGAAGAAAGTTTCCTATTTCGATTAGATTTTCTCTACGCTTTCGTGCAGTTCGTGTTACACGGAATGGAAATTTCATTTTCTTTTCGAGTAGTGTGTGTGTGTCTCAGTTTGATTGACCATGTTTTTGTTTTGTCCATCGTTCCGACCATTGGATGGTGTCACTCTAGTACACGATCGATGGAAGGAAGAGCAGAAAAAAGCAAAAACGCACCGTAAAGTGGCTTTGTATGCAAGCCTAACTGCTAACCAGCTGCCAAATCGATTTAGCGACTTTTTTGTTGCTGTTGCCGTTGATTCGCTTTTCCCACAGTATCCAATCACAGACCAACAGTCGAAGCCTCCATTCGATCCTTTATGCAGTGAAAGTCATTTCAATCATACGTACCCTTCCGGAGCTTAACGAAGGATATCACGCCACCCGAGTTAGCTTGTACGATGAAGTGAAGCGAAACATCCTTTCCGTAAAGCTCTCAAGGATTCCCGGCTGGTTGGTTGGCTGCGTAAAAAAGCACCACCATCAATGGGGACACGTCTGCGAGCATGCAATTGGTTGCAAAATTGCTAGAATCAATTCCAAATCGATGTACTTGTTTCGTTGTTTTGGCGCAATAGCTCTCGTGTTTTTTTGCTGCACATTATCTTCCAAGGACTACGCTTGGTCACGACTCGAACGGTTACATTTGGTGCGGTTTTGGCTCCCAGTACGAACGGGGAGAAGCACAACCGAAGCGGATGTTTGTGCATGTGAAGGAATGCTTTGAATGCTTCCGGGAATATGGTTCCCCGGTATGTGAAATGCGTACGATGGAAGACACATCTCCGTTTCTCGGTAATCGCCCATGAGGACCTTCTACCGTCGGTACCGTTTGCCAGTTTTTACACAACGCTCCCGAGGGAATTCCACAGCGAGTGATGTACTGTTGCAGTATTTATACCATACAAAGGCGCACATTAGGGAAGTGAGTACATGATAGCCTTGAACACGGAATGGGTGTGGTGGTATGCCGCACGTGCCCTGAGTCCTTGACGAGTAAAACGAAACAGGCTGCAAAAGTTAATCTAGTGCTACCTGTCTGTTCGTAATTATTTTCTAATGCTTCCCGATCTTCCAGACACACGGATAGCTACGCAACGCACGAAGATCTCGTGTAACCTCAATTTATATTGTCTTCTAAAAATGGCCACACACACTCGAGATGTTTGATGGAAGTGTTTCCCACTGTGACAGTGATGAATTAATCCTACAATTAGACTGATCAGCAAACGGCTTTACCGTGCCTGCCTGCAAGTGAGCAAGTGTTGATGGATGACAGAATGAACCATTTTGGTTGATCAACTGTCAGCAGGGCGAAGAGAAATGGTGGTACTCAAATATTGCTCCCAAAATAAAATATCTCCCCAAAGGTACGTTATCACTGATCACGAATGTAGGTTACACTCGAAATTCTACGTATTCGGTTACACATATCTCTAGTCATGCGAATATATTTCACCCAGTTGAGACCGGGGAGTTCCAGCCATCACGAGACAACCGGGTGCCAATGGCAAACACACGAACACACAGTACTGGTTCATAACTTCTCTTACTGTACTCGTAATGTCGTCTACCCGTCATCTGATCGCTGGCCACCATTTTTGGTAGACGGCATTTCGTCGTCCATCATCGTTTGCACAGCGGTCCCCAAGTGTCGCAAGATGAAACCTCGGGATCTTAAGCACCTCCACCGTAGTCCAACCGTAGTCAAAAACCCGTTTGAGGATGAATCATCAACAGCAGCACGAAACTGGTTGACTTCTGGGTCGTATTAAGCTCCAGGAAAGACAAATTGAAGCAGTGTCATCTTGGGGCAGCAGAACCTCAACGTCTACGTTATGGTCGTGAGTTGACATTTCCCCTTAGCACAAGGGCTTCCCGCCACGGCACGGCAGCGGAATAAAATATATGCAAACGCGTCGGCGGAAAGAAAGTGTCAATGCTCGAAGATCTGACATCTGATTGTTCGGTGATACTCTGTCGGTATGTCCGGATCGTTGGAGTCAGCACAGTCACAGACAAAAAAACAGCCTCGTAACCTCGCGCAATACTAGCTCATTTTTTTATTCGCGCCAACGAGACACTTGGCAACAAGCTTCCTTCTTTTGTGGCTGCAACGATACACACAACTGGAGTGACATGTAGAACTTAGCGGATGGTTGGCAAACGGGGCAAAAACCCAACACCTTTCCTGACACGCTGTCCTCACAGCTTGACATTGACCACAGGATCGGTGCTCGGGAGCACCCACAGTATATGGGTGTTTGAGTTTTGAATTTCACCAGACTGGCTGACGACGCTGCGTGAACATCGTAATGGATAAAAGGCAACAGCAAAACAAAAAAGCAAAACCCTGGGAAGTAACGAATCAGCAGGCAACTTTGGCATTTTTTTTTTGGTTGCTTCGACTGTCGTTATTAGTTCTCAAAGTTTGCTGTGTAATCCGACAGCGCAAGATAGATGACATTTGGCCGTATTTAAATTATCTCTCTCGGCTCTTTATGACGATTAAACATGAAGCATGTCTCCGCACAGTTCAAAGCTTGTTTGAGTTAAAGTTAAGCTACGTTTTATAAACTTAAAATTTCATCAATAAACGAAACATTTAATTTGTCGCTCATCAATAAAATGCTCCCCGATAGAAAGAACTTTGCTTTGCTGTGCTTTGTTTGAATCGTCTCCTCATCTTTACCATGTACCGGACTCAGGCCGCTATTTCTGGAAGTCCGGTGGGTGGACGTCCATGCTGGGTAGCAAGCCGGCAGGCAGTATCAGCTGACGAGCTATGCTTTTGCGGTCAGCAACAGTGACACGCGAACCTGGCACGCCGGCGAAAGCCATTAGTATTAAGATCGTTCGAGAAGCGAACCATTTTCGACCTTTCGCTTTTGTTTTGTGTCCTTTTTTCTGCTGGTTTCATCAGACCATTCTTGGGGGCCTGGGCCTGAGCGATTATATATATACACATTTCGTTTGACGACGATTCATCAGAAAGGTAGGGCCTCTGATGCTTGCTCCGAATGGCTCAAATGAGGCCAATAGGAAGCAGAACAAAACGAACGCTATAAAGTGATGAAGATTGGTATTATAACCGTGTATTAGTGCGGTAAGGCTGGAATACATAATGAGTTAATGAACTTGGAAGGCTTTCTAAAACGAGTTTCTAGAATGTGTTACGCAATCTGGGAACTGTTGTGAAATCACGCTTTTGCTCTAAAACTCCCGATTCCAAACTCCGACGATTGACGGCCAAATTTGACATTTAAAATGTTCTTTAATGCGTGGTGCTGAGTGCATTTGTTTGTTTAGTGAAGCTCCATAAAACACCGCCACCGCTTTTGATAGTGAACTCAAACGAGTTCAATATTTTGTTGCTATCTCGAAACTGCAAGCTTGATGAGGTTGAGCTCGTAAAAGAATCTAAAAATGGATAAACCACATCGATTACATTGCTTCTCGTTGATGATTCTTCCAGCTGTTGATGCTTACTGAAATTGCAAAGCAATAATAAGCGATCGATACACAAAACTTGGTCTGGTCGAACCAGCCAGACTGGCACCGGAGAGAAGAACCATGATCGCACCACCGGTCGGGTGTTTCTGGCCTTTCAATTAATCTTTTAAATTATGTTGTCTAAAACAGTTTCAAAACCGTTGATGTGTAAGCAATGAGTTACTTGGTAAAAGCGCCATCTATTGGGAAAAAATATGTACTATAAGAAATTGATAGATGAATTTTATCGTTTCAAAGCTAGCTTAACGTTGATATCAGGATCTTGAAAGACTTGATGTCCACTGACATCGTCGATAACACCAATTTGCATGAGTATTTAAGCCCAATATCCACACAACCTCTCGGCTAATGTATTACATATTTGTCAAATGGCTGTTCGATTACAACGATTGCTTGTGTTAGCATTTATCAAACATCGTGTCTACCGGAGAGGAGAACCATGATCGCACCACCGGTCGAGTGTTTCTGGCCTTTCAATTAATCTTTCCAATTATGTTGTCTAAAACAGTTTCAAAACCGTTGATGTGTAAGCAATGAGTTACTTGGTAAAAGCGCCATCTATTGGGAAAAAATATGTACTATAAGAAATTGATAGATGAATTTTATCGTTTCAAAGCTAGCTTAACGTTGATATCAGGATCTTGAAAGACTTGATGTCCACTGACATCGTCGATAACACCAATTTGCATGAGTATTTAAGCCCAATATCCACACAACCTCTCGGCTAATGTATTACATATTTGTCAAATGGCTGTTCGATTACAACGATTGCTTGTGTTAGCATTTATCAAACATCGTGTCACCATCCAGCACCCTACCTACCACGAACACACCTTCACCAACGTCAGGAAATTCATAAATTTCACCAAACTTTGGAAACATTTGTCATTCCGGTCAGAAAGCCCCCAGCCCAGCCCCGTTGGTGTACGTATTTTCCCCGCCATTACACGCCTGCAGATGCGAACAAAAAAAAAACCCCCCACCGTCCACTTCCCAACCGATAACCGGTCTCACCAAATACGGCACCGGGCGAATTCCCATTCATGTCTCATGCCCCTTTTTCGGCAAACCGTACAGACAATCCCCGGCAGCTGACTCACGCTCCGTTTTGGAGGCCGGTAAATTCCGACCCACCGTACCGGCACTAGATTCTATGCTGTATGGGCGAGATGTGGAACATGCATCGGGATTGGCTCATCAATAAAACGAACCGGAAAACACACCAAGACTTCCCCACAGACCGATTGGGACCACAACAAATCATAAAATTAGCATCGCAAACCTTGGTGGAATAATTTGAAAAGTGGTGTGGACGCGTTTTTATCACTTCCTACGCCTGTTCCGATGGGAGCTGAGGTTTCCTGAGCGTTGGAAGTGATACTGAGGCACCTGTTAGTATTGGGCAAATTGTTCTTCCAAACCAAAAGAAAAAAAAGGAGAGCACATTCCATCCGGAGGAACTGTTACAGCTTCGTTCTACCGATTTCAGCACCGATCGGACAGCCAATGCAAATCGAAACCCACCATCATCCCTAATCGCTTTATTGTGATCGTTTGTGATCAGCAGTCAGCCGGCACCGGGGACCACTCGAGGTGGTTTAATTTGCATACTAAACATCGGTGCCGCAGGATGAAACGAAAGTATTTATTCCACCGCACGACCATTTCTGATGGTGTGATAAATGCCCGCCAGTGGACCGTTTCGTTCGGTTCCGGAAAAAGTGTCAGCGGTGAACCGAACGCGTAAATTAGCTCAAACGCTGTGGGGCGGGTGGTTTCACAAAAAGCAACCATCAATCTTCGTACCGAAACGTTCCCTCTTCCTGTTGCTATTAGTTGTACAAGCGAAGACAACAAGCGCGAAAAATGTTAATTTTGATAACGATGTGACCATGTTTGATGTTGCGCTGCTGCACATGCCGACGGTTCGAGAACGTTCTGCGCGGAGGCGGTCGGAAGCCTACACGAAAAAAGCTTTGCTGCTGCGTGCTAAATCATATTTGTGCCGCGTTTGATGTGCCGATTGAGAATTTATTGAAACATTATTTAATTATTTTTTAATTGATTTCGCTGCTGCACATGCCGACGGTTCGAGAACGTTCTGCGCGGAGGCGGTCGGAAGCCTACACGAAAAAAGCTTTGCTGCTGCGTGCTAAATCATATTTGTGCCGCGTTTGATGTGCCGATTGAGAATTTATTGAAACATTATTTAATTATTTTTTAATTGATTTCTAAGCCTGTGCAGCAAAACCCAAGCCAAACGCTCGTGATCAATGGCGGAACACGTTTGTTTATGTGAAAGTTGTTCGTTACCCATCATAAACAATTATTTATTAACACGCCAAAACCATACCGCGTACGTATAATGGATTGAAAAGCTAACACATTCTGATCGAAAAGTCGGAATCTGATCCTTTGTGTGAAGAAGTAACCCTCAGACATCGTCCAACGCTACTGACCTTTACCCGGGGAGGACGTTGTTTGACTTTCGATTTTTCATAACTCCGTTTCGTCCACGAGCCAGTCACGTTCTGCCGTATATTCCGACACGCGTAGACACTTCTGGTCGCCGTTGCCGGCTAACGAACTCGGTTAAGAACTTTTACTTTTATCAGCTATGCAATCAGAGGCGCCCGGGTGCGATCGGGCAGGAAAATTGAATCTTCGAAACTTCGGGACACATATTTGTGGTAAAAGTTACGGTGCAGACTTTAAGGGCTTCCGGCTATTGTTGTCGTGTACATTGTACAGCAAGATGGGCACGAGTTTACTGAGAAGTTTGCTTACGGTTGACCAGAAGAATGGATTGCCTACCGGTTTGGACCGGCGATGCTGTGCAAACATTGGTTGAGGATACTAAAGAAGTAAGACAAATTTTTCTGCAAAGTTGTACGCTGTTCAGAGCATCGCTTGGAGAGAGATGACTTTAACTGTAGCTTCAATTTGACGCATTACCAATTAGCTATCTGTTTATGATGCCTTTTATGGCATTGAGTGTAATAAAACTATGCTCAATCTTGGTTCAAATCAAGCTAGACTAGATTTTTCGAATTGCTCTCGGCGAAGGTAAGTAATTAAAATTATATATGACCAATGATCTGGTATCAGGATTTAAGGGACAAGGATCATTTTAAAGAATAAGTTCCCAAGGTCTTGAAAAATAGAGAATTCTCAGAAATAACTTTTTGCATCCAGGACCCATATCTGGATATCTTTTGAACGGAATCTAATGAAATTTTATGCTAAGTACTTAAAGTCATACATGACCGTTTATCCCAAATCTATCCTGCAAGTGCAAAAATCTCTAGATATCTAGTTCTTGAGGCAAATACCGTAGACGATCAGCTCATTATCTTGGCATTGAAGACTTCAGAAACTTTATGCAGTTTGAACCTAGACATCTTCTCTATCTACAGCCATGTCGGGGAGTCCATTCTTGAAAAACAGTGGAGATAACTTACATCCTTTATGTAGTATAGGACCTCCCTTGCACATCAATTAACGTAAAATATTCTCGAATCTGTAAAGAGAATAAAGCAATCAAATATTAGTTGATGTAAGCCACTGCGACAAAGATATTGAAAGGACCTCAATATCTTTAATTGATCATTATTTATTGTAAAGCAATTAACTTCTGATACCGAAAACACACAACTCACTTAAGCGTTATTTCCCTAAACAATGTTTACATCCACCCGCACCAAGAACATCCCCAACAACATCAGGGGCAATCGACAACGTCAATCCGATTTGCATCCCTCATGGGACGTTGGCGACTCACCGCGTGACGTTACCGGTCCCCGGCTAACCAACGTTATTATTACTCCCGAGACGACAACTTCCGGTGAACGGTGTTCCCAGACGGATTCTCGGTCTGCACCAGGCTATTAGGCAACAGTACCGTTTACCAGTGGCTTGCTTTTGTTATCGTCTAGTGTCAGACGCTGTGTGTGTGTGTGAACGCGCGCGCGCCTCCAGAGGGCTTGTTTTTGTTTGTACCGAGCACCGACCAGCATAATGCCGACCTACCGTCTCGATCAAGCTGAATAAATGTTTATATGCATGGAAATTAAATTTAAATTAAATACACCCCATCGCTGGGCCGGCGGGATGATGTTGACACTAAGCGAGGTGCCGCGAGTTGGTTGGTTTTTGACGCAAATCGCGTCGGACGGTTTCGTGCAAAGTTGATGGACTGATTGATTGTGCCGGAATGGCGATAATTTGCAGACAGGTGAACCTGTTTCTAGTAAGGTGCAGCCATTACTTGTGGCATATTTAATTTTCAAAATAGGTGAAATTTTACTTCAATTTACTCTTTGCAAAAGGTGTATTTTTGAAGATGTGATACACACCGAACGCACAACAAAATAAAACTCATTATGTGATTTTTGGTTCCAGAAAACTCGGTTCGTTTGAGGCAGAAGCATTTAACCACCACGCAAAATCATCCAAATCCGGATAAATAGACGAATCTGGCGATCTGAGTCAACATTTTTTCCTTATTTTAAACACTAGCTCACCACCACTTCCCAACATGTGGAATTATTTATTTGTGCATCATTACCGATACCTGCAGCGATTCGAATTGGTCGGATTGTTTTTTTTTCCCCACACACTGGCGTAAAATTCACCAACAGACTTTATCTGGCAATCATGTTTTTCCATCCATTGCCAACTGAAGCGATGGTATTGCGGATCAGCTTGCACGACTCGCGTGTAGACAGAATGTAATTAACAGCGGCATTATGCAGTGTGAACGTTTATCCATCTGGTTCTTATCAATCACGATCCGATTTTCGCCCGGTGAATTATTGAGCTGGATATCGACACGCAGCGGTTCCGCGAATTCTTTCCCACTGTAGTAGTAACGGATAAATCAAACATAAACGCACGCGGGTTTAGATTCGGTTCTAAATTTAACCGACCCGCGTACCACGCAACCGGCCTTCACCGTGGGCTGGTGGTGTACTCATCGCGTATCGGCGTCTCGGTTAAGTAGCCGCAACGAACCCATACTATTCGTGCTCGATTCAATCCGATTCGGTTCATCATCCCTTCCACCGGCAGACGGAAGTGCCCTTGCACACTGTGTAACGATTCTTTTTTTTCCGGTCGGCCGATTGGTTGAGCAGCGCGCGGAAAATCACTTCACAGCGTCACCCACCTGTGTGTGCGAAAACCAGACGGCCAACCGACGGATAGACAGACAGCACAGCGTCGCACACGATCGAAGTTCAATTTTTCCTTCTTCGCTTGTGTTTGTGCGTGTGTACGGGTGGGAGTGAATCTGTTTTCAACAGACAGTGCAGAGATCATTTAGGCCAAGTTTAGCTGAGCGACGATCGCTGATCGACGATGAATGAAGCTTCGGCCGGTTGGTTTTAGATACGCACGAACAAACACAAAGGAAAACAAAGAGCACGATGGTTTTCCTGCGCTTGGTTTCGGTGTGGGGTTGAGGGTTGGTTTTTTTTTTAAAGACCTAGAGGCCGGGTGATTTCACTCTTGAGCGGCCGCACATTTTGCACGCATCACTCATCGGTACACGGAGCGTACGTTGTATGATGCGTACACGCACCATTTCGCTGTTGTAGATCAAGTTTATATTCTGTTGTTTGGTTTCTTTTTTCCAGTCTTGTATCTTGCGTCGGGAGAATGAAATGTCAACGAGTAATGCGTCGGAATGGATTGTTGTCTTTATCGCGAGATCGTATAACATTATTTATGAGGTGCGTGAACATGCGCTGATAGAGTGTATCTTAATTCCGGGAACGAAGATATAGTTCGTTGTTGCTTTGTCATTATTGAAGTCAGGTTTCTGCAGAACCATTAAAATAAAAGACAGATGGAGACGTGTTTTACTAACATAGTTAAGTATAGTATAGGATTTGAAAGAGAGACGTTTCTCTAGGTACTTTTTACTCAGATATCAATCTATTCATAATAAGATGCGACGAATTTATTATATCAAAGAAGTATCAAAGAAATTAAGGACAGCCTGGTCCCAATGAGCTGGAACAAATTGAATAGCACTGTAAAGTAAAGCAAAGAGTACAGTCAGTAGCCTAAGCCATTAAACCTATCAGGAATAAGTAATCAAAGTTAAAGACAGCCAACAACAATTGGAAGTAGTTAAGACTTTGAGGACACAGTCAAACAGTTTTGAAGAGTGCACACAACAAGTAAAGTATCTGGAGAATAACTTTTAAACCATTTCAACCATCAGTATAACTATAATATCTTCAGGCAGAGTACAGTAACTTCTCAACCTGGTCTTATACACACCACATCCAACAGTAATATTGTTACTATTCAGTCATTCTTTAAGGCGTTGCTTGACTGTTTGACAAAGCAATCTTTAAACATCCCACGCTTCGAATCTGTTTCTCGAACCAGAACGATCCACCACAATAAACAAGGTTGTTGATGATCGTACATTATATTGTATTATCTCTTCAAAATTCCAGAGCAAATTGAAAAGTTTCGTTTTGTTTTCTTTTTGGGAAACGCGGAAAAACAACAATCTTGTTAAAAAAAAACACCACACCAAGTGGTTTCACACGAAAGACAAACGAGCTACGTTCTATGCGGAACGAGCGCCACATTTCGGTGGCAGCCAACGCACCACTCGCTCGTCCATCAGTTCGTTCTGTCAGCTCCAAAAGTCATTGTGGAATGATTGTTTCTTCCCAACCAAAACCGTACCAAGGCGAGCAAATTTGTGCACACACACACACACACACAGCCACACAACACAGCTGACTCTGATCTGGTTTCCGTACTACCCGCCGTCTCACAGTCCAGGTGTTGATTAATAGCCTTTGTCTTTGCTGATGATGTACGCGCAGAAGAGAGTAAGCCCGCCGGTGGAAGTCATGCTTGCGCACCACGCAAATGAAACGTTTACTGGTGATGATGATGATGATGGTGATGACGCTGATGATCGACGCCGTTACGTTGCGTTGGGGGATGAAAATTTGATTCCACGCCGTAGAAAGAGAAACCCGGAGGCACCGTCGTAGTAGTAGTAGTAGCAGCAGTAGTAATAGTTATTGCACATAGCTGGAACATTTTCTTTGTTTACTGTGGGAATGTGGCGTTGCGGGTACGAATGCCGCCACACTGTTCCGCATCACCGACAGGAAAAGTTTCAATTAATGCATGACGAGCAGTGCAAAGTGTTGTTAAATGAGATGCAGTTGGATTTCTGTATCTTAAGATGACAACTAAGAAGGTTCCTGCATCTTGCGTTTGTTGTACAAAGAATCCAGACGAGAGTTCACATACAGTGTTATAAATTGTTGTCTTTAGTGTGCAAAAACCTCGTTAGTTGCTTTGTTGCTTTGTTACACGCCGCTGTCGTCGTTCCAATAAAGTTCCTAATATATTTCCCACAGAAAATGAACATCAGCTTCATGTCTTTATTTGCATCTTCACGAGCAGCACAAACACTATGAGTCAACTTTTATCAACTCGCTGGTTAAGGTAGCAAGATTTTTTTGTGTGTGCTAGAAAAAGCTTATTGCGACTCAAACAAACTAAGATTTATGCACTACCATCAGTTCGCTTTTCCACCTCGCTCGGTGTGTCATAAAGCGTGCCGGATTAAATTTATCTCTTTCCAGTGCACGATGGTCCGGAAGTGGACATTGAGTAGCGAATTTCATACATTACGATAAAAAGATCATTTATAGAAATCAAGGAAAAATCAAGGGAAGTTGAGTAAAACACTTTTAAGTCTTCGATCATGAAGTATATGAAGCGGACATCTAGTAGACTAATTTAACATCAAATATCCAGGACATACTTTTTTAGTCTAACCAAGAATTAATTCCATAACCATATCGAAATGGAAGCGTCCATCCATTGCCCGGAACTGAACCACTGTGCCGATCTGCCGATTAAGGATTTTCCACATGGACGAAACCGCAAACAACAGGTGTCGATTTGGAACAGAAGCTAGGGAGCTCCATCTCCCAAGATAAACAAAATCCAAAAACTTCAATCAAACCGAACGACGATTCTATTCCACCCAGGAAGCAAACAACGTGACGCATCTGCACACTTCCAATGAATAATGAGCATTGATTGCTGAAACGAACAACTCAACGAAGTTCAGTTACTGAAAGAGCAATTGTGAACTAAGAAAGATCAATGATCTGCGAACGATGATGCGAACTCCCAGTGACGGCATCGTCATGTGTACGGTCGGCTTCTAGTGTGCATCAACGTCGCATTAAGCGGGCAGGCTATTTATAAAAATAATTTCACGTAATACCCTTCGCTCTGAAAAACGAAACCGAACGAAACGAGCCGGATACACACACACATACACTTTTTTCCACTCCATTTTGCAAGCCGCAGGACAGCAGAGAGCAAAAAAACGGCAAAGTTCTGCCAGTGTCAGCAACATCATCATCATCGTCGTCATGATTGGATGTCCTACAAGAACTGTGAACCGTGCACGAGGATTTGGACCATCCCCATCGTCAGTAGCGGTCGGAAAAATTGCACATCGACCACGCAAAGATGGCAGCTAAGCTGAACCCCCCGAACATGACACGTTCCCCGAAAGGACCTTTCGTGTTTCGTGCGGTCCACGTTGGTCCGTGTTTTCCCCGTTGGCCTGGGTTTGTATCGAATCGCTCTACAGCCAGTGACCCATTTGATGTGACGATGCTGGGCGGCGGCAGCAGCATCGACGGCTTAGCACCAGTTTGGCCGGCAGCAAACATCGACTTTCATTTTATGCGCCCAGTAACGATGTACTCTGTTTGCCCGCGAAACTCCAGCCAGCCCGACGGTCGGCGAAGGCGTTTCGCAAACGGCAGCTAAGCCGCAAGAATGAACCTTCTTTTCCCAAGATTAAACATCGACCGTTCGGAGTTTTAGCGCTGGCGGTGTTTGCGCTACCAGCGAGAAGCTCATTAGAATTCGGCGAGCGAAGATTACGGATTTTGCATTATCCTGATGTAGTGTGCCGTGCGCTTTTCTACGTCCACCACTTTCAAAACTCCACACTTGCCGGGGCTTTGAAGCGTTTGTTTGGCGCTTCAGAAGCAGTTCACAAAAATTAATGACTCCCTTTATTAAGGTGCGGATGGATGTAATACGGTACACGTACGTCACTTACTCTACATCAACCAATTACGTCGGAGATGACGTCGGAAGCCTGCGGAAGCCTCTTGCGTGCCGGATGATGCGAAGCGAAGGTACGCCAAGTGTGTTGTGAATATTGCATTGCGCGTGAGTACACTCCGTATCAGCAGTTTGATGTTGTAATCTATTCATCCCAAAAGGTGTATTATTCATGGGGCCGGTTCCAAAAATAAAGTCAACATGAAACTGCAAAGGGAACCAGGCAGACAGATAATAATCAATATGTTTTGTTGTTGAAAACGTTTCAATAAATACGAAGATTGAAGGATTGTTGACATGCAACGGTGAAATAATATTTATGGCCAGTGGGAAAACCAATGTTGTTACACAACCGATGCTCCCATCGGTGTTGGTGAAGACACCATGGGAAGCATCAAAATATGTCTCCAAGGACTCGTTATTATGGATCAATAAGCATGAAGCGCGTATCGAGAGCAAACAAGGTGCTTAAACAAACCAGCCAACGAGACCTTCAAAACGACACACTTGCACACCGTGTCCCTGCATGTGTCCGGGCGGAATCATCAACCACATGGACAGTCGTACCGCGGCCTGCGCATGTGATTGCATCCAATCATACCCAAAAAGCTGATCCTATTACGCTGAAACACTCCACCGAAAAGGGCCGTCGCTGTGTAACGATCTTCGGTGGTTTGTTGATTCTTGTGATTTACTATTTGCTTGGAATAGCGGACGTTGAAGGCAAAGGGTCATAATTGAGCTGCCACGGGAGGGCGAGCGTGATGGAAAATCGCATCACACGGAAACGATCTAATCATGCGTCTTTTTGGCGCTCAAGCTGAAGCGTGATACTGTGGGCGGCTGTCAGCGAATTTCTTATGTCACCAATCCTACACTCACGTTGAATG
>KZ061652.1:74387-115058 GCA_002091835.1 Anopheles maculatus
GGACAGTCGTACCGCGGCCTGCGCATGTGATTGCATCCAATCATACCCAAAAAGCTGATCCTATTACGCTGAAACACTCCACCGAAAAGGGCCGTCGCTGTGTAACGATCTTCGGTGGTTTGTTGATTCTTGTGATTTACTATTTGCTTGGAATAGCGGACGTTGAAGGCAAAGGGTCATAATTGAGCTGCCACGGGAGGGCGAGCGTGATGGAAAATCGCATCACACGGAAACGATCTAATCATGCGTCTTTTTGGCGCTCAAGCTGAAGCGTGATACTGTGGGCGGCTGTCAGCGAATTTCTTATGTCACCAATCCTACACTCACGTGAATGGGATAAGCGAACCTATTTCAGGGCAAATGTGTGTGAGTGTGCCAGTCTCGCGAGTCTTCATAAAACCTTTAACGATTCTTCTCTCTACCCATTGCCCGCCTGGGAAGGAAAAGCGAACCGAAAACGCAAACGGAAACGGAAAAATAATCTATATTATTATATGACACCAACAACGAGGACAGGACCATAAGACTATAAGCTATGGGTAAAATTAATTTCTCTCACATCACATTCCAACAGCAGTTCTAGCAATTTCAATTAAAAGTAATTGTTTTAATAGCCATTTTGCATTTCTTGCACCTTATCATGCAGATATTCAACAGGCTTTCCACAGGACCAAAGATCTAGGTCTACAAACACGATCCATCCGTATCCATATTTCTACCTTCCACCTACATTTGTAGGACCAGTGGCCGGTGGTAGTGGATTGTTTGCTAGGCCGTCGTCGTTAGTTTGCTGTCGTCAATTATGTAAATTGTGCAATCCATTAATTCCCAATCAATAGAGTAAACCACTGGCCCACCGAGGTGTAACATAACCACGGCACTCAGGACAGGACGAGACCCGCAAGAAGGAATGTAATGTAGTAGAGGATAGGCTACAAATGACCTTAATTGAGAAAGCAACCAACAACGACTATCCTTGTTGTGGTGTTGGAAATGGTTTGGGGGATAGCTTAGGGTATTGAATTACTATCACACACTCAGGATTGCTACACATGATTAGGCTTCAGGCTTAAATTTTGTAGCAACCAAAGCAATCTGAAGTCCAAGGGATTCTTGGAGCTATTTCTATCTATGAAAAATTGACGACAAAAATAGAAGTTTAGTTTTTCACTTAGATTGTGCACACGCAGCTGATTACGATGTCTAAAGCTATCAAATACCATATCCTTCTTCTTACCGGGAATCCTGAAGCTTTTCCGCGTCAGCTTGACTCCATCACCATCACAACGACACGCGTCCCCAAGTGAAGCCGTGCGCTTGTAAGGATTAAATTAAAGATCGCCGTACCCGGATACACTCCCAACCTCCTAGTCTTCCTCCTCCTCCTCCTTCTAGCCTCATCTCACCTTCCCTTTCTTCCTCGTAGCCTCGTTTTGTAAGCACGTGTTTCGAAACGATTCATACACACAAAACAAATTCTTCCCTTCCAAGCATCGACCGTTATGGATCAATAAGCATGAAGCGCGTATCGAGAGCAAACAAGGTGCTTAAACAAACCAGCCAACGAGACCTTCAAAACGACACACTTGCACACCGTGTCCCTGCATGTGTCCGGGCGGAATCATCAACCACATGGACAGTCGTACCGCGGCCTGCGCATGTGATTGCATCCAATCATACCCAAAAAGCTGATCCTATTACGCTGAAACACTCCACCGAAAAGGGCCGTCGCTGTGTAACGATCTTCGGTGGTTTGTTGATTCTTGTGATTTACTATTTGCTTGGAATAGCGGACGTTGAAGGCAAAGGGTCATAATTGAGCTGCCACGGGAGGGCGAGCGTGATGGAAAATCGCATCACACGGAAACGATCTAATCATGCGTCTTTTTGGCGCTCAAGCTGAAGCGTGATACTGTGGGCGGCTGTCAGCGAATTTCTTATGTCACCAATCCTACACTCACGTTGAATGGGATAAGCGAACCTATTTCAGGGCAAATGTGTGTGAGTGTGCCAGTCTCGCGAGTCTTCATAAAACCTTTAACGATTCTTCTCTCTACCCATTGCCCGCCTGGGAAGGAAAAGCGAACCGAAAACGCAAACGGAAACGGAAAAACGAATGTCTTTTTTTTGTTTGTCGGTGCTATTTTTAGCCCACCATCGTACCGCGCGAAACGAACGATGCCAAAACAATCATATTTTATCGTAACCGATTTTCTCGCGCGCCTTCAAGCACCCCTTCAACGTTCACACGGGGGAAAAAAAAGATCTTCCGCCATCGCTGGTTTGATGCCATCTTTCCCTCGTGATCGGTACCGGGTGGCAGACAAAAAACGGGGGATGTTCGCATAAGGCTTTCTTCCTTGGTGAACCGAACAAAACAAAAGGCAGGTGATCGTGGCAGAATAATATATGACCCGAATCACGGCATTCGGACGGGATGGATGGATGCTGGAAGTGAGCGGTGAGCGAAACAAAAACAAACACACACACACACAAGACATTACGCCCAAATTAATACCAATCGAGGGAGAGTACACTCGAGCGCATGATGAACGGATCTCCGGAACCCCAAAATGAAACCACCGAACGCGTGGCAAAGGCGACGAGCTTATCGGCATCCGAGTTCTCATGTCATAAAACAAAAGGGCAGGAACAATATGGCGCGCCATACAACAGACGGAACACACAAAAAAGAAACAAAAACCCCTCCTTCTGGCAGATTATTTAACGCACAACTGTATGGATGGGAATAGCTGGGGTAACTGTTTACTGATTCAAGAAGATTGGCTTAATATAATGACAATGCAGACGTTCATGAAAAGAGAAATAATTTGCAGAAACATGTTACTTTTAACACAACAAATTTATGATTTCTGTAGCGTTAGCGTTCGGTGTAACGAACTTATACTTCTGGGTCTAAAATCAACTAAATCTGTTCTCCATTACTGTGCCGACTATGAGAGTTGAGTTCGTCAGTTAGTTCTGTCATCTACTCTATACGATTCTTAAATTTCTTGAAGTGTTTCGGATGTGTAAGCTACAAGACTTTCAACAGTTACATTTCGAGCATAGAACGTTTCTTAAGACGTCCTATCAAGAGCCAATATTGCATCCAAGCATTACCACAGGACTCCGAACAAGACTAAGGATCCTCAAGATACTAATAAAGAGAACTCAAGAGTTCGTGTTTCTACGCTAGTGCATCAGGATTATACTTTTCCTCAAAAGTATTCAAATATTGCCTAAATCTGCTTAACATTTTAAAGTAAAATACATACTAAACCTCCAAACGTTAATTTAAATTTTCCTCATTTAAACTCGGTCGTCTCGGACTGCAAACAAAATGACCACCCTGATATCACGAAACCCAAACAAGCGTCTCTATTTATTACGAGACGTCCCTTAATGGCACTAAAGAGATGCATGAACATATTATTTGGTGCACACAAAATCTAGCATCGAATTTTGGAGCTGCCTTACAATATGACAACTCATTTGAACCGCAAAGCACAGTGGGCCACAACATCTCCAAGGAAAACCGACCCACTGTGAGGAGCTGCGGTGAGCAGAGTTGACAGATTTTTTGTGAAAACCCATTGCACTAGCCACATGCAGCATTGCAACAGTAGCATACAAATTACCCCACTAACTATGAGTAATGACTATGGGTTCAATTAGTGGTGACCCGTCGTTTTTCAGGCTCACTCTCTGAGCGGCACCCGGCACGGCTATGCTGTGAATGTAGTCCGGGCTCTAGGAGGGCCACTAATGCTCAAGAAAAGTAGAAAATAATACATAAAGGTTAGTACGGGTGCGAAACACACTGATGCAACCGTGCAATGTAAAAAGAGCTACAATGTTTTCCCAAACACAGACACACACAAGATGGAAGGATGGAAAGTACGTGATGGGTTTGTGCAAAAGGTCCTGATGTTGAAGCGTGGCAGTAGTTTTACTGGTGGCCGAGTTAGGGACTCGACTTTTTTTCTCGACTACGTTTGTGTGTGTGTGCTCATCGTTTCTATCAAGATGTCGGCCAGCATCCTGATGAGACTGTCCTGCCAAGGACATAAATCATTCTGATAAAACAGCTTGATTTTTCCGGCCATTTTCTGCTCGCTGCAACAAAGAAGCGAGATCACAGGGACGGTCATGATGGTCGGCTACGGGAAGTGACGAATAATTATCACAAAATCTAATAAGCACCATTTTGATGTCCGGCATGCTGAAGTGTGTTGATGAATGGGTTGCGCGCCCTTTTATGTGGTGGCAATGCTGGTGCTGCTGCTGCTGCTGGACGTAATGCAACGTACAATGCTGCTTCATTAGGGGTGTAACGCGGATGAAAGAGAAACTGGTCGTACAATGGTCATTTAATTAGTTTATCTTAGTTGCGCAACTTGTGCGAATAAATGTGGCAATGTTGTTACTAACGAATAAACTAGTTCGTTCAATTATTACAATATCATCTACTGCACGCTCTTGTCACACTGTCACATTGCGTTTATTGACACGGTCGTGGAGCTATGTGACCTGGGGACCTGCTCCATCCGGAAGCATCATTGACCGGGATATGTGTATATGTGTCAACGATCTCGTGCCGTATGCAATATCCTAACCCACTACTTCCGAACCATCCGACGTCCCCAAACAACCATCGAGAATTGCCGGCGAGCGTGTTGTGTGCGTTGATATGTGGAACGCTTGCGACCAGTGTCCTGGATTCGTTTTGCCTTTCTCGATAGCTCCACAGCTCATTTGGAACGTGCTCTAGAAAATGAAGGAAGCACTTCGAGTTCGCCCCCGTCCCAAGCGTCGGCAGGGACTACGATCAAGGTTAGAGGCACCACCGTGCAGCAGTGTTTGCTGCAGCACGGCTTGCAATGGGGACGAGGAGTTTTATTGGCTTGTATGGCGAATGACGAACCCTCCTGTTCCGGTGGGTCGTTATTGCTCGGAAGAACATCGGGCACTTCCTTCAAATTGATTCGGAGCGTAGAAGAGCGTATCCTTTGCGGTGACCTCAAACATCAGCAAACCCGGTCGTGTCATTAACCGTACCGAAATGCAGTGGGGACATTGGTTATTTTTGGAACGTTGGGTATTATGGGGCAATATAATCTATATTATTATATGACACCAACAACGAGGACAGGACCATAAGACTATAAGCTATGGGTAAAATTAATTTCTCTCACATCACATTCCAACAGCAGTTCTAGCAATTTCAATTAAAAGTAATTGTTTTAATAGCCATTTTGCATTTCTTGCACCTTATCATGCAGATATTCAACAGGCTTTCCACAGGACCAAAGATCTAGGTCTACAAACACGATCCATCCGTATCCATATTTCTACCTTCCACCTACATTTGTAGGACCAGTGGCCGGTGGTAGTGGATTGTTTGCTAGGCCGTCGTCGTTAGTTTGCTGTCGTCAATTATGTAAATTGTGCAATCCATTAATTCCCAATCAATAGAGTAAACCACTGGCCCACCGAGGTGTAACATAACCACGGCACTCAGGACAGGACGAGACCCGCAAGAAGGAATGTAATGTAGTAGAGGATAGGCTACAAATGACCTTAATTGAGAAAGCAACCAACAACGACTATCCTTGTTGTGGTGTTGGAAATGGTTTGGGGGATAGCTTAGGGTATTGAATTACTATCACACACTCAGGATTGCTACACATGATTAGGCTTCAGGCTTAAATTTTGTAGCAACCAAAGCAATCTGAAGTCCAAGGGATTCTTGGAGCTATTTCTATCTATGAAAAATTGACGACAAAAATAGAAGTTTAGTTTTTCACTTAGATTGTGCACACGCAGCTGATTACGATGTCTAAAGCTATCAAATACCATATCCTTCTTCTTACCGGGAATCCTGAAGCTTTTCCGCGTCAGCTTGACTCCATCACCATCACAACGACACGCGTCCCCAAGTGAAGCCGTGCGCTTGTAAGGATTAAATTAAAGATCGCCGTACCCGGATACACTCCCAACCTCCTAGTCTTCCTCCTCCTCCTCCTTCTAGCCTCACCTCACCTTCCCTTTCTTCCTCGTAGCCTCGTTTTGTAAGCACGTGTTTCGAAACGATTCATACACACAAAACAAATTCCCTTCCCTTCTAAGCATCGACCGGCAACTCCCAAGCCTTTGTTTCCGAACGGTTCGTACCTTTTTCTTTTTTCCCCTATAATCACCCCCACATTATCGCCACTGGTGGGCAATGCGAAACGCTTGTTGGCGCGTTATTTTTATCATGTTGCTCCACTATCGGGACAGAAAATCAAAACCCAACCACCCGCCGGTTTGGTGCGTGCATGCCACCGATTGGCATAGTATTGCAGTGAGGGTAGTCGGGAACCAATTTTCTCGAGGCGGATTCCAAACCGGCTACTACGGGGGTGGAAAAACACTTACGGAGTTACGGGGAAGTGCTACCGACTGTTGGTACACGTGTACACGCTGATTCTATGTTGTGGGGTGTCTGTCGGCTTCCCACCCTCAAAACACGTCGCCCCGATTCTTTTTATTTTCACACGCCGGGACACACGCCAAGATGGGCAGTGGAGCTTCGAGCGTGTAAGGAACAATTTGCACTACATATAGTTTAGATTAGAGTTCGGCTAGATAGTGAAGGGGGAGTTAGTGATGTGTTTAGAGGCACATGCGACTCCCTACAGGAACCGACTGCTTGACTCGGTGCAACGGAATCCGAAGCACCGTGAGGCTCAATAATTGGTTTGTGAGAAACTTGCGCACGATCCCTTATCTACGTCAGCTTTGGTGGTGGGTCGAGGAGACTGAGGCGAATTCCTTGTGCAAGTTCGCACTGAGCTTGTGACTCTTGTTTTATTGCACGTGGGCGATGCGTCCCGGTCGCTCGCTTTACGCACAGTTATGTCCAAAGGGGATTCATAATTTTACCCCCCCCTTTGCTGATCAGTAGTAGCTAAGAATAGCAATAGTTGCCAGTGTTAGTCTAAACTATTAGCTTCGGCCAGACTCAGACACATGTTATTGTAGAACAATTGCGGCAAATAGTTGGGAGAAGCGCTATCGCTATCGGCTTTCTTATCATTTGTTCGATTACAATGTCCCTGTCTCTAGCTTTCGTCTGCACCTTCGTAATTCCTCGTCACATTCCCTTCCCTAACTTATTCCCCTTTGCTGTCCCCCATCACCTCCTTAGTTTTTAAGTACTTTTTTAGATTTTGTTAAGCCCGTGAGGCAGGCAATATATATTAATAATAAATAAATAAATAAATAAATAAATAACGAAACTGAATCTTGATTGGATATTTATATGCGTTTATCTTGGAGTTATTTATGGAAATTTTATTCTTATCAGTGTGTTTTCATTAGCAACGGAGCAGATGCCGACGGAGTAGTAGCCGATAGAAATTAGAGGTATAACACTAGAACAAAAACACACAGCGAGATAGCGAATTGATAGATTGTGATTGAAATCTTGACAACGTCTACCCCATACAGTGGCAATATCCCGTAACATATTATTCATAGTACCACAAGATTACTTTGCCAACATCGATTAAGCGACTGCTCAATTTTCACCGCATTATATGTCTGATGAAGGTGGCTTGTCTATTTTCTGTTCAATCTTTCGCTAGAGAGAGTTATCCGAGAGTTAACTCGTGAAGTCGTACATCATCTATGCCGGGTAAAACGTCAGGACCAACAATAATATAGACGTCCATATAATAGTCCATAGCTGACGAAAACATTGCTGTGTATGCGAATCAGGCGAATCAGTCTCCGACGACCTGAGAATGACACTTGACGACGACCCCGCTTATACAATTGTTTTTGGTACATTAACCTAGACACAAAAGAGAAGTTGTAGACCTAAACTAAGACGGCGCAATTATAGCATCACATAATGCTTCGTTATGCACAAGAAGAGTAGTATTATTCAATATCAAAACTCATAACAATCTATTCTCATAATATTTACCTAATCGATTATAAATTTCCCAATCCCTTCGATGGCTTTTCCTGCGAATTTCTCTCGTCCCTGTTTTTGTTTGAGTTGCCTTCGCTTGCCTTTTTTGATTATGTCTCCAATTCTATCATTAACCCAGCCTATTAACCAGAGGAATCAGCAGTTAAAAAGCGAATCAGTGCGTATGTAAGAATGCTTTGTTATGACGCACAACGGCACAAAACATCGGTTGCATGACTGGTCCGGATAGCGCGGTCGCAATTCCAAACTTACCGACACTAATGAAGCGGAGGATTTTTCCGTTACAAAAGCTATACTTTCATTGTTGTGGTCTGGGCACAATCTGAGCAAGGGGAATATGGCGGGTGGCGGGACCGTTTTCCGGGGGGGCGGTGGGGAATCCGGCCGGCTTCCTACAGATGCGTACACGCGCATGAATTGTTTTAATCAATATTGATGGGTGCATAAATTGTGATCTGTTGCGATAAGACGATACGACTTTCCGCTGCAGTAAACGGTTGCTTAACGAGGTTTAAGGCGATGCTAATGGTTTCGTAGCCTTTGTTACGCTGGCAAAACGTTCTTTCGTGAGCACTGACATGATGCAATATGCAACAATCGTTGCCAACCAGAAAGATTCTAAGAGATTTATATAAGCAGCAGGTTTAAAAATTAAAATTAAGCATTATAAGCATTAAAGTTAAATTGAAAAGACCGCTCGACTCGAAAATACCGATCATTCCACACAGAGCAGTGAAATTATTGCACTCGCTCACCAAGCGAACAGTACTGCGGCACAACCGAAACTAAATCCATTGGCTTTTCGCTCACCCTTTTAGCTCGCATTTGCTGCCTTTTTTTCGGCTTTCTTATTGCAAATGTGCAGGTTTCCTTCCTTGCGGGAAAAACCACAACCCACCGGTAGGGAAAATGGGCCGGCGGGTGGTGAAAAACCCGTACGAAGAAACGGAATAAATGTCGGCATTCGGTCGGTATAGCCGGGAAGTTTGATTTGAAGTGATGCCCTTGATTAATCGTGCGGTACATTGATTGGGTGAAATTGATTTCCGGCTGCAGTTCGCGTTCGAATGCAGTGCGAGAATGAGGAACTTGATTTTCTTTATAAAAAAGATTTTCAGGTGATTGGACGCAAGATTTGACGTTTAACAGTGCGATTGAATGAAGTTTTTGCATTAGTTCTTTAGTGATGAAGAAAATTGGGATTAAATTTACATAACAACTTCAATATAGCATCTACGCAGTACCAAAACAAAAGACAACAAACTCATAATAATATGAGCATGTGACCCTTTGGGCGGTACGACGAAATTCTTTATGCTACTGCGACGCACCGGAAAGAGGTGTGACCGAACAAGAACTTCACCAAGTACGCCAAAGAGAACAGGTTTTGAAGATTTGCCGGACGGAAAGATCGATTGACGCAATTTAACGTGACCAAAATTACGTCCGATCGTGTTTGAACCGGCCTAATAATGACTCACGTTGTAAGCGGTGGAATTTTCAACACAAAATCACTGGACTGGATAGATTCGTTTTGCGCTATACAGTGACTACAGTGCTTCGAATTACATTGGAGGTTAATTAGCGCTAGCCGGAGCTTGTCTACTCCATGTTCCAAGCAACAATCAAAAGCGAACGAACTTTCATGCTTCAAAAGACGGGTTCAACCTGGAACGCGGCACAACTCGGCACACCATGCCCGTTAAGCCCGTTCCATCAAGTCATGTGACTTCTGGCTGATTTCTTACCACCCCATTCCAGGGATCAGTTGCTTCCCGCTTGGGGAAGAACAGGTTTCGTTCCATTGAAACTCCAGCGCAAGCAGGTTTTACGGTTAAGGGGTCATCAGCGAACGAAACATTTCGGCAAACCATCATGGGAACTGTCGTGCCCCCGACCAGCGGATGGTACAGGCGAATGACGCCCGCAAACACCCGCCTGAGTCACATGACTCTCGATACGGGGAGTCGCTTTTGAAAACAGGCGCACACGGCACGCACCATTAAGTTGGGTCACATGATTCGGACTCGGCGAGGGAATCCGATCTCGCGCGCCCCGATGACTCACGCTCGCGATCGTAAGCGCGATCATCGATGTCATCGTTCCGTGGTGCGCCCAGCATAACGATCCTCCAAATTCTCGGCAAAGCTGTGCGTTGGAGCTACGGGAGGCAAAGCAGCTAAAACCGGTCCCAAAACGTCGGTGGAACGCTTGTCTTGAATGTGATGAATAAATTGATTGTAAAAGGTGCATTAATATTCTTTTCCGTTTTCGACAAGCTTCTCGCTTTCGAGCGATTTTGCCAAAAAAAAAACGAAAAGAAAAAAGGCAACACTCAATTGATTCGAACGCGGACACGGCGAAGGCACGTGTATTCGGTTTTTGGCGAAGGATCGTCAATATAATTATATCGTCTGGTGGGTATGGTTCTGCATAAATGCATATCATTTAAAATAATACCATAATGGCAGGGAAATCGAAAATAATACTCCCGGGTGGAATTGACGATCGGTCGACGAAATGGGTTAGGATTTATCGAAATCACCACAGTGGTGGAATGCTTTATCAATGCAAATCTTTACTGCAAATATCAGTTTTATTTTAATGCTGTAGGTCGTTTAGGTGAACATAGTTTAGAATTAATTAAACATGAGATGTCGACATACAAAATCAACAAGTTGCAATTATGTTCAAGCATCCCTAGCTTTTGATTTTAATATGCATGCGACTGTGTCGATAGAGCAACAGATTCTGTTCGACATACACAGAAGGCATATCATTGAAGTGATGCCCTAACAGGTTATCCAGTGATAGGTCTGATGCACGAGAAGGTTTTAAGTCCGTGCGAATTGGACAGTTCTCAGAGCGTGGTGTCTCGCTTCGAGTGGTTAATACTGAGTCTCTATTAAGATTTCCTTCTCGATGAAAAAAAGGCAACGTTCTCAGATGATATCACAATTGTATTACATCACTTGATACAGTCAGTATATCTAATAAGACAAAGATGTTAGAGAAGCAAAGATGAATTTCAACTAAGTTTGCTTTGAGACATCGTTTGAAACATTTTGTTTAGATCATGCAAGTTAACATCGACTAGCTAAAGACCAGCGGCAATATTAATCAGGTGAAACTATAATTTACCATTACGATATCATCTGCCGCCATTGGTCTTTAATCTAATGGTATTTTAACGTCAAAATATTATCTTTCTTGCAAAACAGCTCTGGAAACCCCTGTATTTACTTTCACTTTGCATGTTAACAAGCCTCATAATGCTCGAACCCTTGGGACTTAGCAACACACAGTTCCGTATATTGTGCTTCATTAAGCTTCCAAATGAAGTACGCAAATACAATTACCTTACCTCAAACAAGTCATTTTGGGCCTTTCCCTAAAAGATGAAACATT
Source organism: Anopheles maculatus (assembly GCA_002091835.1). Classification (NCBI taxonomy): domain Eukaryota; kingdom Metazoa; phylum Arthropoda; class Insecta; order Diptera; family Culicidae; genus Anopheles; species Anopheles maculatus. Next base: position 85,783 of record KZ061652.1, read on the forward strand.
TTATATATTTTCGTCATTTTCTCTGGGTAAAACCAATCACAACTGGAATTATTACATGCGTTGTGAAATATTTCAATATCTTGTTTGCTAGGATTAGTAACTCCGTCAGTTTGATTTTGCTTCAATTTTCACCACATTTCCACTGTTTACAATAAAGGATAAAGCTATTTTTAGGCCATGACGCAAAAATGCCCTTCAACCTTGAACCTCACGCCACCGTACGCCACTGAACTCCGGATAGACGGGTTAACTAATAGGGTACTTCAAAAGTCATGACTCCCTGGGACCCGGGTTCCTAATCAACTTCAACGACGTAGACAGATCGGCCGACCTAACACGTTTTTCCTTAAAGCGGCGATTGTTTATATCCCGCCCCGTTCAATCTGTTCCTTCGCCACAATGACCCACCATTGATAAATAGTGCCTCAGCGGAACGACGTGCTCATCACCATTTCCGTTCCATCAACTTTGGCTCTCGGCAAAAACACAAGACACCCCTCCAACTCAACCCGACCACCAATTTCGCACAGTGCATCTGCTTTTCATCAAACGATTGACAGCGTGGTCGTACGAGAATGGAGTGCGCGCCCGTTGGTTTCCCGCTTTGCCCGGTCCGTCGGTGGTGGCAGCTGTTTGCTGGAGCATACACATATATTTCATGCTCCAGCAGGCAGGGCGCGAGTCAATTAGATGCTAATTTGTTTATTTACGCAAAGATTTGCAGCTTTTGCACTTCTGCACATGTTTGGTGTGAGATGTGCGTTTGTGTGTCTGGATTGGAGTACGACTTTTTCTACTTCGCATCGTTGATGATGATGATATGTGCGCACCGGATCTGCACGAGGATGCTGGCTGGTCGGGGCGGTGGTTATTTTAAGCTTCAACTACCTGCCTTTTGCCATGTGGCGTGGAATTTCCCTACCCATTTAGGCACTTCAAAGCGATTGGTTTAATTTAACTTCATGACTCATTGATTTTGATTGCGAAATAGGTGGCGTGGCCGGGCGCGGTTCAAGCGTTAATTTTACGATAAGCAGCCGAGAGAAATTTAAACATCACCTCGCGTTAGACTTTCCTTACCGTCCGCTACCAATGTTTAAAGCTTCTTCGCGAATGGAAGATTTGGATAATTTTATACACTCTTGCCTTTCCTGGCAGCGAGTCGAAGATTAATAACAATAAAGCGGAATCACTAGGAATGGCTGGAACGTTCCCGGTTTTACCCGTGAACCCGGTACACTCTTCGCACCCCGGGTGGCGTTACACCACGAAGGCCACCTTACCCACATGGCTTGCCCAACACATCGGTATCGGTTCCACACTGGTGCAATAACTCAAACACTTCAAAGTCACCACATCCGAGCACGACCCGAGACGAGACCGTAGTACCTAGGGAGCTTCTCGCTTTTCTTTCGCAATTTTTACCAACGGTCGCTCGCCATCGACCTTCCCCCTTTTGACTAATGAAGTGCGAACGAAGTCAACGCTGGCGGCAGTAACCCAACCACAACCTTCCAGGATCGGCACGTATCCAAACCAACACCACAGCATACCATATCGATCCGCACTCGACGATCCTCAAAAAGATGCCCGCTCGGTGGAAAAGTGTGAAAATGTAACTTTTCATCAAACTCATCCCAAGCGCAACAAAAACTCACCCTCATCAGCCACGGGGCTGAAGTGAGAGTCTTCGGACCAGAAAAGAAAAACGAATGTTGGCGGCACGAAGGACACAGGGAACGATTGATTTGTGGTGGCGACGTTGGCGAATCTTGGCAAAGTTAAATAAACTGTGAATAAATTTGTGGCTGTATTTTGTTTTTCTTTGCATTGGGTTTTTTTGTTGTTGCTTTTCGTTCATTGGAAATTCCAATCACTGTCCGCGAGAGGCGAGAGTTTTTTTTTGGGATTGGAAAAATAAGCAGGACAAGTTAATTTGTGGTCATCTTTTTTTCTCTTGTTGGGATGTTTCTAGCCGTGTAAAGGAAAACGAAAAGAAATGATCTACTAACGAGACGTGCTGCCACTAGAGTTTTGTAAGGTAACACGGCTTACAGAAGCATATTTGCACATGATCTGCATAACATTTCCTATAATTCGTTTACTATGGTAAGTAGTAGGAAATTAAGAGCTTAAAGTTGTGTGACGACAGGCATATAACTCTTCCAACTCTGAAGTACTATTAGCTTTTACTGCTCATTTCGACTGGCTTACTTTGAGATATTCACATAACAACCGTGCAAAGCTCGTTTCGAATCTCTTCTAGAAAATTATTACAATTAAACCAGCGCTTCATTAACATCTGGTATGTCTATCTATTTTAAAGTATTATAATAATCGGTTGATTACACAGAATACAAAACAGAAGTTAAATACATCCAGACGTCAACATTATTTAATCATCGGGTTCAATTTTTAAATCGCGCGAAACGACGAAACCTTGCTGCGTTCCTTGGAAGCTTTAACTTGTTGCATTTCCAACTCTTTCAATGTCAAAGTATTGAAATAGGTACATAAAACAATCCTCGTCTAGACCAACATTTTCGATCGAAGTAGCAGATGACAGCTCATTAAAAAGATAAACAGAGCGCACGAAAATATACTTCGCCGTACCATTCAAAATGCAAATACATTTTTAAGAATCAAGAAATTCATTTCGCAATTTTTCGAACGCAGTTTTTAGGTAAATTTAACATTCTGAAGAACTCACAGTATATTTTAGAAGTCATCCTTCATACGATCATGCTAACTTGTTGAGAATTGAGTGCTCAAGAGCTTCAACATAATCAACTACTTTCTTTATCTTGGAATGGTGCTTTGGGCAGACAGTTCCCGGATGAACTTCTAGATCGAAAAAGGCATCTGTCACCGAACCAACTCTAGTTTAATTTGTTCGCGAAATAAAAACCGACCAACTCCATACCGTACCACCCAATACTGTACCGCTGGCAATGACTTATCGGTAAGTCACTAGAGCCGAAACCACACGTCATGCGAACATTGGCAAAACCAACAGCGAGGAACAAACTAAAATCACCAAAAACTAGGTTACCTTGCACATCCAGCCATCCCGAGCAGTGTTTGCGAAATACACGACCTCTGGAAACGTGATCCAGCCGGGTGTCTGTAAATGGAAATTTGTCATTTGATCGCCACCCTCACCGATGCCCGCATTTAAACGTGTCACGCAAGCTGAAATGAAATGCTACGCACGTAAACCATAAATCAGTGAGTGGCAGTGTGCGTTGCTTGCCACGATCACCACTCCGAAGGTGCTTCGGAGGAAACTTTCTCACGCTCCCCAAAAAACAGAAAAAAACACAGTGGTACAATTTAAATGGATTACACACATAAGCACGGTAGCATTCATCATACGGTCCGGTTGCATCCCAGCCCACACTAGTACGGTAGGTCGAAGAGATAAATCTTGCATTAGCTGTGTTTGTCTCACAAATCATTCGCTTTTTTGAGATGCAAAATAAAATACTAAGGAACAGCACAACACCCATCGTTGCTCGAAATCTTCCATCCGGTCATTAAGCGAACCAATGTCGTCATTGCGATTGAGCGAGCACCCGAACGGGGTTTTGCAGGAAATGAGGCACAGATTTTCCAGCCCGTGTTGCGTTCGGCAACCCGCACGCACCAACTGTCAACGGTTCAACGGTACGTCGGTAAATCCTTCGTGACACCCTCTCGGCGCGTCACATATTTATAAATAAACTTGTCTATTTATTTTTCTACGATGCGAGACGATCAACAACAATTTCCGTACATTTCTTTTTTTCTTTTTGGTTTGGTGCGTCGCTGATTGCCCTCATGGACACTTTCGCCCTTCCAGATTTGAAGATTCGTTCGTGTTTGGTGGAGTGTACAGCCAATACACACTTCATTCGCGCCAATTTGCACAACGTTTTAATGTTTTCTTTTTACTTACTACTTCTTTGGAAACCTTCGCATCAATACCAAAAAACCAATATCCGATAAGCTGGTGGGTAGTGCAGGCCAGAGACCGGACTCGGTAAACAAACGCCAAACGGGAAGAACACGGACGAAAAAAAAAGGTGTACGTTCCGTTTATGCAAACTCACTCGAACATCGCCGCAGGTGATAGACCGGAACTCACGCAATACGCGCGTTTGTTTACACGGCCCGATCGAACCATCATACTCCGTTTCACTATTTGAGTTCCACGCCGCACGCCAACCCTTTTTACACGCTGTCTTCCCCGTGCGAAGGTGAAGGTAAGTCGGGGAGAAGCGGCAGATGCTTCTGCTACTGCTACCATTGGCCACCCGAGAAGCACCGTCAAGTGTGGTGAGGAACAACACGGTAGTGCTGCTCACTTTACGTTCATTCATGGAAAGATGTTGTGGGATGTCTTTGATGACGATTGTGTTTGTTTTCTTTTTCGGGCCCTCCCGATAACGCCGACACACCGGAGGGCGCAATGATGGCGCAAATTTGTCCATGATGTCACTGACAGCTGTCAACGCTTCGGTTCGCGCACATCACAATTTCATCGCGACGGATGCAGCTGAGGCTTGGATGTTTACTTTAGCACCAGAAATGGACCAGCCCGGACCTGTGTGTGTTTGTGACAATGGTCATTGTAGGCTTCTCGGATGTCATCCTTCCAGCGAAAAGGCTTCACAGTAAAGCGCCCTCACGGTGCGACTGACGCATTTCGCAACACGTCAACTCTACCGAATTGTCCACAGACACATACTGTTTGTTGACATTTGGAGGCGCCCAGAATGTCGTGGTCCGCGAAGGTCAACGAGCAGCGAACGAACAGATGTCCGCGTGGGCCAAGCGCCATACGGCGATAACCGGCAATGGAAGCGATCCGATTGTTTGGGGACTGCGCCTCATTGCGACTCATTGCCACTCATCGGGTTGCAGTTGATGCTTCTCTCTTCGAATGAATGAATGAATGAGTGTCTCTGCTCGGGAGTAATGCGGGTGAGGCCTTGTGGAGGTTGTGCGATATTTTTGGCTACGACGTCCTCAACATTGGTGAAGGTTTGCTGACGTTCGAAAAGAGTATTGATGGACCAAAAATAACAATTAGCACTCGTATGCCACAAGCTTGGACGAGTTGGACACATTTATCAGGCAACTGTCGAAGCGGACATTGGAGCACTGATTGCTCAGTATCCAGTAAACAGGTTATACATGAGGAGGCTCTCGCTATATTTCCTTTAAAAATTAGGAACCCTTTTCAAACTGTTGCCATCCGAAAAGAGCAAACAGTTTACCGAACGCTACTCACGGTAATGATGATGACGATGATGATTTGGCGAAGATTGGTCCACTTTCACCCCGTCATCTCATTATCCTGTGCGATCTGTCATCTGTGGCAATCAATGGTTGGAGAGTCCTCGTGAAGTGCCATCCACTCGGAAGTTTGTTCTCGGCATGTGCACCTCAAAAGATTCGGCCACTTTTGGCCGTACTTCGGTGTGGGTAGAAGAAGAAAGTGGGGAAAATAATTGCTCATTTTTCCATCTCAACAGTTCGCGTGCTTTGTATGAGTGTGTGTGTGTGTTGTTTTAATGTCACCTCTGTCATATTTTTCATCCACAGCTCATCGTTTCAGTTCTTTCTTTGCGTGTTTGCTCATGGCGGCGTGTCTTTTGGGTGGTCCACACTTGTTTGTCGGTGGCGTTTTATTTCACAGCGCGACAGTAACACGTGCTACTGTCTGTCACTCGCGCGGGCATGGTGTGTGGAGCATTCGTACGTTCGTTCGAAAAACTTTGTACCCATAATCGCCGAGATTTAAGCGTGACATATTTTTTTCTGTAAGCAAACGATGAAAATAGCATGCAAAAAAAAAATCGCAAATAGAAATTGCCTTTGGTTGGACAATTTCTAAATCTAGGGATCTAGGAGAGACAGCAAAAAAAACGAAAGTGTACATTTATTCAGCCACTGTTCGGTTCCAACAATCATCAATAAATTTCCTCCTTTAAATTCAAGATCACGTTTCTAGAGTCCGCTCAAGCATTACCCTTGAAGATCCCCGATGTCGGAGTTTAAATTAATTCATTCTTTCGCCAACCAACAACCAACGCCAACGCCTCTCGCACAATCCAGGTCGGTTCATTTCAATTCTACTTGTTATCAATTTATCTGTTTCAATTTGCTTGGGCAAAAGTATAAATTAATTACCTCGGCAAAGCTCAATTAGGATTTAGAGCACAGCCAACATCGATTCTACCTTGCCGGTTGCAGGATAGGGACGATGATGATGATGATGATGGTTTTCAAGGTTTGCCATTGCGTGAATCACGCCCAGAGTTCAAGGTCCAATCGGGTCCATATCTCGGCTAAGAAGTGCGCCGGCAAGGGTTACCTTCGTTGGCCAATAAATCGCACCGAACACCTACAGCCCGACGGCTAGATCGCTTTATTTGGTGAAAGAAAACAAATAGCTGCCACAGGGAAAAAGCTACCCAACCCAGTGGCAGACGGCTGCGTGTCCTTGGTTATCACTTACCGAGCGTGAGTGAAAAGTTGTCCAAGTCTTTCCTTTTCTTCCATTTGATAATTCCACTCCACACCTTATCGCGCGCGGCCAAAGGATTCAGCGACGATTTGTCACACCCTACGGCATTCGGTGTGGGCCGATGCCGGGCGCTACTTGAAGACGCACAAAGGGTTCCCGCTCAGTTAAGCCGATCTAGAGAGAAGCGATGGAAAAGTTTTCCCTTCCAAAACTACGGACCGAGAAGCGATGAAGTGTTATTTGAAAGATGGGCTAACTTTACCGAGCCGTTCAATAAATTGAGCATTTAAAACAGACGGTGAGTTAAAAAAAAAGAAGAAGAGAATCTGTTTGCAGGATTTTCATGGAGTCCTTTTTTTTCGTACGTCAGCCCATAAGAATTTATACGAACAATTCCAAAGCAAAGGAGCAAACGCACATAATGGAGTACAGCTTTCCTGGAATCCGCTTTGTCAAAAGTGTCTCACACCTGTCACCCAATTCGGAGCGCAAAAAAAAGGGAAGCGGCCGGAAATTATTCACTTATCGTCGGTGTTAAGAAGCTAAAGTTGTACCTTTTTTTTTGAGGTTTTGTGTCGTTTATCAAAAAACAATTTTACCTTTTTCTACTGAAAGGGATATGTTATTTAAAGATTGGAATTTGGAAGTAGTACAGCTATCAAGTCATTTTAAGTCATCGGTGTGTTCTTTGTAAGGTGTTGGGGTTTGTCACTAAAAATAGCATGTAAGGATGCTTCGGATGGATATAAATATCCTTCCTGTTGCTTAAGAACAACATTATCGTTTTGTCTTGTGGTTAGTCTTGTTGGAGATACTAAACGATTATTTAAGATTAGCATTAATTTACATAAGCAGCTTCCAAATCGAGACACCTTGAAAAAGGTACGAATATCTGATAAAGTAACTGTGGATTCAAAGTTACCCTTTATCTGGAAAGGAAGATATCAGCAAGGCTCTAACTGTGGCCCCTAAATGTGACTGACAGATAGTTGAGTGTTGAAAAATAGTAAAGACCAGGCTTTCTGTAGTATTCTTAATGTCAGTATACAAGAGCTGGCTGTACTCAATTGTACAGAACTTCAGAACCGACCAGGAACCACGCCAATGCGATCATGCGATATTTCGACGACTTCCAATGTTTGCCACAATCTCGATCTCAACATTCCGTTTGCTGACCTTCACTTCAGCTGATTTTCAACGTTTTGCTTACCAGTTGCAAACGACCGCAAGAATACTGCACTGCTGTGCTAAATTTGGTCAACTATAATTTGCACTCGGGCTTCATATGTTCGCGCCCGAAGGTAAGATGTCCGGCCTCCGGCCTTTACGTTTGCTACGGTACGATTCGGTGTACAGATAGTGCGCTCATAACTTTTGCAACCACGCCTGTTGTTTGTGTGTTGCAAAAAAAAAAACACACTCAAAATACCTACAAACATGACAGAGCACTTTAACGGCCCACCGGACGACCTTGGATGAAGTTGGGCGAAGGAAACACACGCACACACAACTCCGATTGGACACTCGGACACTGGAGACAGATATCACCATCAAAACTAAATAGTGTAACATTACTCCAATCTTAATCGAGATCCGCGCAACAGTCACCGTATTCTGCTCGTGTTGGAGGAGTTCCCTAAAACATCTGTTACTGTTATTATATACGAGATGGGGGATATTTTTTTGCTTGTTTTTTGCTTATTGACTACCAACTGCTGTCAATTGTGACATTTCTACCACCGATGACGTACGGTATCCATCAATGGGAAATTTGTACTGTGCTCTTGTTTATTTTTGCCCGCAGTTCTTGGACGGGCGAGACCAAACTGGGAGGCACAGTGTGCTTAGCACACGGACAGATCGTCGACTCGATGATGGACAATCATTTCCCGTTTGTATCGGGTTTGTGTTGAAAACGGGTAAGTGTTCTCGGTACAGCTCGAACTGCTCTCGAACTCACATCGAAAGAACCTGATGGAAAGATGTCAATCACTTGCCTGGTGAGTAGATTGATGGAAGGAAGGTGGTCCGGGAGGGAGAGTTTGTTTAAACCAGTTTGCTTGCTTGCTGTTTGTGTTTTTGATGATACATTGCGTTACAATTCTGTGGCGCGGTAAAGAAGCCGTGAAGCGAAGTGCTTGCACACTGTAAATGTACTCAGTAGATCAATCGATTGATCATTGGTACGACATAATTTGTGGTTGGTTTCATCGCTGTCGTTTCGCGCTAGAGGTGATACAGGTAATGGAGATGTAAACGGTGTTTAGATGATCAAGGCTGCGGAACGTGTTCCGTGCCGATTTTAACTAGCCAGTGACAACACAGATTGATTGGTTGACAATTTTGAGTGACGGTAGGAGCAGTTTGAGTTGAAGTTTTTTTAATCAAATCGAAATAGGCGACAAGAACTTGGCTATGGCCTTGATAATAAAGAACTTTTAAGCGATATTTGAGACATAAACAAATAGATCTCTCCATCGAGTCCCCTACACTAAATACTTTTTAGCTGACGTAATACACTTCAAAACTAACAATTTTACCTCTACTTTCAATGCACCAACAAACAATGTTGCTCCTGGTGGCGAAGTTCAAACTTCGAAACATACTTTGCCATGTAAACAAACCCTCTGGTTTGGCTTATTTTTTCCCAACTCACTGCCATTAATCAACTTATTGAATTTCCCATTCATCATCAATTTTATTCAGCGAAAAATATACCCCGATCAACGGTGCATCCTGCACACCGAAGGATGCACCGAAGGATGGAGTTCACGTGCAGTTTTTCACGAGGATAAATTGGAAACTGAAAAATACGACAACGCCATGAAGGTTATGGGTTGCGTTGCGCTTCGTGCCTGTAGGATGTACGTGATTGAGTTATGCGAATTAAGGACAGCACTCAGCAACAACAACCATCCATCGGTGGCCAAAGATCTCAGAAGCAATCGACCGTCGGAGTTGTTTTTCGTTGTTCGGGAACAAATATTGCTAAAATTATCGATAGAGCCGTATGGTTAAGTATACGGTGTTGTTGAGTCTGGAACGGTAACCGAATTTCGAATCAATTAAACCCGATAAAATGAAACGGGAACGAGCTACCCAGATCGATCTGTGTAGTACTGATAGCGCACTAAAACGTGCCTAATTGGGAAACTCAATTTCAATAGCAAACAAAAAACAAATACCCAACCAAACTACTGAATAAAACAAGTCGAGCATGATTAACTGCGGATGTATTAGATCATGCCTGAAATACTCGGTACAATCAACTTCATCCACTTGAACAGTAGATGTATCTAGTCCACGTTCCTTTATTCGCCACAGTTACCAGTTTTCCACGAATTTGGAAAGATGTGCGTCACATCCCTTTCCGGTCGATTAATGGATAGCTAACCATAGACGATACACGGGTACGGGAGAAATGATATTGCGGTTGGCTTTGAAGCTTAATTGCTTGGCGACCAGTAATTTGTGGTAAAAAGTAATGGAACCTATCGGAACCGATTCGTACGAGATTCTACTTTACTTTGCAAAAAAAATACCCCAACGCTTCAAATCATGTCAGCTGCATATATGCATATAAAATTTTATAACCCAGCAGGACATCATGTGCCGAAGCAGCAGCATAACAGAGACCGAGAATTCTCATCCAGTTCCCTTGCTCTGGACGACAAGATCACCCGTGACATCATGCACCAGAAAATGCGTTTTACTTGTACCGAAACCACCTACTACTACTAGTACTGCTGCTACAAAACCAAATACTTACCCCCAATGGTAGTGCTGGTTGAGGGAAGCAGCTTTACAACCACGACAAGGATCCAAGGATTTCCGCGAGTAGGTGTACGCTTACGGGTTTAACTTCCGCTGCGAATGGCAGAAGAACATGGTAGTGCTCACAGTGATTTCGCTGCAGCTGCATTTCGGTCAACTTTTCACTCGTGTGCTCGCCCAAATGTATTCCCAACTGTGGTGTCAACTATACACAAGGACTTTTCATGGAAAAGTATTGGGAAACTTGCAGTTGGACGTGGTTGGATTTTTATTTTCACTTCTTTCTTTAATCACGTTTTTTTTCACTTCTCACAATTGTACCACCTGAAAGACACAACGAAACGTTAAAAACAACACTTTTCACACTCACTGACAACACGAACTGCACTGGGCGCATCACACTCGAACGCACCGAGACTACCATTTATGCTTTCCAATACTGCCACTACGGGAACGGCCGCACAGAACCGACCACGGTACCGATCTGTGGCGATGGAAAATATTCTTAGAACTCACACTCACATCTCTTCCACACTGGCATCGTTCGATTGACCGGGGGACGTTGATTGCTGTTGATTTTTCAATATTTCCACCTCAAAGGATTTCGCAACGATACGTGGCACACCTTTACTACACGCACCTACGCAATGTTTGAGCAACCCAACCGGGGCCGCTTTCTTCCGCACGAGAACCCGTTGAAGACCATTGCTTCTTGGCGCGCCATTTTAATTTCCACCCCGTCGAGTGACATATTTCGGTTGTATTTATCTTCTCGCCTGCACGGGCATCCGCTTCCAGACATGTGACGATGTGCAGGAAAAATTCGTCCCACACATGCTTGCGGTCGCTATTTATAGCGCAGCGTACAAACCTAGGCAGCATCAGCAGCAGCAGCAGCAGTAGTACTACTTTCCGGCCACTAAACTGTCAATCGACCGGACAGTCCGGCATCGGGCAAGTGCAGATCGGGCCACGTGAAAGGCTGTCGAAGTTTCAAGGAAAAGCGCATGCATGTGTCACACAATTTCAAGAAGATGAAATTGGAAGATTTTCTCCTCACCGCTCAATTTGTGCCCTTGGATAGTGTTTTTTTTTTTCATTCTTCGCCTTCTCCCCCCCCATCATAGTTAACCTCCACCGTACGACCTCTGTCCGGTGAATCTGTTGTTGCAAAAGACTGTGCAAAACCCCCAACCAACCAGGCCAGTCGTTCTTGGCCCGTTTTTGGGTGCTTTTGAGTGATTGATGAAGGTGCAAGTGACGGTGACGATGGCTGATGATTACGGTTGCGAAGTTTGATTGGATTTTGATGGCGATGTTAGGGCCGCAAACCTGCGCACTGCCAAATATCCAGCTCGCGCATCACTCGCTCCGATTGCTTTCAGTTTTGTGCGGTCGCGATAGCGTAAGCTGGCAAAAGTCACATTCACAAAATGCGAACACGTTTTGCATTCTCCGGTTTGCGCTTCAGGTGCATAAATATGCAAACATGTTCAACACACGCTAAAGCACGCGCGCGTTCGGCTGAAACCACTTGAAAAAAACAACGCGGTCTCGTAAAAATAAGGGACCGTCCTGCCCGTCCGTTAAGCGTTTAACGAAAAAGACCTGCTTTTGGATGCATGGTCTCTTGGTCAGAGCGGCACTACGAAACGCACAATGAAGGTTGCAGCCTGACCGCCTGCGTTGAGGCTTTGGAGGGGCCTTTTATTTACGAATTTACCAGCAAAACATACACACAGGTTATGTGTGTGTGTGAGGTGGAGAGAAGCGAACGGAGGAGGCCTGTGGGGTCAAAGAAACGAGCACACACACACACACGCACACACACGACCACAGGTGGAAAAATAATCTAAGGGGCCCCATTTTGCTCGGTAGCTGCTTGATTGGAACAGTCCGCACGCCTCAGTGTTTGTTTATTTTTGGCACACTCACTCAATCACTCACTCGCACTCACACGCACCATATCTGCTATCTGCTCACTCACTCACACGGATTGTGGAGCAGCGTAACGAAGAACGCTTCACCACGTACCAAGCAACGGCTTAGTGCGACGAAAAACTCTGGAAAGCACCCTTCATAAAACGCACCACCAAACCGGGAACTCTGTTTGCACCGCACACAGCATGAAAACCTGACGGAACGGCTAAAAACTGCAAAACGTTATGCATAAGCGTCACACCGAACTGAACTCACTTGCACCGGTCGAAAGATGAATTTTGGCTCACGCTCTCACGCTCACTCGACGCTCGCGTTCTCATCTCATCTCACGCACTGCTGGTGAAGCGAGTTGTGAAGCGCGCGTTCGTACGGGCGTTATTTTTTTTTGTTTACCAACTCGCACACACGCAACGATCGTGTCACGATCCACTGCACGGTTGGCCCCGAATATCCGAATGGCTTCTTCCCCGGTTGCGTCCAACGGGCAGACTGAGCCGTTAGGTGGAGCTTTTCTTTGCGCTCGCCTGCGCGAGCGGCTTGTACCAATGGGAAAGCCCCTTCCTTGCTGGTTAACAAGCGAAGAAACAACAACCCGTCAGCGTGACCGCCATCGCCGTGTACCACGTGTGAAAAACAACCAATTTCCCTTTCTCTCTTCCCCTTCCCCTTTTTTCTCGGCACACAGCTTCCGATGGCGATTGTAGTGACAGCAGCAGCAGCAGAAGAGAAGGTGGAGACGACGGAGAAGGCTGCAGACAGTGGTTCCAGTGGAGGAGAGCGACTTTATGGCAACCATGGTAACAAGCGCAAACGAGAAAGAACGAAGCAGTGGGGGAGAGAGAGAGAGAGCGCGATGGTTGTGATTTGGCGAGTAAAGAAACTCGATCAACTTGACAGCAGTTCGGTGCATTACACGCGTATCGGGAGAAAGGGAGACCTTTCATCTCGGGCGATGTTTTCTGTGCAAGAACGAGACACAGCCACATTCATGACAAGATATTGCGGAAGGAAAACACGGTGCATAAGTGAATCGCTCTCCGGGGCAAGTAGGTGAGCGAAAGACACAACCAAAAAAGCAACAGCGCGAGGTCACCTTTCCACCGTAATTGAAGATGTCCGAACCGAAGATGTCGGATGCTGGGATATGTGCAAAAAACGCCAAAATGTCCCACACGACAACGTGTGAGTGGGAGGCCAACTAGACACGTTTATCCTATCCTCGGTGAGTACTTTGTTGTTTCAAATGTTTGCCTTTTTTATTCTCTCTCTCTTGAGCTTGACATGCATCGGCTGTTCATCAAAAACTGCCCGGCAGTATTGGCCGGGTTTCTCCGGATCGAGACTACTGCGTGTGTGCCAGAAAAACCGGTACGATGTAGCAATTCGGGGGCAAAAATTGAACGTCTCTTGTCCGATGCGAGGAAAACGAAATTAATACACCACACACGCACACACACACAGAGAAAGAGAGCGCGCGCAATATGGGATGGTGGTTATTTCGGGCCACTTGTATGCTCTGGCATGATGCACTGCACAAACACACAACCGAGCATAGCGTAATCTGGGTGGGGGCCTATGCCGAAATAGGCCACTCACTGTTATGACCTACTTTCGAGGGACTCGGGTGATACCGGGGAACTAGGAAAGACTTCAAAAGTTGAACCTGTTGATAGGTGCAAGTTTTGAAGCAATACACAAGATGAGTTTCGATTATGAATATACAGTGCGCCTGAGTTTTTCCACCACCAAGCGCGCGTGATGGCAATGCCATCGCGTATTAACCCCAAAACTGCCCATCACTGTCATGGCGGTGTCGTTCACGCCTTGGCACACACACACGCTCAATTACTTCGCGCCAACCTCTGTGTGAGCTGTCACACTGCATTCTGCGATGCACAATGTTTACATTAATTTTCATCAACCGAGTCACTCCCCCCCGGGTTGGCCGGGTTTTCCTGCCCTTCCAATGTTTCACCGTGCAGCGATGCACCTATGTGAGAATGAAGCATCGTGACTTATGCTTTTATGGGTTTGGTTGATGGGTTTCTTTTTGCCATTTGCTTTCGCTCTGTCTCTGTCCCTTGGGCTGGGCCAATGTTTCACCGTGCAGCGATGCACCTATGTGAGAATGAAGCATCGTGACTTATGCTTTTATGGGTTTGGTTGATGGGTTTCTTTTTGCCATTTGCTTTCGCTCTGTCTCTGTCCCTTGGGCTGGGCTCGTTTTTGGTTTCATGGGGCGTGGAGATGGCTATTCATGCTGGTCTGTGGAGGTTCCTTGTACAGATTGCACCTGACGGTGGGTGATGATGTGCTGTGCAGATTCGCCACAATTTGTTTCCACCCGTTCGTGGAGGTCCCCTATTAGATCCCGAATAACAAAGCGTGATGTTTATGGCGATGGGTGTTATGGGCATCGTTCTTGAGAGGTGCAACAGAATACAAATCGTAGAACTTTAGTGCAGTGAATGTGTATGCAGTTTAAGGCTATTAGAAGGAAAGCTATTTATTTTGACTGTTGTTGAAATTAAAATCAATCTTGAAGTTAAACATTAAGCTTCGTCTTTGGAAGTATTGTAACATTGCGAGGTCTTGTGTTTCATGTGTTGCTTCCTTCGCTGCAGTTAACTGTATAATCAGTCCTGCGTGCAAGGCGAAGGTTAAAATGGGATTTTAGCAGACCACCTCGTTTCTTGCGATCAACCGAAGGTAAATAAAAAAATGTTCTTCGTCGAAAATATCTTCCCGCTGAAGATTTCTAAAAAGGTCTGAATAAATGGTCTATTGACTGTTCAAAATCTGAAGCACTTCAAATCTGTCCGGTTTCTACGTATTGCTCTGGAATAGTTCTTAATGATCAAAACAGTTCAGCCTGTAGCTGAACCTTCAAACTTCGCCTTATTACTCAGAACTTGTCAATATTACTTCTAACTTCTTCTGATTAATTCATCCGAACTACTCCTGATTACTACGAATTGGACTTCTTCGTATTGCCTAGGACTGCTCCTGAATACTCAGGATAGCCCTGAACTACTCCTCCGGATTGGTATGAATCTTGGTAACTGTGAAGTCTATCTCTTAATTTGCAAGTGAGTGCGAGTGAGTATTTCCACGGATTAACCCGAAATCGAGTTAACGCTTTCCGAGTACGATCGAGTTGGTTCTACGAATTCGGTTAGGAAACTCATTTGATTTCACAATATGCAAAGCATGCCTGTCACCACTTTTCACTATCGAACTTCTGTCTTTCCTGATAGTAGCTGACAGCTGAAAGTCCCACAGTCTTCCGGCGTTCCTCGTCGCACACCACCTTCGATAAGCTTATGACTGTGGCGCAACCACAAAACGGCGCTCGGAAGTGCACAATGTCGCAAAGAAAGTGGAAAGACCTAATTCTATTTTTTGCTGTAAGTAAAAACTCCACCGTCCTAGTTACACTAGTTCCGTAAGTTAACCAGAAACGTGCCATTCACTAATTTTCTTCATCGATGGTCGAACAAAAACTCACACTTACCGTTTGTTCTAGTTAGACGAATGCTTTTCGGACAGGTCGAAAAACGAAAATAACTTCCGCTGACCGATATATGACTCAAAGCCTGTCAATGTCAGTCCTCTCGGAGCCTTGTACGTGACCAAACTTTTCACCATCAGACCTTTTTTTTCTTTCAACCTCTCTTGAGGGAACACTAAAGTGTTCACAAGCGAACTATTCAAATTCAACCGGTTGGTACTGTTCACGTGCACGGGGGACGAACGGTGCCAATGCTCCGCCGCCACCACCCCCGACCGGAATGCGCTTCGAAGCGTGTCAATGTCCAGGGTTAACCCGAGTCTGGGCGAGAGTGAAGAAAAATCCAAGCTGCACTCCGCCGCCACCACCCCCGACCGGAATGCGCTTCGAAGCGTGTCAATGTCCAGGGTTAACCCGAGTCTGGGCGAGAGTGAAGAAAAATCCAAGCTGCACCGTACCGATATGTTCAATTACTTACGCTTACGCCAAGTTGAGCAAACTTGCACCTCCATCTGCCTTCTGACCCCGTCCCCCCGTCCAGTAACGCAGGGTGTAAACAGTAAAACCCGTGTAAGATGCACACCAACAACTTCGCAAAGGGTTGGTTCGGTACTGTTGGGCAGCTTGACAAAGTTAAAGTGTTTGTTGCGCTGGAACCGTGAGTGTCCAACATTTTATTAAACTGTGCCATGTGTTCGGGAGAACGAAATATTGGTTTTAAATGCTTTTTTCTGCGAACAAGTTTTGGGCTTGTCCTGCTAAAGATGACAGCTGCTGACCTTGCACCATCAGGAAGGGCAATCTTTCCCCACCGTTGGTGACCCTGACGCTGGACGACGCTGTGTTTGTGTTTACCTTTCGATGGGGGGGAACGGGTGACTTTCTGTCGCCTCATGTGCCAGATGGGCCTGTTGTTGAGACAACGATACCTGCTCGCTTTATACAGCGCAATAAACTCCTCAAATCAATAAACAAAAATTGAAGTTCCGGTAAAAGAAAAACAAATCTTTCTGGTCAGAGACATCCCAAGCGAACAGCGTCTTTAACTTTGGAACTATTTTTCCCCAAAAGAAGATGCCGGTTACCGTTTGTGGTAGCAACAAAAGCAAACCACCAGCACTGGCATCGGCTGGATTCTGCGCAACTACTTTGCACGAACTATCTGGAACTAGCAACCAACATCACCCGAGACAATGTGTTTGATCGAACTTGCCGTCTCGACCGAAAGCGATCGAAACGATAGTAGGCACCAAGGAAAATGGAAAAACGAATTGATTAATGCAATCGTTACGCAAAAAAAGCTTCAGTGTTGCCACTTTTGCTTCCGCATTTTTCCCATGCACCCAATCCCCCCCCGATGTGCAAGGTAATCAATCTGTGTGAAGAGGATAATTTGTGGCTTCTTTCGATAAGAGTCGCTTCCACCAACATGTTGGTGGTTGAGGTTGGTTTTCGGCTGCAGCTTTTTTTTGGTGAAGAGCGCTTGAAGCACATTACGTAAGGTGGAATCCGCTAGACAACCGGTCGGGTAGAGTTTAACAGCCTCGGTACATGGCTGAAGATGGGTGTTCGATTGAGAGTTGAGTTTTGATGTTCGCTCAGCACGTGGACGATGGGAAGCCGTACACTTTAAGGTAAGCGAGAGCTTTGCAATTCAATTCCCACAACTTCCAACTTCCAATCTGGCCCAAAATCCCCACCCGGAAGAATCGGAAGAAGAGGCGCACGTTATGCTGCCGCTGGTACACCTGAAGCTTGAAAGATCTCCTCTTCCAGTGTGCTCGATTTCGATGGTATGCAGTTGACATTCAAACTGCTGCGCTGTCTTCAGGCGCATCGGTTTGTTGACGACGGGAACCGGTTTGTGGTCGCGTCTGGCTGTGTATTACAAAATGTTCGACCCTCCCAATTCTCCGGATGTCGGATCGGATTGCTTCCTCGCTCGGATAGATTGGCCGCGTGCGTTACGATGCTCGGCGACGCATTATTATGTGGCAACGCATAACAAATTGGATATTATGTGAATCCATATCGTTTCGATATGGATCGTTCGTGCTCCTCGCGCTGTGTCACAGTCAGCTGAAATGTGTCTCGCACGAATGTTTATAGCCTGCAGAAGGCCTCGTTTTCGGGGTTTTGGAAAAAACTTTTCCATATTCATTTCGCGATGCAAACGATGCGTTTGATAACGAGTTTTTGATGAAACCAGAGATATCTGAGGAGATCTGAGGGTTTTTTTTCCGCGTTACTACGATGTAGGTCAACATTGGAAGGCATCACTTTACAGCAAGCCTGTTGAGTCCTTGAATCAATTTATGAAGTGGCGTGCTATTTTAAGCCCATCTGTCAAAACAGCAGCCTGGTGTAATGCGTAATGCGGAACTGTGTGCTGGCTGTTTGCTGGCGATTATAAAATCGTTCATGCAACTTTACTGTCGAGTGGTGCATGTGCAAGTGCAGCAATATTATTTTTCAATCATCTGGTTCGTTACAGCGTCTGCCTCATTATGCACTATTTATGGTACGAAATGAAACAAAACAGCCCTTCGAAATGAGATGCAAACACAACGTACCCCCAGCGCGATTACGTTACGATGAGACGTGGAAATTGGAATTCGCTCTCTATCTCGTTCCCGATTTGCTCGATTTTCCTTTTCCTATTTCCGTTCTATTTTAAGTGCTTTAAATGACAACATCTATGTCTCAACTTTCCACCCGATTTCAGTTCCCGTTGAGTAATAATGGGCCCATCAATTTTGCACCAGCATCTCATCGCGCTGCTCGCTTATCACCCTAATCACGCCATTAGCCAGGTTAATGGATATCGTAATGGAATGTCGTGTAAGTAGCTGACAACGCACAGCCACACACTCACACACGTTGGCCGCCGGATTTTGCGAAATCCGTCGAAACGTAATCCACCGTGTTCGACCTCTTACATGCACTCGGATGAGTTAATGTTTCACCTTCCGGTGCGACAGCACAGTTCCAATGTCGTGCTGGATTACATGTTCGCCCACAATATGCGACACAAGGTTTTAAGCGTATGAGACGTACTCTCTGTCCCGCTCCAAGTCTCTGACATTTATCTAGTGGAGCTGATTTCCAATAATCTTCCTTCAAAGACGATGCTTTCATGTTGGGATGTTCACAGCGTACAACATTTCTTATTATACACCATTTTTTTATTTCTTCTATGACACTGACAAGTCGTTAACTGTAACAAGACATTGTTTTTTTTTGGTCTTTTGTTGGTATCATTCGTCTACAACACAGCAAATACTATTATCAAAAGCAGCCAACAAGGGTGTGTTCTGGTTTCATCGTTTGCTTGCGTCCAATTTTAGCACTGATTCATTGGCCAGCGTGAAGCACGCTGCGGGACTAAAAATAATGCTGAGACAGGTAAGTCGTAGGTGGGTTTTTTGATTTAGCCCGACCCGAACCAACATTCCGAAACATTGTGTTATGGGGTGATTTTATGAGGTTTGTTTTTTTTACATTCGAGCAACGAATTATGAGTGAAGAGAATGGGAAATTTTATAACTTTTTTTAACAATTTATTTTATATTTGTATAAATCATTTGTTGCTAGTTTGGCTCATCAGTTGTTACTGTTTACTCTGTTGGCCTCTCGAATTTAGCGCGTGACAAGAAGGTGACTCAACACTGTATTTTGTCTTACGGAATTTTCCAATCGCAATCGGCTTGTAATCTTCTCATATCAGGATGGCGCATAAATGCTTCAAATCCCCAAGTGGGTCATTCGACCCTGTATCGTAGGCGCCCTCTATATGTGGGAAACCGAACTCAATTTTGAAGCTATCTTCTCGATCTGTCAGGACATGTGATATTCATCTTATTTGTTTACATTTCAATAGCGAGTGGTCATGCCTTGAACACCGAACGTTTCAACCAGTAAAGTCTTTTTACTCCCGATATCTTATTGATTTAGAGAACTTCTGCAAGGCCCCATGTGATTGAAATATTGGATAACTAAATGACTAACCTAAGAGAGAGTCTAACCGTGGTTCTTATAGTAGGTAGAATTCTCAAGAAAACCTGCGTTTTTTTCGTTGTTAAAGTTAATATCCCAAGGTCAATCTTTATTCTGTGTTAGAGTTGATCTGAAGGCACTAGAAGCGTCGATCCGGACCATCTCCTCTCAGGACTGATTATCCAGCTACGGGAAATAAACTAGTCAATGGAAGCCAGTAATGGTAGGCCAAGAACTTGCGAGATTGTAGAACCAAAGGAGAGGAATTGAACTCAACTATTGTCGGAGTTTTCGTCTTTGGATCATAGTTAATTTCAATTAAAATAATCATAGCCGGTTTGAAAGATAAAGTTTTGGACGATCTCGGAGATATTGTGGTAGGGTCCTTGTTGGTATTGCCTTTAGATTTTCTATGTCTCGTTAGGCTCAAGATATCTTACAGCTATTAGACTTGTTGGGAAGCATCTAGACTAGATCTAAATTGGGTGGAATATTGGATGGAGTATGAAGAATCTAATACTCAAAGATAGATCGTTTCAATCGTTCCCCCATAGTGAGGATTGACTAACCAACTATGCGGTATCAATTAGTCTAGTAAGCCAGAAATGGCAGGCATGACCTTAAGAGGTCGTTAGGCCAAGAAAGAAGAAGAAGAAGATCGTTTCAATGCCTCATCAAACTGGAACTGGTTCAAACTGGTTTTGATAGTAGTAAAGGCTCATCAAAAATTTCACTTCACCTTCGCTCCTATGCATGACTTGGATTACACTCACTCCCAGATTTGTTTCTCTTGATGGTAATCAGAACATATGTATTCGCCAGACATCTCTGATGCATCTGTAGTCTACCGTGAGGCTATTCAAAATATCAATTTAATGCGACGATACAAACCATTACGAGTCATGAAAGACATATTAAGTTAATCAAAAACGCTTCCTTACGCTTTTAAATACTCCTCCAGCTCAAAAACAATAACCCAATAGGTAATCCAATTCGATGCGTGCTATTACTTAAACTCAAAAAAAAACATTCTCAAAAGCAAAAACATCCCAATGCTCCCCAAGCTGCATTCATTACAGCACACATCCACCACCCAAGCTAAAGGGCAATTCCCATTTTTTTCCACACACTCAGCAATGGTTTGAATGGAGATTCACATCGCAACAAATGGTTGCGCAACCACCGCCATGCACTGTGTGTGCCCGTGTGTTCGTGAAAAGGTCAGACCGGCTCGTGAAGGATTCTGCTCTGCAATTGCGTTGCGATGAAGCAACGCGCGCGTTATGTTAATGCTATCATCAGGACGCTTGTTACTCGCATCCCGTTCTGAGTGGTTTGCGTAACGAAAGTAAAAAGGATCAGTAGAAAGGCGCCATTACGTTAATAATGCGAGGATGGGAAAAGATAAATGGCAGTAAGCAGCATAACGAATCCAGCAAACATAATATGAAATTTTAAAAAGAGCGATAGTTTCTTTCGTGTTCTAGTGAACACGAAGCAAGAGGAATGTTAAACTCCAGCACGCGTGAAACTATCCAATCACAAAAATTGGGACCGTATTTCTTCAAAATAAACGCGATTCGGTTGATTAGCGAGCGTTGGTTGAATTTCAAACTATTTCTTAACAATCGCCCAACCATCGGTCCCATCGGTCAGCGTGTGGTGGCCGAGATTCGAGATCTTGCACGTCATTAATATTCCGGACTGGAGCAGAATTTCGATTCGCACACCACAAGGAAACGTTTCAATTCGTCCCCAGCAATTTAGAGCCATTTGTTTGTGGCTCACGATAAACATGGTGGTGATGATGACTCCGGGGATTGAAGTAAGGAAACGCCTTACCCCAAAAAAAGGGTTTCAAAATCCAATCACCGTTCGGGTCATCAATACTTCGATTGTCCATTTGTCGCACTCTTGACATGGTGATGCGACCGGGGTCAGACAATCTTTATTGTCAAATCACGAGATTGATCACACACTACGGATAACCCTTTTTGACGGTACTCCATCAGTGAGCTAGCGGGGCGGTTCCAAATATCGAAACATCAAAATTGATCCTTTCCGGTTACGCAAGCTGGGAAGATGCTTGCCGGCAGCAAGAAACAAACAAACAAAACAAGGAAGGAAGGAAAACCCGATTGCCATAAGACCCGCACATCTGTCGCACCGTGGGGCGAACATTGAAGTGGAAACAAATTGACGTTTGCCTTCTCGCATTCCGTTTGATGTTGAGCGTATGGTGGTGGTGGGCTTGTAATTGCGTTACCCATTTGTAACATGACACCGATTTTATCACGCCGCAAAGGGCGAGTGTTTGCGAGTGTCGTGTTTCGTTTGATGCTGCCGAATGAAAAAGGACCACACCCGCGCCGGTTCACTGCTAATAAAGCTACATTATGAACTTATGCATTATACATTTCGAGCACTGCCGGTTTTCACTCCACCGACGAGCGGGTTCGTTCGCTCTGTTTGCAAAATTGTAACAGAAAATCCCAACCGGACGCAAACAGAGACGCACGATTTAAAGCGTTTTGCGACTAAAGGTTAAAGTATGGTAGGAAACGAAAAGTTGCTTGACTGTGTGCTCGCAAAACTTGGCACAAACCGTTTGCTGAGTAATCACCCTCAAACAAGCCCCGATGCACATTTTACTTTAACCGAGATTACTTCCCGAACTTTTATGCCGTCCACCGACCCATTTCCTTGCCCCGCAGCACATACGATGGAGGCGCCTGGTACGTGGTGAAAAAAAAACGAATGCAACGCGTCGAGCAGAACGGAATCCCAGCGCAAAAGCGCCTTTGAACAATGCACTTTGTACGTATGTTAAACCACACATTGCACTCACACTGTCAATGGTCCCGTACCCGTACCGTAGTTCATCGTTCGGGGAATGTGTATTGCTCGTGGTGGATTTTTATGAATTTTCATGGAGGCGCCCGGTGGTTTGTAGATTGTGGTTTAAAATGCTGCCTTTTTACACTACGCCGGTGGTGGCAATGGCATAGCGATACTGTCCGCGTGGTAGTAGTGTGATCCTTATTGGATCCAAATTGTCTTTGACCAAGGACACTGCGGTAGGCAAAGCGTTAGAGGTAAGCGAATTCTTCTGAGTTTATTGATTTTGTGTGACATTTTGTTAAGTAAAATAAAGAAAAGCATTTAACCTCTGTAATAGATTATTGGTAAAATATTTCATTCTATGACAGGGTACGTAATGGAACGTGTCACACCAGCAGCAACAGGTTGATTGGATTGTTATCAGCATCTCTTGACTAATGAGATAATTCACTAGCAAGCGTGCCTTGATTACACTAGTCAGACATGAGACGTTCAAGTGATGTTGGTCATCTTCTGTCCGCCTAATCTTCCTTCCCACTTACCACCTCAAGAAGACAACGCTCCCGGTCCTACAACCTGGCTGCAATGTCTTGTGTTCGTGTCGTAACGAGATTTAGAACCGTCGACATCCGCAGACCATGTCAACCTAGATAGCTCCGACTCCATTCCAGCGTAGTCCCGCACCGATGGGTTTAAATGTAGATCACGAACGCTAAAACGCCACCGAGCAGAGCGTTTTGTGTGCCCGGGAAAAGGGGCGCAAACCAACGCAAACTAGCCACTGCTGATCTCGAAAAGCGAGATAAATTTCCCAGGTTCCCAGGAAGTTGGGTGGACCTTTGAACAATGCACTTTGTACGTATGTTAAACCACACATTGCACTCACACTGTCAATGGTCCCGTACCCGTACCGTAGTTCATCGTTCGGGGAATGTGTATTGCTCGTGGTGGATTTTTATGAATTTTCATGGAGGCGCCCGGTGGTTTGTAGATTGTGGTTTAAAATGCTGCCTTTTTACACTACGCCGGTGGTGGCAATGGCATAGCGATACTGTCCGCGTGGTAGTAGTGTGATCCTTATTGGATCCAAATTGTCTTTGACCAAGGACACTGCGGTAGGCAAAGCGTTAGAGGTAAGCGAATTCTTCTGAGTTTATTGATTTTGTGTGACATTTTGTTAAGTAAAATAAAGAAAAGCATTTAACCTCTGTAATAGATTATTGGTAAAATATTTCATTCTATGACAGGGTACGTAATGGAACGTGTCACACCAGCAGCAACAGGTTGATTGGATTGTTATCAGCATCTCTTGACTAATGAGATAATTCACTAGCAAGCGTGCCTTGATTACACTAGTCAGACATGAGACGTTCAAGTGATGTTGGTCATCTTCTGTCCGCCTAATCTTCCTTCCCACTTACCACCTCAAGAAGACAACGCTCCCGGTCCTACAACCTGGCTGCAATGTCTTGTGTTCGTGTCGTAACGAGATTTAGAACCGTCGACATCCGCAGACCATGTCAACCTAGATAGCTCCGACTCCATTCCAGCGTAGTCCCGCACCGATGGGTTTAAATGTAGATCACGAACGCTAAAACGCCACCGAGCAGAGCGTTGCCCGTGTGCCCAGGAAAAGGGGTGCAAACCAACGTAAACTAGCCACTGCTGATCCCGAAAAGCGAGATAAACTTCCCAGGTTCCCAGGAAGTTGGGTGGAAATTGCGTGCAGACAACAAATGGGACAGAGTAATTAGATTGTACTCAATAGCTTGGCGTTGGGATAGGTCGTTGTTTTGCCGACACTCGTACCAACGCCGCCCGGGGGAATGGAGTCCTGCGGGGCGAAGAAGTTGAAAGTGATAGTGTGATGGTGGTTGGTGGAACGTGAAAAGCGAAGCAATTAAACAGATTTATCGGAACTGAACGGGTGATTGAAGATTTATGTCATGCCCTGGATGTTTTGGGTAGATTTATTCGGTTGAATGGATGACAGAAGGAGCCAATATTCAAATTATGGGATACGTTGTTTGTTTGCAGGCGTTTAATAATGTTAACAACAATAATGGAGTCCCAACAATCTTTGATACTGCTCTTAGAATAGTGCCGTAGTCTGTTAGTTCAATATCACAGCCGTACGCCTTCTCTGTCCATCTAGACGGCATAAAAGGACTTCACGAGCTGGGTTGTCCGGTGTCGTTCTCATGACATGACCTGCGCATCACAGTCTGGCGAGTTTAATGCACTACACGATGGTCTCCTTATAGTTTGTAGAGCTCGTTATTGTAGCGACTTCGCTATTCTCCATCTACGCATAAAGGTCCAAAGATCGTTCTGAGCATCTTCCTCTCGGACTGCGGCTTAGCGGGTCTCAGAGACGTATGCCGTCGACTGAATCGAAATCTAATTCTTCTGGCATATGCTATACGGTTGTTTGTATGGAGAGCTATCACTATTAAAGCACCAAAACATCTAAACACATACAAATAAAAACTGGCTTAGGTCATCATAAATCCCACTACCAGGAATCCTATCAGTGTAAATCAACGATGTCTCCCTTTTTTCAAGCTTCTATTTCACGATAGGAAACGCCGTATCACATTCCACATCAAACAGAGATGCAAAAGAAAATGAAAATCCACACAAACCAATGCAATCCGCATCCATAATCCGATAACTAACACCATCGCACCGTACCAGATGGCTCCGAGCTGCCGACGAGCTGTACGTAAATCTTGACCAGCAATCCAAAGCCACCAAGTGATTGCATTTCTTTATCCCATGGTTCGCACCCACCAGCCGGCACCCCAAAAACGTTGGACCAGATTGCATTTTCCGTACAGCATACAGGATGGCAAATAATATTTACACCGAGCATCCAACGCCCGGCCGTTAGAGACGACAGCGAAGTGAAACAGTTTTCTCCTCATCGTGTGAAAGTGCTTTCGGCCGCTCCGGCATGCAAATAGGGTGAGTGTGTGTGTGTGTGTGTGTGTGTGTGTGTGTGGGTCCCGGTGATTGCCAACGGTGTGCAGGAATAGCAAATTTTCAAATTAGATAACTATGATTCGCTCTCCGCTCGCGTACCTCGTTCTGCGTTGATTGCAAAGCGGGTCATGTAAACCCAGGTCCACCCGGGCAGCGAACATCCCTGTGTTGATGCACACATTCCTGCGGGAGTAAAAATAGTTTCAATTTCAAATCGATCCATTACCCATACCCTGTGTGTTGGCTTGCCTAGTTGGGCCACCGGTTGGGCCAGCCTTGCAAACGGTAGCAAATATTCATCTCAACATTGAAAAGCCGGAGAGCAATGGCCATTGCCCGTGACAGGGCTACCGAAAAACAGGTCGATGAACAACGGTGCTGTGGAACGGGATACCTGTGGGACCGGGAGCTTTGGGCTTGCTGGGAGTTCAATGTGACATGCCAGAACGCGCTTTGAAGATAGGAGCCTACGAGGACAAGCACATCAAACATGTGTTGCGGAATGCTCGGCAAGGTCAGGAGCGGCCATGTTTTTTCCATCTTGTTTTCCATTCGTATTTTATTTTTACATTACAGTAGATACGGACCATAAATCAGTAACTATTTATTTAAAATTTACTTTGACGTAACGAATAGAATAGTTGTGGTGCGAATTGCATAGCGTTAGGGAATTATTAAAATAAACGCCTGTCAGTATGCAATTTACGCTACAAAATTATTTTTTTTAAATTAAACTTCACTAAACTATAGTAATTCGAGTAATAATCCAACCTGCTTTAAAGCAACAAAAAACTTACAAACTTCCTACATTACAATGCCTTGTAAAATATGTCATTAGAAAGTAACTTTTTCTTGCAAAACCTTCTCCAGAACAGCCACAAAACAACGCCACATCCCTGAAGAAATTGCTCAACAAAACTTTACGGATTCGAATAAAGTTTTTTTTCCTCCTCTTCTTCCTCCTCCATTTTAAATATACATTTTTCAGTCCTATTGCATGCGGCTCGGCTTGCTCGGTGCTGCAATAAGCAGACTCAACCTCATCCATCATTCAAATGTGAACTTTGTCATGTCCGAGACCGGTGGGCAGCAGCGAATTTCCCCGGTGTGTCGTTCGGGCGCCGGAAGGTCGTCCCCGGGATGGAGACGCGCGCTACACACACCTTTAGGGCGAATGCAATTCCTTCCGTTTGATGGTCAAAAGCCCGCGTGCGGTACAAGTACACGGCAAGGACGAGATTGACAGAATCGAGAGAGAGAGAGCGAAAGGGAAAGCGAGTCTAACTTGTCGTTTGAGAAACCGAAACCGAATGGGAAACGTCGTCGTTGGGTTGTTGGGTCGTTGGATAAATAATTTAGCCACCGGTAACGACCTTCCCATTTGTCTTGGAAATGAGTTTTGCAAGGACTCTGTTGAGGCGCGCGCGGCGTTCCTCGTATCGTTTGCAATTGTTTTATAATTGAAAACAGGGACAGAACCACCAATCGAAACTTTTAAAATGATTGGATATAAAAATTGTTTCCAAGAGTTAGGTTTGTTGTTAACTTAATGCGTTTTTCTCTTGTTTAATGCGTATCCTCAAATTTGCACAGGATAATAAATGCTGGATTGTAATGAGATTTGAATACACGATCGGGGAAAGCCTGTTGTTGTTAATATTAATTATTATTATTAACACATCTTTATTGTCCGCCAATGATGGTTTAACAAATGTTCATATATACTAAAGGGAAATACGAGGGTGACAGCGGGGTTAGGTGGCAAGGAAAGAAGCTTCACGAAGACAGACACGAAAGCGAGACAGAGGGACATTATAGTCGAACAGATGATAACAGTTATTGAAAGCCAACAGAGCTCGAAGAAGAGGATCGTTCGAACCGTAACGGGTGTGGCGGGATGGGATATAGAGGGGAGGTCGATCGCGGAGGCGACGGGAAGGAGCATACAGAGGGATGGCAGATAGGAGAGAAGGGATATCAAGTTCATTTAACAGGAGGCCTGCTATGAAGCTTGCACGGATATGGAGATGTCTTTCATGAATGGGTTCTAGCCCAAGAAGGCGACAACGGACTGGGTAAGGAGGGGGAGAAAGATGATAACCGGTAAGGAAGCGCCGAACAGCTACACGAGTAAATTTGCGCTGAACACTCTCCAGTCTGGCCATCGCAGTCGAGCCAGGGGGAGACCAGACAACAGGCGCGTATTCCAGAGAGGATCGAACCCAACAGCAGTACAGGGACTTCAGGCAGAGGGGATCGCGGAGTTCGGACGAGAGCCTAATGATCAAACCCAGTGATTTGTTAGCTTTGTTGATAACATAATCAACATGGGAATTAAAGGACAGCGTCTCGTCAAGCCATACACCTAGATCCTTTACAGAAGATACACGACGTATAACTGTATCACAGAGGGTGTAACTAAACGAAATCGCAGGGGTTCTGCAAAACGAGATCACACAACACTTATCAGTGGAGAGGAGTAGGCCCTTTTTACGACACCAAACAGAGAAGCAATTTAGGACGGTTTGGAGAGAGCAACAGTCAGCAGACGAGGTTACAGGAAGGAAAATCTTGAGATCATCTGCGTAAAACAGAAAACCTTCGGCGGGGAGGATGGAAGTACAGTCGTTGACAAATAACAAAAATAAAATGGGACTAAGGACGCACCCTTGAGGGACTCCAGAAGAGCCTACAAAGGAGTCGGACAAAAAAGACAAAACTCTAACTCTATACGATCTCGAACATAGGTACGATTTGAGTCAAGAAAGTAACCGACTCCCGATACCAAGTCTTTCGAGTTTGGCAATCAGCAGATCGAGAGGAACACTATCGAAGGCAGCACTAAAGTCAGTATATACGACATCAGTTTGACGACCAGATACCATGTTCGATAGAGCAGAGGATACAAGACACATGAGGTTGGAGGAAGTTGTGCGTTTGGGAATAATGTGTTGAATTGGTGCCGCCTTTACCGTATCCGCTATTCGTAAGCCACACTTCTCTCTCGCTTGTTGGCTTACAAAAGCGAAAATCTCTCTCACACTCATCTTTCTCTCACGCTTACTGTGAACGACACAATACGGCTCATCGTTCGTCGTCTCCCTGGACAAGTGTGAATGTGCGATGATCGTTACAATAAATTGTTAATAATTAATTTTCTTTCACCTTCACACCATCGAAGTAAAGGGTACACATACACGCGATTGCAAAAGCTCGTGACGTGACACACAGAGTGAGAGAGAGAGAGAGAAAGAAGCACAAAATAAGCCAAAGTACGTTGAAATAAACAATCACCAGGTGCTGCTTATCGGTCGGTTTGCACCTTTGTTTGGCCCCGGGAAGCGTGTAACCATCTTCCTAAAGGTCACCGTGACTTATACCGTACGTTTAGCAATGATGGTCACCGGGTCGACGTACGATTTGTTTGCAAACATTCTATTTACGCCCGAAAGAGTGAAAGTTACGAAGGAAAAACAATAAACACGCGGTTTGATTGATCGGTTGGGGAAATGGTTCGGAAAATTCGTATACTAATTTACCCAGTGATTTGTTAGCTTTGTTGATAACATAATCAACATGGGAATTAAAGGACAGCGTCTCGTCAAGCCATACACCTAGATCCTTTACAGAAGATACACGACGTATAACTGTATCACAGAGGGGGTAACTAAACGAAATCGCAGGGGTTCTGCAAAACGAGATCACACAACACTT
>KZ061652.1:118550-152120 GCA_002091835.1 Anopheles maculatus
CAAGCCACACACCTAGATCCTTTACAGAAGATACACGACGTATAACTGTATCACAGAGGGTGTAACTAAACGAAATCGCAGGGGTTCTGCAAAACGAGATCACACAACACTTATCAGTGGAGAGGAGTAGGCCCTTTTTACGACACCAAACAGAGAAGCAATTTAGGACGGTTTGGAGAGAGCAACAGTCAGCAGACGAGGTTACAGGAAGGAAAATCTTGAGATCATCTGCGTAAAACAGAAAACCTTCGGCGGGGAGGATGGAAGTACAGTCGTTGACAAATAACAAAAATAAAATGGGACTAAGGACACACCCTTGAGGGACTCCAGAAGAGCCTACAAAGGAGTCGGACAAAAAAGACAAAACTCTAACTCTATACGATCTCGAACATAGGTACGATTTGAGTCAAGAAAGTAACCGACTCCCGATACCAAGTCTTTCGAGTTTGGCAATCAGCAGATCGAGAGGAACACTATCGAAGGCAGCACTAAAGTCAGTATATACGACATCAGTTTGACGACCAGATACCATGTTCGATAGAGCAGAGGATACAAGACACATGAGGTTGGAGGAAGTTGTGCGTTTGGGAATAATGTGTTGAATTGGTGCCGCCTTTACCGTATCCGCTATTCGTAAGCCACACTTCTCTCTCGCTTGTTGGCTTACAAAAGCGAAAATCTCTCTCACACTCATCTTTCTCTCACGCTTACTGTGAACGACACAATACGGCTCATCGTTCGTCGTCTCCCTGGACAAGTGTGAATGTGCGATGATCGTTACAATAAATTGTTAATAATTAATTTTCTTTCACCTTCACACCATCGAAGTAAAGGGTACACATACACGCGATTGCAAAAGCTCGTGACGTGACACACAGAGTGAGAGAGAGAGAGAGAAAGAAGCACAAAATAAGCCAAAGTACGTTGAAATAAACAATCACCAGGTGCTGCTTATCGGTCGGTTTGCACCTTTGTTTGGCCCCGGGAAGCGTGTAACCATCTTCCTAAAGGTCACCGTGACTTATACCGTACGTTTAGCAATGATGGTCACCGGGTCGACGTACGATTTGTTTGCAAACATTCTATTTACGCCCGAAAGAGTGAAAGTTACGAAGGAAAAACAATAAACACGCGGTTTGATTGATCGGTTGGGGAAATGGTTCGGAAAATTCGTATACTAATTTGTTTTACGCGTGTGCATAAAATTTGTTATCGGGACGATGTAATAATTCAGCGATTAATCTCGGATTACACTTCACACACCTTTTTGCTACTCGAAAGTACATACATAACATAAATGAATGAAGCACAAATTGGTGCCGACTGTCAAAAGGTGGAAAATTAATATTTAATTTTCTCCCCAAACATGCACCCGGTCAGTGCTGGTGTGTTGCGAACAGGCAGTAAAGGAATGCGGAATTACACTCGTTAATGTATTTTAAACTAATTAAAAACGACACCGTTTGACGCTGGAAGGGTCCTGCAATTTTCCTGCTCATTAATCCTGTTCGGATGTGAAAACACAGCTGGCTGAAAGAAAGTGGCGATTGGTTTATTATGGTTTTTTTTTTTATTTGTAACATTATACGATACGTTTAATATTTGTCCCTTGCAGCAAAGGTATATATTTGCTATTAGTGTATTTCTGCGTACGTTTTGTGTCACCTGCAACACTACACTATACCATTTTGCAGCGCCATCATATAACAAATTGAGGCTTTTCGTTTTTTAAACTAGCAATTACATAAATTAGCAAGTAAAACAAAACACAGCAACGAATGTGGTGTGGTTGTGAGTTGTTTTCTACGGGAAAGCAGCCGGGCACATGCGAGCAGAGAGTGCCGATAAAGCAGGAAACAGTTCTCCGTAAGCAGCAGTACGCTTGAGGAATGATTTTTAAAAACCAATTCAAGCTGCACACTGCGCGCCATCTTCGCACCATTTCTGATCCTTATCGAACTTTTTGCACAAATGTGTTGCTTCAGAGCTCTACCCAGCTACCGGTGTTTGATAGATCTTAGGATGCCACTCAAATACACTACATTCCATGGCCCGGTGTTTCATTTAAAACAGGCGCGGTTTACCATGTATGCTATTTATTTTGTTTGTTGTTTGTTGAAAACTTTATCCTACGGCGTACAGTTCAGTTCTTAATTTGAAATGTAAAAACACAGTGAAGCTGTTAAGGAAAACAGATACGGGAAACGGAACAGAGGATAAGGAACACGGCACTACACAGGCCCCAACGTTCAACCAGACAGCGCACTAGAGGGTCCACAGCTTCTCCCGAAAGCCCAATATGGTGGTCGAAATGATGGCCTGTAGCTGCCGACTTGGTTGGTTTGGTGGTTTGTGTGACAATGTGCGTGCGTGTGTGTGTGTGTGTTGGGGAGGTTGCGCTAGTAGGATGCAAGTTCATGTAGATGCACACGAAACGCCTTAATAAGCGTGGTTCGCGACGAACAGGCTGCCAGCACCGGCGGCCCCCTGTACACCGCCGCCGTACTTGCCGAGGGCGGCATCGCTGTTGGCCTGGGTGAGAAGAAGAAGAAAAGGGAAAATATTTCAGTCAAATGTACTGTTTTTGGTAAACAAGTTTTTCAATTATTTAAATCCCCAATTGCAAGCATTCAACTGGTAACGCCTAAAGGTATGCAATCAGTAAATTAAAATCGGTTTTTTTTAAAAAGGTAATTTTTATCTCACGTAACTTGTGATAAAAATAAGATAAAATTTGTAGTTATTGCATATCTTCAGGCGTTCAGAATCATAAAAACTTCGTAATAAAAGACAACCAGACTGTATAATAATGTTGAATCGACAATTCGACAAATCAAACCGCGGGTGCAAGAGTGTGCACCACGCTACCCTAATTCACATACAAGTGTCAAATCTGTCAACTAGCCGCACTGTAAACATCACTTATTACATCACACACGCTTCGCTCACCCATAAAAGTGCAACGCCAGATCGAACTAACTCTGCCGCCGGCGAACGGAACGTGATCTTTCATTCACGGAAAATCCAAACATTTCGCGCCCACCTTTCCACCCGAATGCCCCCACTATTGACGGCTTCATCGCCACGAGATCGCACGAGTGCGGAGCGTGCAAAATCGTGAACGATGCTAATGAACTGTTAATTGCACTAGAAGCACGTGCTAAATAAATCATTGTTTCCCCTTTTTTTTTGAGCATTCATCCATCGTGCTGTGTGGGATTGTGTTCTGACCGATCGGAAGAATTTATAGCGTGCTCATCCTCCCATGGTCCCTTTTTTTGGGGGGAAAATGAAAACATTGATGCGCCATTTCATTCGCTCTGGAAAGGTGTCAATTGAGATGATCAACACGCAACTGGGTACACTGGTTATGGCGGTTGTTTGCACCACTAGGCCACTTACCAACATACTAATCGAGCTCTCATGAAACCTACAGCGAGTGTGTGCGTGTGTGTGTGTATGTAGGGCGAAATGTGTGCTGTGCCCACCTGGTCGCTCGTACCCCGATTTGGTAAGCGACAGAACTCTTCTGATTCTGGCACCACGGAGCAGCAGAGAGAAGACTGGTTCGCCAACCAATCTCCCGGCCCAACAACGATCGTTATGCAATTAGTCAGGAGGTGGCTTGAGCTTGAGCCACTACTAAGCTACCTTGGCCTGCATCGGTTGGCGAGCATGGTGGTCGGCAAGGTTTTGTTATGCCATTTGCAGCCCCCGTTAGTTACCAAGGGTGTTCTAAAAATGCTTCGAGAGTATAATATTCACATTCAACGCCCTTTTAATGCGGTTCCGGTTCGTGATAGTGTGCGCAAGAAATAGAAGCCATCACAACTGATTAGGAATAATCTGTAATTGACACAAGACTGGAATAGCCTCACGTATCTCGTCCATACAGCAACCTTCCTTCGCCCAAGATGAACATCGCTCTCCAAAAACATAACGACGACGGACGAGGTCACAATGTGTCGCACACCCGATAGGAAGTGCGCCTGTGATCGGTTCAGCCATCGAGAGTCAACTAACTGCTCTCCCGATAAGGCGACCACCCTAATCCTATCAGCCCCATGCATACAGTGGACACGCACACCCAAAGTAAGGTGATAAATCTGTCACGAAATTTGATATGTTTATCATGTTTAGACAGTGCGCCAACGAGGCAGAGACATCGGCCAACTCTCATCACTATAAACTGATGTGTGTAAGCGGATTTGAGCACCGGGCAGACCCATTTTGGTACCGCTAAGGCTACCGGACCGTGTTTGGAGGGTGAGATGATTGAATTGCGCGCTTCATTTGCATAGCTCTCTTGGTGCGAACGTTGAATACGTTACCCCAACATATCCGGACACCTGGACACTGACCCGGACTCGGTGTTCTTAACGATGAGTTCCAGCAATCGAATAAATATTTCAGCACCATCTAACAACTTAACGTGAAATTGTTCTCCTGACGTGTTTAATTGCGTTAAAATGAGCAGCTTTTTGTCCTGCAACGCTCACTGAACGGGGGACACAATTTGTGTGCTACTCAAGCGTATTCAATTTCCCATTGTCACTGATAAGGAAGAACTTCCAGATCCTTTTTGTGGTAACGATGATGATGATGATGGGATGGAATTTTAACACAGTTTTCTCCGAGCTCTTTTGTTACACAGCTCGCCGGCTCTGTTGCCCGACACTCCGACCAGGATAAAGGAGATTTATCTCCACTTTTACACATGGGTGGCTAAATTAATTCCTGTCTTAATTCATTTTATCCTGCTGCTAACTGACCTTGTCCCTCCTATTTGACAGCTACTTGACCGTCCCCCCCTCAACACAAGCTGTCCACTAATGATGAGGGGGACAATGATGAAGGTTAATGAATATTCAAATGACATCCACAATGGAACGGCTCCACCCCAAAGCACATTACACTTTTCTGGAGCAAGATCGACCGCACGGATTGGCGAAACTCGAACGAGCGCAACACTGTTTACACTGTCTGGTACCGGTTTCGAGAGCGTCCGAATGAGAGAGATACACCGGAAGTTCCCCAGTCTCTGTACAGTGCACGTATTAAAGGTATGTGTCATTCGCCGTGATCCAGTTCCCTCCCGACCGAGCTCGTCGCTGTCCAAACAACGTATCACTTTCATCCACAGTCCGTCCGTTCTGTTCGATTACACCCATTATTGGAATCGGGCTGCCGACTGTCAGCAACCTGGCGGAAGAATCAATGTTCAATTTGCATTCAATTATATCCTCAAAGACGAATGCTAATAGCCTTCGCGCGATGCGATCAAGCGCTCATGTCAATTAATGTACATACGCGGTACGCACACCGGCACATCAGCTCTCGGAATTGGACGAGCTGGACGAGTTTTAATTGAACTTGCGGGTTGATCGATCTATATTGTTTTTTCTATGGATGGTGAGGAATAGACAATTTTGACACATGTAAATGCTAGAACTGCTGCCTCCAAATTTGCTTGTTCTAATCTGCATCACAATAGGCAGTAGAGCAGCAACCGAGATTTTTGTTTTCGGGCTCCAAATAAAGCCTGTCGAGAGAGAGAGACCTTGAAAGTAAGTGGCGCCAACCTTCTAAAATTCTCGCATTCGTCTGAGCTTCATCCGCAACAAACCCAACTCGTACGTAAAACAAAAAACAAATAGATCTTTGCTACGGAACGCTTTTTGTTTAAACAGTTGACTTACAATGCCGCTTATTTGTTGATGGTTTGTGTTAGTCTTTCAGTAACGTTTTAATTCGTTTTGGTTTTGTACTACATATTTCATTAGCCATATTGTAACAAGTCTACAGGCAAAGCGAGATTCTTGATTAATTCTAATCCTCACAGCAAGAGCCACTTCCATTTCTCAACACCACAAAAACAGCACCGCATGTGGTGCGACGGTGATCGATACTACTCTTTCGCTGTTCCAAGAAGCGAATAAATTAAATTCCCAACACCGAATTCGACCAGCAGCCCGTCCCCGACCGATAAAACAGTATTGTGCGGGGGACCAGAAGTTCCTGCCGTATCGGTTAGCCATTGATCGATTGATCGATTCGGTTTAATTGCTTAATTACTGCTAATAAAACACTCACTAGCACACACACACACACACACACACCCTCTCGAACCAATCCTGGCCGTTCAGCAGTACGAGGTATAACCACTTTTGGGAAAACTAACGACCTTCTAAAGTTTACTCACTTCGGTGTACACAGAAAATGTTCCTTGTTGTCAGGTTTCGTTTAATTTAATGTAAACTTTCCACATTCCATGCGTCGTTGTCAGGGCGCAGTTTTTTATGGAAACGATACCGGCGGCCTTGAACTTCCACCAGAGCATGGCAGCGTGGCGGCGGCAACCGTTACCACCACACATCCTCGTTCATCATGCATTTTTGAAATAAATATAATATTTAGTGTAACGCTGGACGGGCTCGATGCCAACTCCTGTAGCTGTAACCGCAAAAACCTCCGGCAGTGCCAAGAAAGCATCGCAGTATAAACGATGTGGTTTAATTAGTTCGGGAGCTGTGTGTGTGTGTGCGTTCTTCCCAGTTCTTCCTGTTACCCGATTAGACATTGCCAACCCAAGAAAGCCGGAGCAGACAATCGACCCCAAGAACGGCGATGATTAATGAGCGTTGGCCGTCGTACTGTGGCATTTCCCAAAACGTTCCTCTACTCCAGACAAGTTCCATTTCAGACTAGAAGAAAAGCCTTTTTCCGGCCCCGGAGGATGATGGTTGTACAGCTGACTTTCGGGGAATTGTTTCGAAACAAGTCGCTACAGTTATACCTTCTCGGAATAACAGCTAGAGCGCTAGGCTTGTTGTTAGAGTCAACAGACTGACTTTCTTCCTTCGCAAACATACCCCGCGAAGGCCTGGGGTAATAAGAAAATGCCGCCAGTTTGGCCACCACAGTTCCGTTATCGTTTATCATCATCGTCGGCGTCGTCGTCGTCAGTGTCGCCATATTTACGTACACGACAGCGCCATTGGAGACACTTTTGATTGCCACCGTCACTCTGTACTTGTCAAGCATCTCCTCTATTAGAGAGGTGACGCGATCTGGCAAACTTAAGACACACGAACACACACCCGGTGAACGTGTAAATTAATTGCCCACCATCGTCTATTTGGGCCAACAAATAGACCACAATCACATTAAGAGAAGGCGCGTTCCTTTTTACACACTGTTGCCTTGTATATCCTGTCGCCGAGTCCACAACACAACGCACGGTGAAATGTAAATATTTCTCCAGCCTTACTACAATTAGAAAGCGATCGTAAGCTCTTGTATCATCGGTGCACTTCTCCACCGGCGGTTGACAGGTTGCCAATTTACACAAACAATTAAGTGACTGGTGCTGCGAGCACTTTCATTTTCTGTCCGGCCTTAATGGAATGCGAAACGTTTTCGAAGGGTGGCTTTCAAAAATAAAGTGACAAGAATTATAAATATTCAATTACGACGCGTTAGAGCTATTATTTACACTGTCAGCTATCTGCGTGCGTCTATGGTTTTTGGTTGTTTCATAACATTAGTTCGATTTGTTTGGAGTTTCTTTCGTGAAGCCGTTCTTGGTAGTGGCCAATTGGGGCTCTTAATCTCTTGAGACGTGCTGAATTGTTTACATTCCTTCTCACAATTTGAACGGTAAACGGTATACTTTTCTGCGATACAATTCTTTTTCCTAGCTAGCTTTAAATTATGAGAGATGAGAAGGAGCTAAGTTGAAACAAAACCGAAAATACATTTTTAACGAAATTTACGTTATGAAACAACTAATTCCATAATTAACACTAATCACTTAACACTAAATAAAGGCAGAAAGGCAAAAACACATAAAAGCAGCATAAAGAAAGAAAGAAAAAAGGATAAAAATGCATGCCACGCAGATATGTAGCAGTCGAGCAGTGCAATGTTTTTGACTTTGTTTTTAAGGCATTCATCAGCAAACGAATTTATTTTTCATATACACAGTGTTTTCATTGCTTTCCAATGGTTTCTCTACACGCTCTACTCCCCTGCTGGTCTGTAACTGCCCAAGACTACCTGCTGTGCGCATTCTTTTGGATCGATTTTATTCGGCTTCGTACTATTTTCGAATTCAGTATTGATCAATTTATATTTCTCTTTTCTTTTTTGTTGTTAGTAATAGGTTTAGGCGCGCACAGCACGTTGCCCCCTCACCACGGGGAGGCTGGCTTTCCTGAGTGAGCACATCCATACACACAGCCACACCCCACACGGCTGCTACAGAAGGATTAGGGGTTTTGGAATCAATTGTTCAGGGGTGTCATTTTTTGTTGCATGCTGACACAATTGATTCATTTAACCTAATCTCTGTAGTGCTGATAGTGGAGCGTGTGTATGTGTGTGCGGTTGGTGTTTCCGATTTAAAACATTGCACATACTGGTTGATTTAAATTATTGACACAGAGAGATTAGGAACAATAACGTGTTGTGTGCTCTTGGGATAGAAACGTACTTATCGAACATCGAATGTTTGCAGCAAAACGTTAATCACTTGGTGAGAACGCACGTTTTCTTTTATATTAATACAACAAACGAGAATCATATCAAAGCTAACATTTAAAACGTGTTATAAAACATTATTCAAAGGGGAAAAACAAACATTTAACAATTTTCCTGTGTGTACGCCGTCGTGTGAGCGTTGGTAGTGACTTGTGTTTCGGTTGTTTGCTTGAGTGTGTGTGTGTGTGTGTAAATCGCATCGCAAATTTGTGTAGAAATGTGGATCCAACGGTTTCATCGGTGCAGCAAGATCCATCCACTTGCAAACACTGAAAACGACAAAATGTGTCCTGCACGGTTCATGGTAGTAAAATGTTGAGTCCCTCGTTCTCTCTCCGTTTCTCTCGCGTAGTGTTTGGTCGTGCTGGTCTCGCTCCTTCACCGTCGTTTTATCATCCTCAGGTTGACCGTATGTTTGGATGAGGACGCGCGAACGAGCAGGACGAGCTGGGTCCCTTTTAGTAGGCGTGGGACTTCACGAACAAGCTAGCGTTGGCGGCGTACGAAGGAATCGAACCGGGGACATACTTTGCCTGTGCAGCCAATCCGTTTGCCTGCGAATACGTTTGGTGAATTGTTGTGCATTGTTGTTTTGGATTTTAGTTTTTCAAATTGCGGTGTATAGTATATTGTGTGAGTTCGTTGTATTTGCGTGTGTGTGTGTGTAAGCAGTTAGTACAGCCAGATGTTAGTGATTCACACACAATGGGAGTGTTAGTATTAGGACACAGACGCATCAAACAAACAGAAAAGCGCATGCATACACTACAAAATGCCAGTAGATTTAACAGTTTTTACACAGCTCATGAGATCTGTTTTACTTGGACCATCGGACACCTTTACCTTCCGGAATTGCTCTCCAAAAACTCCGGCAACGAGTTCTTGCAAGCGAGTGATAAATCAGACCACATCAAACGCCTCCACTAACAACTTTACTACTAACACACGGTTCGTACCCTGTAAGCCGATCATCAACCGGGGGGCCAACTAATTGTGGATGCCGAAACAGCACAAGAGCGACCGTTCTCGTACGTGCGCCGGGTTGCTATCCAACGCGCGCGAAGGTCGATTTGCTCGTATTAGGAAGGACGTTTCGTAGGTGCTGCCCGAATGACGAGCAGCAGCAGCAGCTGTTGTGCCATCTAAACTGATGATGGCGGTAACATGAGACACGCGAACAATGACCGCCAAGCCAAGCACAACAATGGCACAATTCGTCGTGACAGCACTATTAAGATCCAGCACACCGTTTTATGCCATTGAACTTGACGACGGCACCGACGGCATGACATCAGAAGAGTGTGTGCGGCGCTGGCAGCTCCATACGACCTGAGCAGGTTCACATGGTTATGTCACTCCAGCGTCCAGCGGGTTCGGGTTGGGAGATTCGGTGAGCTAGATTGAAAGTTGTCCTAGCTTTCTTTGGCAAAACAATCAATGGTTCACCACCATCGGGACACAAGGGGTCGGTGAATGACACAGACTTTTCGGATAAGGGCTATTGAACTTGACCACCCAAAAGGAGTCATCATCGTCGAGTGTCCGAAAGATATACCACCTCAGCCCGGTTCAAGGGTAACGGTGGACAACCCCAGGTAGCATTCGCTTCCGTGGGCATGTACAAACTAGCGTGTTCAAGGTACTCTTGCTACAGGTGCATATCCACCGGGAGTACAGTGAGGTCACCACCGAATAGTTTACGAGGGCGTGCATATGCATTACCATCCGCATAGGATCCGGTTCGCCCGCTTGATGGCAACCGCTGCTCATTATGGGTAATTTAAGGGGGACATCAAAATGAAATAAGTGGAGCTATTAAAAAATATTGAGAAAGTCTCGCGTCGTCTAGGCGCAATGCAATCTTCGTTGGACGATTAATTCGCTTTCGCCCACGTGCCGTGGCGAGACATTCCGCGCAAGAATTTGTTTCCCGTACGGGCAAGGGTTAGATGCCAACCTTGCACGTCCTCCGTCTGCATAAACGATACTGCTTTTTGAGGAACGAAAAAAAAAATACAGAGGGAGAACTAAACTGTTCTTTATGCGATTCTCACTCCCGCAGAGCTACAGCTGCGTGAATGAAAAGGCACGAAAACAAGTTGCAACAAATTGCAGCTGATCGTACTGCTAGTGGTTGAGCGTAATGATGGATAAATTATGACAATTGGAGGTGTCCCCCACACTGTCATAAACCGACCGCCCTGCTTTAAGGAACTGTTCGCTTTGAACCGGGAAGGGAAGCTTCTGTATCTTTTTTCTAAGTCTTTTCAGTTTATTCCTGCCACCGACACACGATGCGCCGTAAAGCGTACCGTAGAAAGGAAATCGATAGTGGCGTCTGCGAACATTGCCAGACGTCCCAGACCCAGAGGTACAGTAGTGGGGCATCATATGACATCAACCGCTCTAGTCAAGGCGTGTCGTAAATAAATGATGA
Source organism: Anopheles maculatus (assembly GCA_002091835.1). NCBI lineage: Eukaryota > Metazoa > Arthropoda > Insecta > Diptera > Culicidae > Anopheles > Anopheles maculatus. Next base: position 129,529 of record KZ061652.1, read on the forward strand.
GCGTGAAGAGCGAACGCGTAGCGAACTGCCATCCGTTTTGACCGGTGTTTGTTACAAAAATATATCATCGATTGACAGGGAAAGCGATCCTATCGATTCACGTGATCGATAGTGAATGGGAAGGAAAGCCTGCTGTGGCCCAGCAAACAAACAAACAAGTTCGGATGATGCAAGCAAACATCCATTTGATTGATTGCAACAAAACCCCACGCGCTGCTACACCATCGACGAAACGTTGGAGAAAGGCCAGGAATCGGAAAATCTCCGAGCAATAAGTAATTAATTCACTTCGCTGCTATCATTATCCATCCCATTGGTCCTTCGATCGATTGAACACATATTTTTTCCATAATTTGTAGATGAAGCTAAGAGTTTTCACTTGATGAAGTTTAAACAACACACTACGACACGTAAATTCCCAATGCAGGTTGCACCAAAGGACACCAATATGGAAAGGAACCGTTTCTAACCCCCAATCACCACCACCAATACCGGGTCTAATATGAAACCAAAACACTTACCTTTGCGCGCTTGATGAGCTCCTCCTGGGCGGCCTTAAGGTTCTCCTTCTTGCCACCCCAGGCACGGAGCACCGAGGCCTGCAGGGCACGACCGTACGAGAAGGTCAGAGCCCACGGTCTCAGCAGCGGCACCTGATTGATGGCGCTCAGGTTAACCGAAGCCTCCTCCTCAGACTGACCGCCCGACAGGAAGGTGACGCCGGGCACGGCAGCCGGCACGGTACGGCGCAGAGCCGTCACGGTGGCGAGGGCAATTTCCTGCGCGGTCGGCTTCTTGGCACAGCTCTGACCGGCGGTCACCATGTTCGGCTTCAGCAGCGTACCCTCCAGGTAGACGTGATGGTCGTTCAGTGCCTTGTAGACGGCGGCCAACACCGTCTCCGTCACCTTCTGGCAGCGTTCCAGATCGTGGTCACCGTCGGGGAGGATCTGTACAGAGGTAGAACGCGAAAATACGTTAGCAAACGGCGATACAATTGAGGGTTCAGTTTGAGAGCTTTAAGGTCGATGCTTACCTCTGGCTCAACAATTGGGACGATACGCTGCGACTGGCAGATGGAAGCGTAGCGGGCCAGCACGTTGGCGTTCTCCAAGATGGCCTGGTAGCTCGGGATGTTCTTGCCGATCTTCAGCACGCAACGCCACTTGGCGAAGTCGCAACCATCCTTCTTGTACTGCGCGCAACGAGCAGCGAGATCATCCAGACCTGTGAACGATTATTACACAAAAAACGATCATAATTCCGATTTGCTTGTTCGTTCACCGCACACACAGAGAGGAGATGGGAAGCGTTAGTGGCATAATCTGCTAAGTGTAAGACAGCCCAGAACAATGTTGTAGAATCCAGTTTTATTTCGAACTACACTCTCCCGCATCCAGCACTAATCCGATTTACTGGCGCTTTCCCGTATTCCAAAGAGGGATTTAACTTCGAAACGCTTCCACAATTCAACAGCATTTGCAAACAACACTTCTCACGACTGATTCACGTTGACACATCTTCTACTGGGTGGTTTTAGAAGAATGTTGAGAACTCCGACCAACGATTCCAGCATGAACTGCTCAAGTTCATGGGGAAAATGAAGATACATATCCGTCTAGATGCGACGCAGAGGGCCGGCCAAGCCGGCTGTCGGTTCTGTTTGATTTCTCGAAAATAAACCGACGGCTTCCTGTTGTCTGGTCGCCACGAGCGTGCACCCATCGCGCAATGGAAAATGGAATGAAAAATCCCATTACGAGCCGCGTTAGGGAGCCGTCGAGTGGAGTGGCAACGTTTTACTGTGAAAAAAAAGCGTCTTCTTCATCCATTTGCTAGCAAGGAAGTACCATAAGTGTTGCATTGACCCAGATAGCTGGCTGACTGGGTGGTGCGGATTAATTGTTTGTGCAGCACAGAAGCATTCCTACAGCTGCTGCAATAAACCTGCTTCTTGTGTGCGATACCGACGAGAAGGACGAGTTTTCAAGTTTGTGTGCAGAGAAAGAAACACAATAAAAGTAAGCTTAAGAAGGTTCGTACAACACTCGCTTCCCTTACGAACTGACGATCGCCGGCATCTTAATTGGAATTTGGTCAAAAACCTGCCTTTGTGTGGCACACACATTGCCCATTATCCTTTCGCTAATCTTTTCCCGTGCAGTGAAGTGAGAATGAAATCCTTCAAGAAGTAATACTCCTTTTCTCGTAAGTAGTTCCACAGCAAATGGATTTTATGTCATAAGCAGCCCCAGTGCTACGAACTTCGTATTTCGTTTTGTGTTGCAGGAATGGGTGTAGTAAGCAACACACATCATTTTCATGGTCCACTTTCTTTAAATAAAAAGGAAAACCTTCTACTCAATGATCCATCATCTATTGGCAATGGTTGAGACGCAAAATTTCCGCTACGCAGCATTGACAGCGAGAAATTCCCTTTAATTAACCCACTTCTTCCCATTGCGTTGGGTTGATTTGTTGTACGGAATAAGACACAGGACGCCCCCATCAGCACTGCACCGTTGCTACACCCTGACCTAAATAAGGACGCTTTTCTTCGCCACCACTGGGGGAAATGCTGCAATGTTGATCTAGTGCTTGGTCAGCGAACCGGAAAAACAAGCACCGAGTTGTGAAGTAAGTGTTGGAAAATCCGTCCACTGGTCTTCCGTTTCGCTGTCGCTCCCCTATTACACGCACCTACACGTTTTCTGTCAAGTGGAAAACTAGCACAGGCCGGAAGTGGGAGTGGGATGTCCTCTTATTTACTCACTTAACGGATGTTTTGTTTTTTCTCCCCCGTTTCTTCCACTGTTTGGTTTCAACGAGACCCAAAGCAACACAACGCGCGTGGGCTTGGCGCTGTGCTGTGTACGGGGAGTTTGTTGGTCACGGTAAACAACTTCCTTCCTAGAGTGCGCGCTACGACAAACTGCCGCCCATTCATCTTAATTAAATACACAACTACACACAAACGCACGTTTTTATCCTACTTTTGCCCATGCTTTCGCATGGCATGCAATCTTCTTGGTGCGGTCCTTGCGCGCGTGTGTATCATCATCGTCAACACTTTATCCCCGGATCGCAACGGCGCGCACAACGCAGCAAAACCAAAAGGTGATCCTTTAATTAACTCCGCCTCGCACTACACCTTATGATCACAGCCGAAAGGACAACGAAACACTTTGTTACCGCACTCGCTGCTGGTGCGCTTTCGCTTATGTGCCTATTTTCCACGGTCCGCCTGCCATTACTTACCCTGAGTAGTGCATTCGCCTTCCGAGCCCATCAGATCGACGACACCCTTGTCGACCTTGATACCGGCCAGGATGCCCTTGCTTTTCAGCAGCGCAGCCAACGGCGTGCCATTGTCGCCCTTCTGGTAGAGGGTCTCGTGGAACAGGATCACACCGGAGATGTGTTCCTGCAGGCGGTCGTCAGCGGTGAACAACAGCTGGCGGTACTGGCGACGGTTGTCTTCGTTGTTCTCAACGCCGATATCCTACAACCAGGGTGCAGAAAAATGGGCAAAAAAAACGGTGTTAAACGGCTTTCTACGCAACACGCAATTCCATCACATCCTTCGGTTTACTTACAGCGAAACGCTTGCCACAGGTCGCCGTGGACTCGTCGGCGGCCAAAATACCCTTACCGGGGGCAACAATCTGCTTGGCGATGCGGGCCAGCTCCTCCTGCAGTTCCTTCGACGGGTAGTTGAAGTAGGTGGTCATGATGCTTGAGGTAAGTTTGGTGGTACTGATACAGCTGTAACAGAAAAGAAAAAAAAATCCGTTTTTTAGCTTTGATTTAAAAAAATGAGTGAGAATATTCCGCGATAGTGAGAACGGGTGAGCAAACGAGCGCTCTCTATAGAAATTCGTACGAACGAAAACAAACGGTGCGGATAGGTGGCGCTAACGTACACCGCAGCTAAGACATCAACCATCAATCGACACACTAGCGCCACCTGCTCTCAAACGCAGGAATCTCTTCGCGCACCGCATATTGCACCTAGCATGATTACAATTTCGTCATTGTTGACTCCATTTCCTCTTAACGCTGATAATTACGGGCCCCGTTTTATAAACTGTACTATCGACAAGCGTGCCCGCCGGCCATGATAAGCAAGTGCGGGACGATCAAAATTTAGGATCGTTTGTTTTGTTGCCAACGGCAACATCATGATGACACTCTCCTGGAGCCAATAGATTAGAATTGTTTCATTTTCATGCTCTGTCTTCGGTGCCAGTTTTAGCTCTTGACGGCTAGGCGAGCCTCCCATGACCGTGTCCATGCACCACGACACGCAAATAGAATCTCTAGTAGTTAACTGATAACTATAATTGCTGTTCCGCACTGGCTCAACAAACACGCCCGGTTTCGGTTTTGTGGAGGAGCGAAAAGGTCACCACGGAAAGGTCATTATCAGAACAGGACCGAGAACATGTGTTTATAGTTGGTTTGTTCTTGAAATCAGAGTGTGCATTGGTTTTTAATACGTCAAAACGATGCTTCAAGTTTTATTCCATTCGGAGGATGACGCAAAAACAACAAACTAATCGTATTGCAGCCAAGCTACAAATAAACAGCTGAATTCATCAGACAAGGGTAATTCAAAAGAGAAGCTTCACTCTTGAGTACGTTTTAATGATTAAAAAAAAATCTATTTTTGATTATTCCCATCCATTTCACACACTCAGCATGAAAATAATCCCGGTGCTTTGCAAAGAGAGCCTGAAATCAGCTGACATGCTGGCGACAATAAAGGGTGGCAAACAATAAGAAAATCTTCACGCACAATCGCACACGACCGCTTACGTAACGAGTACAATTGTAAACATAGGAAAAGTGAAAGTCGTCCTTGAACTTGTGCCAAGGATGAAAGCGCGATCTTATCACCTCGCGAGGAAGCGAAGATTGACCTACAGGTTTGCTGGCATTAAAGTTCAGTTACGAAAAAAACGGAGCAGTGCAATTCGCACATTAAATTGCTCAGAGCAAGGGAAGCGTCTAGATAATGCGGGCCAGATTATTGCTTCCGATACGATTGCTTTATCACTTGCAGAAAGCTAAAAACACTCCACCACTCACGGGCCCGAAAGCCTCAGACTGCGCAGTTGCGCGCGTGCACGTTAATGGTGTTTTAACTTTACCGCCACCTAAACCGTGCCTTTCGTGACTTGTGTATGACCTTCAAAATGAAATTCCGAGGGGCAAAAGGTGATTTTGCTGACCGAAAACAATTCGACAATCCCCGGACGAAGATCAAGTTCGGTTTCACGCGGATCGTAAGCATTGTAGGCCTCAATTCGGTCTGTGGGCCAAGGGAAATATGTCCACGTGCTGTATGAACACGCTTTACGATGCGACCGTCAACTAAGTAGTGCTAGCTTTAAGCTTGATCTTAATTTTAGACAATCAATCGTGTCGATCCTCTCGAACGTGTCATTGCATTCCGATCGATGACGACGTTCGAGAGTGCAAGTGCAAGTGTTTGGCAGCATGTGCACCAACCGCAACAACAACAACAAAAACCATGTCCACCCTCTCCCACACCCGGCGATGCTTCTCCCAGGTTTCCACCATGATAAGCCAAGGTTCAAATGCAACCCAAAAACGAATCATTCGCCGTCATGCGCAGTTGAGCTTGAAACAAATTGGAACATGTGAGAACTGCAACCAAAGGTCGAAAAAGGGAATGTGTCCGCCTTTATAAGCCACTAAACAGGTGTTTTCCGGCCGATTACAAGAACAGCAGCCACCGAGCGGTGGTATGCAAGCGGATTGGTGTCGGACTCCATCTTTCCATCCAAGTCAACTCCTTCTTCAAGGTCATTTCAAAGGTGCGAGGGCAATGACACTTTCACCCGATGGGATCTTCGTCTACTGCTTCTTTTCGGGAGCATCCGCGCACAGTGAAAATTCGCCCCCACGAAGGTTATTTCAATGTCGTACCGGAATCGTTGTGCAACCGCCCAAGTGGCGCTTCGATTGCCACACTCGGAGGAACGATGAAACTTCAATCCATCCTTCCGAAACTGTTCGTAAATGCTCCTCAAAGATTGTTGCAAAATCACCATGGCGACAACCATCATTATCACAAACCAATCCCCTACCCGCCTTGCATCATTCCACGTATTCACCGAATGGACGGACGGACCACTGGATTCATGCCCCGTTTGCGGTCCCGGATCAACCGGATTTGCCACTCGAATTCAAGCACTTCCCACGCGCCGCTTACATTTCACCAATCCTGTTTCCGGGACCACACTTGTAAGCGGATAAAACTCTACACTTTCGCTGGCGCAAACTGGAAGCAAAAAGGAAGAAAATACTCACTGGAAAACCGGCGTTGACGAAGAAAACACGCACACTCTTATCAGGCTCTGTACAATATAAATAACATTTCTCTCGGTCACAACATATTTATATCAAAGTCAAAAGAAATATAAACCTGCCGGGTTCGCACATGGCGCCCGCGTTCGTATGGCCGGTTGACAGTTGATAGCGAAATGACAACGAACGGCCACCGTCGATAGCGGATTTAGGTGGTGTGCAATTGTATTTGAAGCGACTTTAGCTCTTTCTAAATTCAAAGAACGTTAAAGTAACACACCGGCAATGAAACCTGATAGGAAAACCATTAAACAATATAACTTGCTTCTCTTATTCATTCACTACTGTTGTGCTATTTTTTCAAATCTTTTTCTAAAAATACTCCAACCGGCATGTTCGCATGGCCTTATCGTACGTACAACGTTCTGGGTGAATCATATAGAGCATTTTATTTTCAAGATAATCGGTTGCTTGTATGAAAATTAAATTCGTATGATAAATTTTCTTTACATTATGGTATGATTCCGACGGAACAAATCTGTATGCTATAAAATTTAATTATTCGCTGGCTAACGAATCCCTGGGCGTTTTACTCAAAACTTTTGATTATTTTAGTCAAAATTAATTTTTGCTACAATGATTATTACCTTTCAGTTGATAAGGATGTAATCGAAAAATGAATATTACAAACTAATTTTAAATCCGTGAACAGAACCAAAGCGAATGTTATAGCATGATGCTATAAAATTACTGCAAGTAAAAGGAGCACAAAACTGCAATAAAAATGTTATTTAAATATTTTACATGTGGTGTACCTGTTAAGAAAAATGACTGAATTCAAATACTTCTTTTAAATGCTTACATACTTTACGAGAATTGTACCAGAAAAGGCCACAACATAATCAAAATTTCATCATTTATGTGCAACATACAGATGACGCATGCTGATGATGAAATATCATGGTCATAGGCCAGAAGAAATTGCAGCTTTATTATGAATGATTGTTTGCATAAAAATCGAAGTCATCCCAAAGCAGCATGATGTTTAAATATTCTATGCACGCTTCACATAAAACTGACGCCATTCCACACGCGATTTGTTCAAATAACAAATGACTCACTTAAACCCATGCTGATCGATTATTTTACCGCTCTCGGGTAGATATTTTTATTGTTTTATTTTTCAACTAACATTGCTTGATTCAATATCTGATAACAGTGTTTTGCCTTCGGTTCAGTCATGCCTAGCCTTATTCAACCCCCAGCCTTGTGTGATCCTATCCGTCCGTACAACGCTAGTCGTTAATTTGGCCAATTTGATCCTTTTTACAATTTCATATCAACAAAAAATTAATAGCTGCCGTGAAACAAAACATCGGTTAATAAGGTCGGTGTAAGGTCACAACAAATTACAATGCTCAGATAATAATCATTACAACTAATCATGGCAGTATCTTCGAATCATTTTTTTCATATATTTTTCTCCCTAATCCTTCACAGCAGACCCCAATTAATAACACAAATCTATATTTACAGCAAGCTGCATCGACCAAATGTGTCCAACGGTAACTTTTATAACATTTCAACGAGCTAACTAACTAATCGACAACAACCAATCACGCTCAGCTGCAAACTTGTCGGGGGCTGTGCTGTCCCCATACTAGCGTTCAAGTAGTAATGGTAACAAATCAGCTAACGCTCTGATTCTACTCGGTACGGCCGCAACGCAATGTGCTACAGTTTAATGTATGCTTCAACTTTCCTAACAACAACTTGGCAAACTTCTAAAGCGACTGCGGCAAACAAAAACACCCTCCCCAAAACCGGCAGCCGGCATCCGTGTCCGTTTTCGTCGATGATGCACACAGAAAAAGCTGCAAAGCCCAATAAACGGAAGCAAACACACACAAACAAACAATCTCATACGTACATCCAGGCACACATACATACGGACACACATACGTACACGGTCTACGAAACTACTACTACCGGGTACTGTTGGTTCTACTGCTCGCCATCAAATATCGTGGAGGTGCCATCCTAACTGAAGCATCCCATGTAAAGGTGTGATGGTAAGTGTTATTGTCTATCTCTTTTTAAATCACGTAAAATCGTGCGGGTCCTTCGTATGTACACGTTTGGGGAGTGAAATGTGTTGGTGACTATGACGATGATGGGTTTCAATTACTAACATATGGCTAGTGTACTGCTACTGCTGCTGTCAATACATTGAGGTTAGGTGTGGTGGTGCTCTGTAACACTGTATGCGTTTGTGGTATCCGTCTACACCTGCTGGTCTAATGCTTGCTTCACTTAGTACACTATATTAATTACAGATTCATCTGCCCTTATTCTTTCTCCCAACGTAACGGTTAGTACTGTGCGTTTCTTTGCAAGAAAGTCTACCTCTCGTCACATGTGATGTAGATTCAATAAAATCTTTTCGTTACACCGGTCTGGGATGGGGCGAACTCTAGTGGAACTACTTTAGCATGAGACTCGTTGACACAGTACAATTCTACAAGCTTACGTGTTCCGTCGAAAAAACTGCAATGAAACAGGAAACCAAAGGTGGTTCAGGAAACGGTGTCCGAATCCGCTGGACGAACAGTTCTGGACAGTTGGACGCGTGGCGGTTCCCACTCGGAACAGTTTGGATGGATTTAGCCGTGCGAATTTTGCCGCCGATCCCGATGACAGCCTGCCACCAGCAGCGGCAGCAGCAACAGTTTTGGAGGAACCCTCCAGTTCAGCTACTACTAGAGAATGGTGCAACGATTTTTCGTACCAATCGATTGCGAAAACTCCAGCTTCGGTGCGGTCCCGCCGACCGGGTATCCCATTAGCTCCTTGAAAATATCCCCAATTTTGTAGTTGTGCCTGTCACGGTGGTGGAACAAAATTCATCCCCCAACAAAAAAAAGAGGAAAGAAAGAATCGAATGAGAAAACGTTCCAGGAATGTGGTCAATCAGTGTGTGCGCCCTTACTTTGCCGAACATTCGACGTACCCGCAGCGCCAGTGTTTCCGCACGAGGGTGGAAATGTCCTTCAGTTCCTGTGGAAAGTGGATCGGAGTATCAGTAGTGCAGTGTGTAATAATGGGGCAGTTTCAGATAAAAAAGCTCACCTGAGTATGAGGGTTAGATACCATATCAACCTTGTTGCCCACAACCATTATCTTAAAATCACGGTGATTGAAACTTTCCAAAATTTGATCACGCATATTGCGGCAGTACTGTTGAGAGAGAGAGAGATGAGTATTTGTTTTCAGTCGAGTCTTGCAAACGGTCAAGCGTAACCCCATACCTGGAAGGTGTCCAGATTCCCCATGTCGTACACCAGCACGTACGTATGGACCGTGCGCAACCCTAGCGGATGGCCATTGTTCCACTCGGCCAGATTATCGATCGGGAAGTACTTCTGCGGTGGCACATCTAGTACCATCAGCTCGCGTATGCAGGTATCACAGACCAGACAGCTCCGATAGACGGTCCGCTTGGCGGTGCGGATGTGTTCCTTCGGGAAATCGTGCTTAAAAAATTGCTACCAACAGAGAAGCTGTTAGAAAGGTGGCCACCATAACGCACTGCCATTGCAACTACCTGCAGGATACTGGTGCGTCCAACGCCGGAGGCCCCCAGAAACGCAACCTTGAGGGGGCCTTGCATCCAGGGCGGATCCGGGCCTTCCAGAGTGATACGCTATGCTGAAATACACTTATTCTGTATTCGAATTTCCATATCGATGGACAGAATCTTGTTAAGCTTATTGCTAGCAGTGGTGCCCTTGGTGGTGGTGTTGGTAGAGGAGGGTTTAATTTTGGTGGTGGTGGTTTTGGTGGTGGTGGTGGTGGTGGTGATGATGGAAGAATTAGAAGAAAGAGATGAAATTCTAGTCGCTGCGCCGGCTGCAGTGGTAGTGGCGCTAGCAGAAGCAGTAGTAGTAGAAGTGGTAGAGGTGCTAGTAGTAGCAAAGGTAAAGAAAGAAGAAGAACTAGCAGAGGCGATGGTGGTGGTGGTGGTGGTGTTAGTGGTGGACGTGATGTTGATGGTAGTAGAGGTTGGTTTGGTGTTAGTAGTTGAGGAGGGTTTTCTGGCTGTTGTTGTTGTTGTAGTTGTTGTTGGATGGGATCGGGCCGGCTGCGAGCTCGCTTTGGTCGGTTTCGGCGGTCTCGCCTTATCCGAGGACTTACTGTTATGACTGATCTTGAGTGGGTTATTGCAATAATCTTTACCATTATCGTGCAACAGTCTATTGGAATTGGTCGGCGAAAGACGGTTCCACATTTTAACGACAAGCTTGAGCAGGCTAATGGTAAACACTTTTCCGCTCCCGGCTGGCTGCTACTATTCTCACGAGCAATCGCTGTACTTTGCCCACCTCCAAAATCCACCGCTCCTGTGTGTGTGTTTTTTTGTGTGAGCTTATGTCACCGTGGACCTCTGCGTTCCTTTTTCTTGAGGCTGTGTGTTTACTCTTGCTCAAGCACTTCCGTTCGTTCGCTCCGGAGCCTGAGTTATGGTAATGCCGTTATTCAGATTTACAGCGTAACGATGCTCCCGGGATAAGCCGACAATGGTGGATGGCTCTTGTTTAGCATTACCGGCAGTGCGAACAACTCCACAGCGTAGCACATTGTTGTAGCACGGGTGTATCAAGGTGTGCAGACCGGTTAAACCCTCGGGTTCTTCGCTCCAGTCGAAGTCGGTCGGTTGCAAAACTGTGAACAGACACACACACGAGAAATGCTGGAACTACTCTAATTATCACTAGTCCACTTCGAACACGTTATTGTCTGCTAAAACCATTATTGTAGCAGCAAACCGGCCCTCCGTGTCGTCGGTGGGTGCGTCAGCCAATGTCTAGCCATAGACGGACCTAACCTCTCCGGACCGATGCACATCCTACAAGCGCAGGACGCTCTGTTTGGCAGGCAGTCTGACGGTGTGGAACGGAAAATGGTAAAATAAGGAATTAAATTTGAAATACGAGACAGGAACAATTTTTCTAATGGACAGTAAGGCACAACAGAAAGGGGTTTTGCTTATTGGACGAAGGACACGTTTGTGCATGGGAGTGGGATGGGTAGAAGCTTTATTGCCTATTCGATTGCTCCGTGCAAAGAATGGGACAGTAACAACTGTATCTTTAGTTGATTAAGGACAGGTAATCCTTTAAGTTGCTCCTATCATCATTTTCTTTGCAATGATAAAGGAAGGTTTCCCAGTGCTCGATCTAGTGTATTTGCATTTGCACAGGCATCAAGGGACAGCTCGTAATCCTTTCAATAAATCAAACCGATAACTTCAATCATTCATCATCTAATTGATTTCAGAATATATGTAAGCCCTGTCTGTCTAGCTCCATTGCGATAAGTGAAGCTTTTCCATATCTGCATTGCTCCTAAGTGCATCCTCCCACACGTATCCGCATCCTTTCTGTGAGCGCATACGTGTCCCAAAGACGACCACATACATGCAGAAAGTCAATCTCGTCCGCTCAACCTGCCACAACCCTTCCAGCGTTCCAGGCTTGTTTTGGCGTAGTCCATTCCATCCCTTTTCGCTGGATGCCTTCGACTTTACACTGAACAAACCACCACTATCATTGGTTGACGAGCATAAATATGTTTACGTGCCCGAACGACCCGAACCCCCCATCCCACTCTCATGCTAAATCCCCCAAAGGGGAAGCCAGCTTCTAGCACGTTATGCACAAGTGCCGTGTCCACATGTCGGAGTGCAGTGGAGACCTAAAAATACACCTCTTGTGGGCAAGTTGGGTGTGCTTGTTGTCGTCGTCGTCGTCGTTGTTGCTGGTGCGGTTTTATCGTTCGGCCAGTGGACGGACCCGAACCATCACCATCACCACCACCACCACTTGTGAGTGATGAAATGGTCAAGTTGAATGTCGAGCTGCACACGAACCGTTCGCTAATGGTGAGTTGAGATCGTAATAGGCTTTTTGAAAGTGAAAGTAGGCCAATGGCGGTACCAACTGAAGCGTTCCCAGTGGTACACTTGCACAGATGGGGATGTAGCTCAGATGGTAGAGCGCTCGCTTAGCATGTGAGAGGTACCGGGATCGATACCCGGCATCTCCAAAAGCACACACACACAGCAAATGTTTTTGTTTGTGGAGACACTTGTGTTTAAGGACTTTTACGATTTTGGATATTTTTCGGTATTTTATGCACATCAAAAGCGATAATAACGTTGTAGTACATATCCCTAAACAGAGTCTTGTATAGCATGCCTTAAACTTCCAAATCTTTGCCCTAAAGTCGTCCCAAAAATCCATAGTCATTGCCTCGATTAATGCCTCGCTTTTCTTCCCCATTTCCCGGGGTCAGCTCGATTAGACAAGTATGATTTATCACTCTTCGAAGCACTCAGTAACGAACCGGAGAAGAAGATAAAAAAAACAACAATCCCTAACAACCCGGAAACTGTCTAACAAAGAATTTTCCCACCCTACTGTCACTGCTTTTGTTTCACTTTATTCACGCGAGAACGGAACCAGAATTAACTTAATTAACATCCCGCTCTCGGTACTGCTTAATCCGGCCGATGGGGTAACGTTCCAGGCCTTGATTACTGGATTTGGGGTCCTCCGTTACGACACGGCCGTTCCGTGCAATGTGTCAACAAACGCCCAAAAAGGTCTTGAAGGAAGTTGTTGTTTTCGGTCCCGAGATAACTGCGGTTGCGGCGTCGATTGATGGCGTCAAGAGCGAGTGAGAGGGTGACGGGAGAAATGGCTTCATAAAAATGGCCTAAAACAACTTCCGTCGATGGGTTGTTGTTTGCTTGATTTTCTTCTAAAGATAATTGAAACTAGACGTAGTGATGGTGTACGTGGTGCTGTACGATCGAAAACATATAAATCCGCTCGTGCGAAATTTATTACGCACGTAAAGCTGTAGAAAGGCTGTAAAACGGAGGAGCAGGACAGGCAAGTTGGTTTAATGGTAGATGATTCAAAACAAATGCGCACAAGGGCGTAGTTTTAGTGTTGATGGTTGGAAAAAGCTTGATAGTATCATCCAACAAGCTACAATAATAAAACCATTTCTGAAGGCAATTTCGCACAGGCGATGTGGTGAATAAGCGTGGATGTTCTCCTCTAATTGCATACATTCAGGCGCAAATATCAAGAATGCAATCTTGGGTAATAAAACGCCTAACACTATGCAATTTTCGTGACAGAATTACATCGTTGGCTAGTATTTTTTATGTATCTCCTCCAGCACCATGATTAACGTAGCTTGATGATCAAAGTCAAGATATCTCGTGTGGTATGAAAAAGCTAATCAAAAACTATATTAATAAGCACAGGGAAAAGCGCTAAAAACACAACATACTTCCTATCATTATGAAATCATTCACAAGTCTTTTTCACACAACGCAGACCTAGTACTTTACCGTGTTCGTTACTGTTTCTGGAATGTGATTTTCTTACTTTGATAACAGGAAAGGAGAGGGAAAAAAACTTTTTTATTCTTTTCGTACGTGCTCCGTCCAACTATACCATGGAAAATGAACTTCAAGCAAACCTTTAAAGCATTATCGAGTGCCATCGAGTTTTTGTTTCCCCCAGCACTTTGTTTACTTTCGTGTGCTTGTGAGACGAGCGAGCTTCACCAATGCGATTAAGATTATTGTTTGGTAAACATTGGCAATGGACAATCGATCAAGCTACGATATGCAACCGTAAACCCGTCCACTTTGCTGAAGATGTGACAGAATCGACTAAATGGCATGCCCGGCAGACAACCCGTACTCTGCCGGTAGGGCGTCGGCAAATGGTGGGTTTTGTCCGATGGTAATCAGCACGGTACACAGCACGCTGATTGCAAAAACCCATCCAAACAATGATTAGATGAAAGGATTTCCGGACCTTCGATCCAGTCCCGTGCCGGCCGACAAGTACGTCGGTACGAGAGCTTACGCCAGGCCCATGTCGGGAAGCATCGCGTGGAACCGGCCCGAGCCACCATCAACCGTAAGTAGCTTGTGTTCCGTGTGTGAGCGATGCAGAATCCTTTCCAGAGTGGTCAACTTGTGAGCTCGTGTGTCCATGAATCGTGCAACGGATAATGTGCAATGAAATCCTACCAAAGGTGTAGTAGCGCCATCTTTCTAGCCAGGGCAAGCACGCGAAGTAATCGGATAGGCCGGACCGGGATAGCCCTTTGATCGCTGCTACATCCCACCAGTCGATTGCAGCTTAAAATGCACTATTCCATTCTCCGCCGAGCGCTGTTTACCGTGTCCACTTGCAGCGTTTTGCATTTGATAAACGATACGTGCCGTTTCATATCCATTACGGTAATGAGATAAAGTCGTTACGATGGTTTCAATAGAATTGCCTGCCCGAGTGCAATTCGGAATCGGAATGTGGGGCATTCGGTGTATCCTAATCCAAGAATTTATGCCTCAATTTACAACGCTGTGCAATGCTAACGAGAGGTTTCAATTTAATAAATTTGTGCACCGGGGTTTGAAATGCGCCTAAAGGTATGCAATGAGACTCTTGATCGTTCGGCGTTGTTAGTAATATGGAGCCGCTTGAAGTGTTTTTTTTTTGTACGTCCTTTCTGGCAAGTGTTAGTGAAGTTTATCAAATAACACTCACCAGCTCATCATCGTTTAGTGTGTGTTTGCATTGCTGACACCGTAACAAACCAACTACAGCGCAGCTTCATCCATTCAACTCCATAAAAGTCCGTACCGCCTGCATACCTGTCTGTTCCGTCTTTTTATAGCATTCTGTTAGACCGACTCCGCGTCCCAACCATCGCATTTTCCTCGCAATACACACTCCCGCGGCTGAATGCGCCACTCTTCTTGACAAATAACCATTTCTGTTGACAGTTATTTCGGGAAAATCCGGTCGCAACCCGTCCAACAGCACATCGACCGTGCTCAGCCTCCGAAACCACATTCATTGAATATTAAAAACCCCGGGTACGGGCTGCTGCAAGCTCACGATAGATACAATCCTTTGCCGGTGGTGCGCATTGAAATTCGATCGAATCCATAACACATAAAAGCCTTCCGTTAGTTTAGCTTTCGATATAGACGAAACAAAAACGACATTATCCGGCAATCGGTGACTTTTGGGAAATATGGATATCGCTATCATCATCCACCATCATCTGAGGCTAGCCACGCGGATGCGGTAGCTCAATAAAGATGATTAAATTTCGTCCCACACAACCCCCAGTCTTAGGCATTCGCCATGGTTAAACGAAATCAACGCTCTTGTAAGCGCTTACGTTTAACAAAGCCTACAACAATATGATGCTGTTAGCATAACACATCCGGCAGGGCTGCCTTCAAAGAGCCTTGTTTTGAATATAAATACCCCCATCGATTCGAGGAACCCCCCTCCCTGTATTGGCAAGCGTTTTATCTTCGGCCACGAACAGCCACAAATAGCACTGGGTGGGACCGAAAAAAAAGAAGCATTACCGATGAAGTAAATCCATCACACACTAGATCTAGAGAGCCTAGTGAATCGAGCACACGGGAAACATGAAAAAGCAGGCAAAGAACAACTATCCGACGCGTCCCACGCCGATATGCGCTGGCTTGTGATTGCATAACAGCCTCGTGATGCTCCTTTGTGCGGGATCGGCATCCTGTATGCCCGTCGTTTTCGTCCGTCCGAGTGAGTGACGCACAGTCGTCTGGTTCGTCGTCTGAGCGGCCGTCGGGTCGGCTGTGTGAGCGTCACGGGATTCACCCGTCTGTCGGCCGAGCCGGGACGCAGCAAGGCAGTAGACAAATTTGTAACCACCCGCACGAAACCTTCCGATATGCCGGGAGGAAACAAGCGACATTCCTTCAATGCTTTGCTGCCCAACCGGACCAGGGAATTATTATCACCGGAGCAGGGAATGGAACGGCTTCGAACGGTAAGAAAGCGTTCACAAATATTGTATCACCATCCACTGGCATCGTACACCACGTGTTCAGCCGTCCGCGTACGACGATTGGTTTGCACCGTAAGCCGATTACCGGAAATCGGGTTTCGTGCTCATATTTCGTACAAGGTGTAATTCCTAGTCAACAACACCAGAGCAGCGGTGGGCCTGGGTTTGTATGATTAATTAGATTGTTATTCTACCGAGCGGCCCAAAGCTTTGGTGATGTTTTCCTTTCACCCCTTTCGTTTCGTAACGCCGCATGAATTTGCAGACACAAAAACACACGCGCGAGGGATGGGAAAATTACGAGGAAGAGAAAAACGGAGGGGAGGGAAAATATTGCCACTAGAGCTAATGTTTATTTACTTAACATCCTTACACTTGGCAGGTGTATTCAGGGAGGAATTAAGCACAAACGATCGGTGCTGTTGTTTTGTGTTTCCTTTCACTTTTTGACACTTCACCTACACACCTTTAATCCTTCCGATTAAAGCCACCAAAACTTGAACACACGAGAACACAACTTTTATTTCATTTTCCTACACCACACACGTACTACGACCGCTTCACTAAACTGTACTTGTTGATAATAGCTGGTGCCCAAAGGTGTGAACCTGTTGGAAAAATGGCAACAACGAAAACAAAAAAACGGACATCGGATTGTGTGCTACACTCTTTTTGTTTTATCACTAAACCATCAAACCACGATAAACGGTCGTTTTCATCCACCATGCGTCTCCATCGTCGAGCGAAACGAATGCGTGCGTGCGTGTGTGTGGAAATTGCTTTTTTTCCTTTCTTTTTTCCTCTCTATTTACACCAACACCTTTCGTTACGTGCCGTGTGCACACTGTTCCGGCTGTCAATGGCAACCGTGTGGACACGCTGGATGCTTGGATGGGTGATTAGAACACACTATCACACTATCAGGATGAAAGCCAATCAATACGCAAGTAAATAGAGAGTGGCGAGAAAAAAAAACAGTCCAAACACCGCTTCACAAAACAAAACAAATTAAACCCACAACAGCCTCCAACAACCACACCGGGACACGTTTGTGTGTTTGTGTGTACGTGTTGGCTGTGTTTGTGGGCGCTAACGGGGAAAACGGATACGCACACTGCACACTACACGATCGCGAGCCATCCACCGGAGAGCATCCGTCTGAAGGAAAGGTTCATTTTCGACTGAAGGCGTCGTGTTTCGGGTTCGGCGTGCTCGGTCACTAACTTTGGTGTGAAGCATTTCGGGATAGAAAGAACCCGCTTCAGAACCTGTGGTGCTTGGGTTTGGGTAGCACGTCCTGAGACCCGGCGTGAGTGCTCGTGAGTTCAAAGACCGGAGCAAAACAGGATCTCTGTAGCTCACGCGCGCTCGAAAAGAGAAAGTGAGAGAGTGAGTTCCCCTGTGGTCACTCAGCACCGACAGCGGCACGGGGAGAAGCTTATTCTGCAAGCAACAACAAAAAGTAGGATGTAAATAGATGAAGGAAGGCAAGATTTGTTCCGACAATTTTCCCGGAAAACAGCTGAGTAGCGAGTGCTTCCACCGATAGAGCGCGAGGCCTGTTTGGGGACATCGAATAGGTGCTCGTGTGAACCAGCTAATTGTTTTTTAACCTTGTATATTAATTTTCCTTTACGGGAAATCTATTTTGGGTTACCTTTTTGTTCCGTTGTTCAAACGGAATATGTTAAAGGTTTTGATGTCGCTTGCAAGCAGTTAATGTCCTTCGGAGAGCAATGAATTTCAAATCAAGCGTCCGTGAGTACCCCCCCACGATTAAAGTGCGTTGAGTGACGTTCATCACGAACTTCGGACGCGGACACGTTTCACCATAACGAACTTCTTCACTCGCGATTTAAACACTCGCACACCTTATAAAGTTTAAAACATCGTTATTATGCGTTTCCCTTTTACTCGGTGTAGCGAAAATATGACGCTTTGATTAATGAGCGTGTGGTAAGCATCATCGCCCACCCGTAGCGGCCTCGGTCGTTGGTACCGCTGTTGTTGTGGTGGATAGCGAAATCAATTAAGGATTTAATTAAAATGGCGTCTCCGAAACGTGGTTCTACCCTTCGATCCCGATCCCGAGTAGAAGATGTGGATTATTATTAGCGAGAGCTCATCGCTGCTGACTTCGAACGGAGGTTATGTGATTCTGGTGGGCACTGGCACTCGTAAGAAACATATTCCGATCGCGCCGGAATGCGATGAAAGGATAACGTGTCCTTCTTCTTTTAGCGTTGTTGTTGATGTTGCGATACCGAAGGATAGACGGTACGATGATCTCTTCCCGTTGACAGCTACAGATTCCCTTTACGACACGTCAGCATGGGCCAGAGTTTCGCTGTGTACGATAGTTACGGGGAGGTTCAAGCTTCAAGTGTCTCGTAAAACTAAACGCCCTGTCGTCCACATCGTTTCTAGCGTGTCTTCCGCCTGAAAGAGGTGAAAAGTGAAAGTTACAAGACACGATGGGCCGCTCTCTTCAACACAGCGCACTGGCGTTCTTCCCAAAAGGGTAGAACAATGTCCCGGATGAGTTTCTTTTTTTTATCACACTTCATGTGTGAGCTGGTGTGTGTGTGTATGTGTGTGAAGGATGGAAGCGAAAGGTTTTCCCGTTTTCCTATGCCTTCCAATCGTCCTGAGCTGAGGTGTATAAAATATGCCTATTTAAGCTCCGGCAGGCGTCGGAGTGAAGCAGCCAAGTGTGAAGGTCCTAAATGATGTGTCTTCACGTCTGCCTTCTCTTCCTTTTCTGCCACACACACACATACATACACGCCATCACAAAAACTTTAAGCACACATACCACACACACACATCGGGTTGGGTGATAAGCGTTCTGTTAAACACAGCGATTTAGTGTGATCGTTGTCAGAAGCGCCTACCGGTATCCCTGGCCAGAGCTATTAGTGACTGGTGGGAAGAATTATTGTTCCATTTTTCATCACCAAAAGGTACCCACTCAAGGTAAAGGTCGTCCCGATAGAATGGGGCTGGAGCTGGTTGGGTGAATTTTAATTTTAAAACCCCATTTTTATTTACGTCACCCTGTCAGAATTGCGTCTTTGTGTGCTTTCTCTTTCGCACGGACACTTATTGGAACATTTCGAATTAATTCTACTGGACCATAAATTGGGGACATTAGCGTTCGAATATTCTTCTTTTCCCCATTTCGAGGCTCCGGTTTTTGTTTTGTGTGTGACAGTGATAAGGTACGTGCTCTAGTTTGAAACACTTGCGGTTAGCATGTGTCCTTCGCAGGCCACCGTGACAGCGATACATATTTAATCGTGGGATCAGCGTCCGGTGACAAATATGGCGCAGTGTCCATCTTAAGAAAGTCGTTTCCTTCATTACATTCTTATAGCAGCATTAAAACATTGTCATTCATTTTAATTCAATTCAAAATACATTTTAATATGCAAAAACTATACCTTCAAGCTGACCTTATTCTCGAGGGCCTTCACCAATGTCAGATACCTCTCTGCCGGGCACGGACAAGGTGAAAATTAATAGCCTTTCCTTTTTTTTAAATGCAACATTTCCCGCTCTATCTCTTTAAGATTCTCTTTATGTGCCTTCCCAATGCCTTATCGATCTTGGCCCGCTGTGAACGAACGGTGTGGTGGCATCGAGTTGACGCTGGGGGTGGGTTGTTAGCATAAAAGATTAACGCACTTAAAACTCCCCACACGGGAAACTCCTACTCGCGCACAGAGTGTGGCACACGAAACCACCTAGAAAGGTGATGGGAAAATGCCACTATTAGCTTCCCAGACGGAACAGATGTTCGTCCGGGGTCTGTGAAAGATGATACCCTGTCCCATTGCGCGGTTGGTGCATGTGTACCGAGGACGGGGACACTAGCTAACGTATTCCTGACGGCCACGTAAGCGTCCAAGGACAGGAACCTAGCGCCTGCACGGGATGATCCGTACCATCGGCCGTCTTACATTCGATTGATACGTTGAGCGGAACGGACGTATCAAACCGATCGTATGCGTATTCGTGAAGCGTATCCAATTGAAACGCAGTGAACTCTAAACCCCATCAGGCTAATCATAAAGCGGTGCCACGGTTGCGATAGGTTTCAGCTAAATCCCGCAAAATAGTGATTGGGTATCATTCTTTGTGCGGCGTTCTTTCTGCTACGGATTATGGTGAACGTGCAGGAAGATATAAGGGTGGAGTTCTAGAAGACCAAACTTGCGATCTATTTGTTGGTTTTATGGTGAGAAGAAACAAAAATAATCTAAGAGTAGCAACATTGCATCGAAACTATTCTACTTTCGCGATCCGTCCTCGCCCGCTAGTAGGCAAAAGAATGTGGCAAAGTTTCGATCGGGTGGTGGATTTGGTTTGAATAGTGCTGCGACGGAGAGAGAGAAAACACCACCGAAGCGCACAAGTTTCTGATCGCAATCGAACACAGTGCAGTGCCTGTTTAACTTACGGCAAAAAGCTTTCCTCCGTTGTGTTTAGGTGTGAGTGCAAAAGTAAACTATTCCAAAGTAAGTATTAAAGTTAGAAAAAACTTTGTGCCAAGCTGAAGTGAAAGCCTAATCTTGCAGTATAGTGCTTCGGAAACGAGCAGGATCATACGGAAGCATAACATCTCCTCAAGTTATCCTGCTCGTTTGAAGATTATCGTTTACCGAACGCAGTCGCAGACGAACGCCTAAAGGTATGCAATATGAATGTACACTCTAGAACCCATCTAGAACTTTTCCAGTACGTTCGGTTTTGTACGAGCTATCAAAGTAGTCTCCTTATCAACAACATTGCATACTTTTAGGCGTTTCTAGTGTAATTCTAAATCTCACAATTTTTCGACGATGTTTTAGTGTCGCAGCAAAAATACTGGGAAAAAACAGCTTCCGTGATACTTCTACCGAGTTTCTCCATTTGTCAATATTTGTCCGTCGTAAATCATGTTAAAACTATGTCCAAATCTACCAAGGCACATCCCTACACTGCATCAAAAGCGAGCATTGTTTGCTTAAAGAGTTTTTCCTCAGTGGGATTTTCTCTGTGTCCGTTTGCTGTCCTCTCAGTCACACACAGACGGCTTAACTTTTCTCTGCATGTGGTTGCGATTGTGTACCCCCCAAAAAATCGATAAATCAATTAGTGACTTTTCGGGTGGACAAACATCCAAACAACCGAGTTCGATGGTCACTTGTGCTGACGGGCTGGCGTTTCGTTTCAGATGCAAGTCCAACCGACCAAATATGTCGGCCTGGTGGCTGACCTTATGCCGAACATACGGCTGATGCAGGCGAGCGGCCACTTCCTGTTCCGCTACGTCACCGGCCCGATCCTGATCCGGAAGATGTACTCCTGGTGGACGCTCGTCATGGTGCTGATGCAGTTCTTCGCCATCCTCGGTAAGCGCGCATCGAATGCGGACGACGTGAATGACGGACGACGTGAATGAGCTGACCGCCAACACGATCACGACACTGTTCTTCACGCACTCGGTCACGAAGTTCATCTACTTTGCGGTTAATTCGGAAAACTTTTACCGCACGCTCGGCATCTGGAACCAGACCAACTCGCACCCGCTGTTTGCCGAATCGGACGCACGCTACCATTCGATCGCGCTCGCCAAGATGCGAAAGCTGCTGGTCCTTGTGATGGTCACCACAATCCTGTCGGTTGTAGGTAGGTGCACGCTTGTGTGTTGTATCCGGGACGCAATCAACTCTCACCGGTTGACCGGTGTTCGGGCGGACCTTAAATATCCCTCAAGAATAATTGAGTTCCCAGTCCCACGGGGGACACGTGGGGGCCAAATTTCGTTTGATTTATCGTCACCACTAAATCGCCCTCACGGCTCACTGGCTCGGAAGCGTGTGTAGCGACATCTTTGGGCCCAACTGTGTTCGTTCATTCTTTCCTCTCGATAAATTACTCATTTCTTTTGGATTCGTTTCTGCTTCTCTCCCCCCCCGCCCCTCCCGGACAGCCTGGGTAACGATAACGTTTTTCGGCGAAAGCGTCAAAAATGTGCTCGATAAGGAAACCAACGAGACGTACACGGTGGAGATACCCCGGCTGCCCATCAAGTCCTGGTATCCGTGGAATGCAATGAGCGGACCGGCGTACATTTTCTCCTTCATCTACCAGGTACGTACAGGTAAGCGAGATGGGACGGCTGCTAACGGTCGTGAACGGTTCACTTGTCCTGTGGTAAGGTACTGCCAGTGTCCAAGAATTTTGAGCGCATCGCCGCTTTCTCCTAAAATGAACGAAGAAGCATATAAAAATATCTTTTAAACAAAAATTCTACTCACTTTTGCATA
>KZ061652.1:152260-179760 GCA_002091835.1 Anopheles maculatus
AATTCTAAATCTCACAATTTTTCGACGATGGTTAAGTGTCGCAGCAAAAACAGTGGGAAAAAACGGCTTCCGTGATACTTCTACCGAGTTTCTCCATTTGTCAATATTTGTCCGTCGTAAATCATGTTAAAACTATGTCCAAATCTACCAAGGCACATCCCTACACTGCATCAAAAGCGAGCATTGTTTGCTTAAAGAGTTTTTCCTCAGTGGGATTTTCTCTGTGTCCGTTTGCTGTCCTCTCAGTCACACACAGACGGCTTAACTTTTCTCTGCATGTGGTTGCGATTGTGTACCCCCCAAAAAATCGATAAATCAATTAGTGACTTTTCGGGTGGACAAACATCCAAACAACCGAGTTCGATGGTCACTTGTGCTGACGGGCTGGCGTTTCGTTTCAGATGCAAGTCCAACCGACCAAATATGTCGGCCTGGTGGCTGACCTTATGCCGAACATACGGCTGATGCAGGCGAGCGGCCACTTCCTGTTCCGCTACGTCACCGGCCCGATCCTGATCCGGAAGATGTACTCCTGGTGGACGCTCGTCATGGTGCTGATGCAGTTCTTCGCCATCCTCGGTAATCTCGCCTCGAATGCGGACGACGTGAATGAGCTGACCGCCAACACGATCACGACACTGTTCTTCACGCACTCGGTCACGAAGTTCATCTACTTTGCGGTTAATTCGGAAAACTTTTACCGCACGCTCGGCATCTGGAACCAGACCAACTCGCACCCGCTGTTTGCCGAATCGGACGCACGCTACCATTCGATCGCGCTCGCCAAGATGCGAAAGCTGCTGGTCCTTGTGATGGTCACCACAATCCTGTCGGTTGTAGGTAGGTGCACGCTTGTGTGTTGTGTCCGGAACGCAATCAACTCTCACCGGTTGACCGGTGTTCGGGCGGACCTTAAATATCCCTCAAGAATAATTGAGTTCCCAGTCCCACGGGGGACACGTGGGGGCCAAATTTCGTTTGATTTATCGTCACCACTAAATCGCCCTCACGGCTCACTGGCTCGGAAGCGTGTGTAGCGACATCTTTGGGCCCAACTGTGTTCGTTCATTCTTTCCTCTCGATAAATTACTCATTTCTTTTGGATTCGTTTCTATCGCTTCTCTCCTCCCCCCTCCCGGACAGCCTGGGTAACGATAACGTTTTTCGGCGAAAGCGTCAAAAATGTGCTCGATAAGGAAACCAACGAGACGTACACGGTGGAGATACCCCGGCTGCCCATCAAGTCCTGGTATCCGTGGAATGCAATGAGCGGACCGGCGTACATTTTCTCCTTCATCTACCAGGTACGTACAGGTAAGCGAGATGGGACGGCTGCTAACGGTCGTGAACGGTTCACTTGTCCTGTGGTAAGGTACTGCCAGTGTCCAAGAATTTTGAGCGCATCGCCGCTTTCTCCTAAAATGAACGAAGAAGCATATAAAAATATCTTTTAAACAAAAATTCTACTCACTTTTGCATAACTTTAGGTGCTTGCTAGCTACAAAAATAAACAAAAAAAAAACGCCTAAAGTTATGCAAAGAGCACAGAAAAGCTCTTTTACAGCCGCTTTGTCTCAACCTAACAAGCCTGTCAGCGGGGGAATCAGCAGCTTTCAACTTCCTCCAAGGTCAAAGAGCACCAAGAACGTGAAGCATTTCCTCAAAGATTATGGGGCCCACGCTGTTCGCGAGCGCGCACCGAGCGCACGCCGGGACGACAAAAAGAACGGCGATTATGAAGATGTCCAAACCATTTCCCGTCCGAAGCATTATCAGATGATGATTTGCGGGGTGGCTTTTGCCAGTTTTCGGTGTGATGGGCGGCAAAGAAAATGGTGACCGTTCACCCAGTCGGTCCACATCCAACCGGTACCGGTACTTGTGAATTGAATGTAGGGCACTTAAGTTGGAGGATTTACAACCACAAACTCCGGCGGTCCGGTTTGGTTCCCTTTCGTTTGATGAAGTGACGCAAATTACAATGGCAATTATTTCTTTCCCAGGCTCATTTCATTTTACAAGTTTGCTTCCATTTCCTGACAGTATTCAATCCGCTGCATTAAACAAACCGGACGGATAAAACGATGCTTTTCGACACCACCAAGAAACGTTGGAAAATATTCATAGAATCTTAACGCAAACTTCTGTTTAATTAATTGGTGCACAATAACTTCAAAACCTTGCCACAGCTGTGTATCGCTACCGCTCGATTCTTCGCTCGCGTGCTCTAATTTATTCCAACATTTTAATATAGTCGTTTGTGCATTTTAATTAGCGCAAAGCAATATAAAACGCTCACCCAACGCGCAACCATTAAAACAAAGTGCCTTCGGAGCAATTGGTTCGACGCGGGCCGGTAGTAGTAATGCCGTTTTTTTCCTATTTCCATCCCACAATCACACTCCCGGCCCTGGGTTCTCAGTCTTGCCGCAGTTCTATCCCTTCTTAAGAAGTGCATATCGCCGTTGCCATTCCCAAAACGGAGCATCCGGCATCCGGTGGCTGATGCCGGGCGTCATAAAGTTTGATGGGTGTTTTTAATATTATTTCCGCTCTTAAGCACTTAATGGACTTTTCATGCTTGACTAAACCGGCTACCAGCCGGGCAGGACTCTCCGAGCGTCCTGATGGGCGATTTCGGTGGTCTATCGCAGCTAAACACTCCAATATTGCCCTCATCAATCTGCACGCTCCTGCTGCGAGACCGGCCTCGTTGAAGATGCGGCACGGCGAACGGATAATCCATCCAGGACAAGCGAAATCTCTCCCATCACCACGCGTAGCTGGGTGGATTGGATAGACACTCGCGTTTTACAACATTTTATGCTTTACAGATTTACTTCCTGCTGTTTTCGATGGTCCAGAGCAATCTCGCGGATGTGATGTTCTGTTCCTGGTTGCTGTTGGCTTGCGAGCAGCTGCAACACTTGAAGGTAGGTAACACTGTTGCTACTTGCTCCCCCTCCCCAGACAGCGTTTGGTCGATTTTATGTCTCCTTCGTTCAGCAACATCATCCTTATCGGCAGTAGTGCTAACGACTATAACACATACATACACACACACACAAAACTATATCGCACTCTGTCTCTATCGCAGGGAATCATGCGACCCCTGATGGAGCTTTCTGCCTCACTAGACACCTACCGGCCCAACTCGGCGGCACTGTTCCGCGCAATTTCAGCTGGCTCCAAATCGGAACTGATCATCAACGAAGGTACGTGTGTACGCGATGGACCACTTTCAATGACCTTACAGCACTTGGAGCACGTTAGGGTGCAGGGTACAGTGGGCGGATGAGCGAACGAAATCATCATCATTCGCATACATTCGTCCCAAATCGCAAAGCTACAAGGTACAGGCTTTGCAGAGGACGGAAATGAAACACGCCTGGGTGGCGCACGGACGACAGGATAGAGAAACAGAATGATAAAACAATCCCGTCGTCTGTCGGACGGATGTAGCTCGGAAAAGCAGAGCAAAAGCAAAGCAAAAAAGCAAGCAACAAATAAATTGAAGTTTAAAAATAGATTTTGCACCACGTCCACGTGGAACGGCGGCTGGGACGGTAAAGCTCATAGACCCACCGGAGCGCGTTTGGGTACAGTGATGTGCTATAGTTGTGACACCTGAATATTGGGTCACTTGCGATGTGATTTGTTTCGTTTACATCAAGTTCACTTTGAAGTCATTTTCTACACTGTCTGCTAAGAGTTTAAATTTTGTTTAAAAAATAGGTTAAATAGTTTGAAATCGCCTCCACAATCAGGTGCACTGCACTGTGCAAAATCGTATAACTCTCGCACCGAAAGTGGCCACCAGTTGGGAGAGACCACACCCGTATCGTGCCCGAACCCCAAAGTGCGACTGCTACGCGAAATGCATATTAAAAAACTCATCCTCGTCCTTCCACGGCCCCACCGATTTGCATTTGCACAAGTGTATCACGGCGCTCTTGCTGGCGCTTCGTGCTTTATTTTTTGTTTGTCTCCGTCTCTCACTTTCATCTCGTCGTGGCTGGGCTTGACGACGACGACGAGGATTTAAAAGAGTGGTTTTGTGTGTTCTTTAAGAGCTATTTTCTGATTTGCGATTCATGCCAATGTTGGTGGGATAGCGAAATACAAAAAGAAAAACAGGCCGATCGGAGCTAGTTTATTATCAGCTTTAGTGTTTATCCCACCTTTGCGCACACCGAACACACAAACACATGCGCCGCATAAGTCCAATGTAATTTACCGTGTTTCTGTCGTTCGCCAGCTCCTTCGTAGGGGGTTTTACTGTGCGTGACGGATGTGAGTGTAGGGGCGAAACGGTAGCTTTTGTAGGCCTACCAACGATCACCGGTCACCGAACGGGGATGTAGCTCAGATGGTAGAGCGCTCGCTTAGCATGTGAGAGGTACCGGGATCGATACCCGGCATCTCCAAATATTTATACAGGAGAAACGCTCGAAGATTTAAAGAGATAACACAAAAATATTAGAAAATGGAGCCTCTCTCTTGATTTTCTCTCTACAGAATGACTGTTAGTCTCTTCAAAAACCAACCTACCCTTTAGATATTAAAAAAAGATATTCTTCTACCTTAGATCTTCTTCCTTTTTTTGTTATCTATCTCCCTTTATTTACCTTAAACCCCAAGCTAAGTAGCCTTCACTTGTTTGCATCCTCGTTCGTATTTTGAATCTCGGAAGTGTTTTCCCTGTTTCCGGGATTCAGCACATCGAGAGCACGTCATTTTGCGGCTGCTATACGCTTGCTTGCTGTCTGTGGTTTTTGATTGTTACATTGTTCCCGATTGCTCTCACTCTACTCCAACAAAAAAAAAACAACAACAGAAAAGGATCCCGACGTTAAGGACTTTGATCTGAGCGGCATCTACAGCTCGAAGGCCGACTGGGGCGCCCAGTTCCGTGCACCGTCCACGCTGCAAACGTTCGACGAGAATGGCAGGAACGGAAATCCGAACGGGCTTACCCGGAAGCAGGAAATGATGGTTCGCAGCGCTATCAAGTATTGGGTCGAGCGGCACAAGCACGTCGTACGGTAGGTAATTCCCCAGGTGTGGTACATTTCCGCGCGTGGGTTTTCTTGCCTTTCAGGCGCTATCATTTTCAGGTTTATATTTTTAAGCTTGTAATCTTTCTTTTAATAATTTACTATTGTTGGCATTTTTTGCTTGTTTAGAACCATGTTTTTAAAACCCTTTTTGCCTTAAATCTCGTCAGCCCCAAACAAACCCCAAACAAGCTCGCTCTAAATGAGACAAGCGTAAGAAACGCTTGCCTTAGGCATTAGGCACCCATCTGAAGCATACGTTCGCCTGACTTTGCGAACCCCTCTTCACAAACGATCTCACCCGTATCGATTTTCCACTAAACATGCTTAAATCGATTCACAAAGCTCCCGAAATCCCATTTCACCAATCTACCAATTTGAAGTCTATCGTCCTTTGTGTGCGTTGGTTGTGGGGTGGACGACAAGCTCTCGAAGAGCTGGAACTTTTCATCTCGCTAAACCTGCGGGAACCTCTATCCGGTTGCTACGGCACCGATAGCGGAAAGATAGCGTATTCCCATATAGTTGATTCCCGGTTGTTGTACGGGGAAAAGAAAAGTCGAACAAACTGGGCTGACCTCACCGACTGGGATTACGACAACCGGGTGCTGTGTGATTTCTTCGGGTTCCATAAATCGCTGACGGTTTCCATTGCCAGCCCCGTGAACGTGAAAGCGGAAAGCGAAAAACGTTTAGATTCCAGCAGGCGGTAGAAGCAAATTGAATCATCCGGACGCGATGACTTGTCTGGGAGCTTTGGCTGGGAGCTGGATTACAGCTCCAGAGCATCACCAGCTGCCGCAGCTAATACAGCTGTAAATTTCGTTAGACATTGGCTTGATTTTGTAATACTTGTAATACACACAAACACAGACACAACAACCCCGCCGTATCGACCGGTTATCCGGATCACGATACCCGATGGGTGGGCCTGTTTTTGTTGCGGAAGATCCTTATCGATGACCCACTTTTGGCGTCTCGAGATGATAGTCACTTTGGCGCCTTTCACACAGAGACATTGGAGAAATTCATTTACTTAGCAAATCGGTATCGAGATTTTATCACACGCGGTCATATTTTCTCTTGTTTGCACCATTTTTATCGCATGCTTCTGTCTCTCTTTCTCGAGAAAATAATAAAAAGGGACGAAATTGCATACTTTTAGGCGTAGCGAAAACGATTCGCACAGAGAGTTACGCCCAAAGTTATGCAGTTTGAGTGTACGTTAAAACAACAACTTCACATCGGAATGACATTGGATTTGCTAACTTAAATTTAAATTTTCTCTCCCATGAGGCTTTATTTGGTTCGCTCTTAACAGCGGAGAACACCCTGCTTATGTTTCCTGTTCATTTCCCGCTGTTGAAACTTAATTTTTATTTTCCACTCAATTATTCCATTTATTCCACTCAAACGCAAGCATACACACACACAGACCGCAGCGCTTTTGATTCTCGCTCTTATTTTATTGGACATGTTTTCCACCGGTGGTTCGACGACGACAACTCCACGCCCCAACGGAAACCCTCGTCGAAGAAGAACCCGTAGAAAGCAACACTCGCTAAGCTCAGCAGCCAACCATGCATGTAAAATGAGCCGCACGACAGATTTAAGGATCGGTTCGCCTGTTTCACTCTGTTTTGTTTTGCTTTGTTTTCATGCTGTCGCTTTTCATTCCCGCGTCGCAAAACTCCGTAAGCCGTATGGCATTACGCAATCGAAACGAGCCAGAAAATGAGCACGCCAAATGCAAAGAAAATCCCTTTTTGAGTGGCGCACACGCCCGCCTCAAGCGTCAAACTTCCCGTTCCCGAAAGTGCTGAGCTCGCACAAAGCATGGTTTCACTTCCCTGGGCGTACGCCACAAACAAGCTGCGTTTGCCATGGCCGCCAGCAAACATCAACAATTTCTATTCAAACTGCGCACACACACACAGTGCACGGAAGAATTCAGAACATATCGTTCTTAGTTAACTCGCATCCCGCGCGGATGAGACTCCCTTTCTGCACATTACTCCTGCCGGTTGCGTTAAGTTGCAAAGCATCCTACAACAAACACGCCCGGCAGCAATATTTAAACCGAAACACGAACAACCAACCCGCAGAAACCAACCGACAAGAATGCCGTGATTTGAATGTCAGTCTTCGACGAGGTGGATGTTGCACGCGCACGCGGAGCCCTCAAAAGGAGCCTCGTCGTTCACGTGTGTTTGCGTCTGTGTGCGATTAGTTCGGTGCTCACGAATTTCCCAACACCACCACAACTCACCGTTCGGAACCGTTGGGGTTGTGTTCGACGATGCTTTCGTCAGCTTTCCTCCTTTCATTTTTCTGCCTTGTGAGTTTCTTCCGCTCGGATGTGAGTGCAACGAATCAGAAAAGCTTTCCGGGGCGAACGGGAAAACACAAAACCAAAGCGATGTGTTAGGGGTGTTAGTGACCTGTTAGGGGTCACAATTAGAAAACATAATTTTAATGAGAGTTGCTAAAAAAAGATGATAAGGGTTGTCATGGTGTTGATTGTGACGGAAGTTAGCCGTTTTCGTTAATTTTGTTTGGAATTTTTACACTTTGCTTATGCCGAACGAACGATATAGCTCTTTCTGTGCGCCTAAATTTATGCAATCGTGTATTAGGGGTTTTAATGCTTATTCTTATCTGTGTGTCTAGTTAATGTAGCCAATCTATCCAATCATATTTTACTAAAATGCATCGATCAACAGCATGTCAACTATTTTTGAGATTCTATTTCTTCCGTGATAAATGATCCTTTAAGATGTTATGAAACGATAGAAAACAACGATTATAAAAAAAAATATCTATTTTTCTTATTATGTGCTTGAGCAGCATTATCATTTTCGATGCCTTATAGCTGGACATGAGCCAAACACTAAGAGCATTGAAATTTGCGTTAAAAATGCACTTAAACCCGAAAGTGCATACATTTAGGCGCCTCATTATAGAATCGTGATAGGGAGCTATCGAATAATGCGCTTACGGCAAAACTTTTAAGCTATTAACAACGAAACAAATCAACGCCGAAAAGTATGCATATCGCATGGTTTAATGTGAAACCATAGTCTAATAGGAAAATTCGTTTAAAACCTCAACAAACGTACATGAAAAAAATGAGATGCGTTAATACATCCATTAAATCATATTAAAAGAATTACTTTCAACAGCTGATCGTGCTGTTGATTTAATTTGAGAGGCTCCTATCACTCAACCACTGTTTAACTAATTTAATTTTATTCCATTTCCACTCTGCCGTGAAACCGAACCAATCTCAATATGATTATTTGCACCGTACCTTATCCGTCTCGATTTTCTAACACAATTACACACGCACCACCGTTCCTGGTCAATTGACACATAGCAGAACGGACCGTTGGTGAAGCACTCTTCAATTTCAGTACAGAATACGGCTTCTGTTCTGAACCACATCATCAATACACAGCACAGCATCCAAACAAACCATTTCGTTTCGTGTGTTTTCGTACTTTCCATTCCACAAACAAACCATCTCCAAACCAGAAAACATGCCCATGCCCATCTGGAATTCAATCCCCGAACTGACACAAATTCAATTTGGGCCGCTCTTCTTCTTCGCCAAATAGCAGCAGCGCACACGCAGAACCAAAGTGCTGCCACGTGTGTCCTCGCGAATTCTAATGTTTCAAACACAATACAAATGTTATCTCATTTCCACGTCACTGGCTTTATGCTGCTTCGCATGCTTGTCGTGGTCGTGGCGCCTACTGGATGATCGATTATAAACGCAATGGCAGGACAGGCATTCAATTTCCTACCCCGAAAAGAAGCCCCTTTTTCGATTGAACATTTGAAACGTTACGCCTATTTGAATGCAAACCGTCCCTGACCCTCTCCCGGCTGTCTGTCTTTCGATCGATCATGTATGATTTGATTAATATTTTTATTATTCACCTGTTCGCATGGTGCGACATTCAATTTCCGGACAGAAGGATGCGCGCGATGGCGATAAAACAGACCAAAAAATCATCTCGTCCGTTTGATTGCCTATTGCTTTATGGCTTCTGGGTTGACTTTTTTTTTCCTTATTGCTTATTGCTCTCCTGCTTGACGACTTCACGCCATAGGCTCGTTTCGGCCATCGGTGATACGTACGGGCCCGCCCTGCTACTGCACATGCTGACCTCCACCATCAAGCTGACGCTGCTCGCCTACCAGGCAACCAAAATCGACGGTGTCAACGTGTACGGATTGACCGTAATCGGATATTTGTGCTACGCTTTGGCTCAGGTTTTCCTGTTCTGCATCTTCGGCAATCGGCTCATCGAGGAGGTACATATTTGCATCACAAAGCCGTATCATCGGCACATTTTCACATTTCCATTTTGAATCTCGGCCGATTCTATCTTTCCTCCCCCCCTGCAGAGCTCATCCGTGATGGAGGCGGCCTACTCGTGCCACTGGTACGATGGTTCCGAGGAGGCAAAAACCTTCGTCCAGATCGTTTGCCAACAGTGCCAGAAGGCGATGACTATTTCCGGGGCCAAGTTTTTCACCGTTTCACTCGATCTGTTTGCCTCGGTAAGTGGGATGGTGTTGTTGTTGTACGGTCATGGGGATGGGGTTCGGAACGGTACAGACGCAAGAAGCCACTAAGCTAGTTTATGCAAACAAGAATAGCGTTTGATCTAATGTATGATTCACGATTGTTTGTTTTTTCTTCCCAATCTGTCTCCTTCTCGCTAGGTTCTTGGAGCCGTCGTCACCTACTTCATGGTGTTGGTACAGTTGAAGTAAACAACTGGACAACGATGTTTTTTTTTGTTCCCTGTGCACTGTGTGCAACTGCTAGAGGCACACTTCTTCTGCTATGGTTTACAACCTGTTAACACCGAAACGATCTAAACCGTGCATACTATCTGTAAAATGATACGCTGCTTTTAGTTGGGATGAGATGCTTGTGGACAAATGTTGATTGGTTTTGCTACAAACAAGAATTGGGAGCAACGTACACAAGCGTGGGTTGGTATAGGGACGGATAGATCAGGGAACTAAAATGTGTGTGATTCGTTCTTATCAAGCACTGTATGTGCCTTACCAGACATGCAATAACGATAGTAGTGACAACAATAAACAGTACAAATGGTTCTTAACGCACTCCCTTTAAAACACTTTTGTTTGGAGATTTGTTTCTGGGTGTTTTACAGAGAAAAAATAAAGCAAAAACATTAGAAAACATTGCCTGCTTTAAGGCCTTTTCTTTAGCGACATCTGCGAGCAAATCTTGGAACTATTTTTAGAAGCATTTCATTACAAGTGTCTCAGTTTTAACATCAAACTGAGATTGGATATTTTAAACACATTTTGCTTCATTTTGCTCATTCTTTTCATCGAAATTGTTGCATAAAGAACGAGACAAGCTACCTGGTACGTGATCTTTTCTCAAGTAATGTTACAAAAACCGGTGGAACAACCAGTTTGAAATGAATTCTAGACAGAGCTTCTCTCGTGTAATGAATAAAATAAAGAAATTAGCATAAACTATCCATCTAGCAAATGGTAATTAATTCTCACCAACCCCAACAATTTAAACTAGTCAAATTGTCGCGCTGTATCTTTACGTTTCTTTCCACCAGCCGTTCGCTTCCGTTACTTCAGAAACAAAACCAAACATCCTCTCAAACTTCTCGGCCAGAGAAAACGTTACTGGGGTGTTTTTTGTTTTGCGGAAACGGATGAAAACTTGCGCATCTCACACTTACCCCTCCGCGAGCCACAACGTAGGATGGTTGAAAAAGGGGAAAAGCATAAATTAGCCAAAAAATTCGCAACCATCCACGATCCAAGCGAAACAATCAACCAAAGCGCGCGAAAGAATCCGCTAACAGTCCCACTGGCACGGTTTTTCGTCGGGTGGAAGGGGCGCAAAACTTTCCCGGCACCGTCTGGGGTGTGCACAAAGAAGCGTCGTACAAGAAACTCTTTCTTTGCCAAATTGCTCGCACAAATTTCAAAAAACCCCCAAAACAGCGAGGAAGTGCTACAGTGAAATGCAACTGCTTTCCGATGCGTCGCTTGTGAGTGATGGGGACGAGTGCCAGGTGGGCGGGAAGGCGGTGGGAGGTAAAATTGCATTCGCGAAATGGTGCGCACATTGAGTCGTCGTCGTCGTCATCGTCGTCACTTCCTCCATCAATTAACCGGATTGGAAGTTTCCATCTGCACGAGTGCAATCATTTTCTGGTGAAATTAATGGGCCTTTTTTTATTG
The DNA here is from genome assembly GCA_002091835.1 of Anopheles maculatus. Lineage (NCBI taxonomy): Eukaryota > Metazoa > Arthropoda > Insecta > Diptera > Culicidae > Anopheles > Anopheles maculatus. The sequence goes on from KZ061652.1 coordinate 163,579, forward strand.
TTTCAGTTTGCTATTATGTGTGGCTATCACTTAAATCGATGATAATTTGATTCCAAATGATTGTGGCGCTCGGACGGAACATTTAGCTTTCAAAAATGGAAAGCTATGGACGATTCTTCCGAAATATCGGTAGTGCAACGTGAATAAATTGTAATTTTATCTTATCGATTGCATAGCTTTAGGCGCTTTTCTAAATCGACGGATTCATGGATTATTTATTATAAATTTCAAGGCTTAGATATTCTATAGCACGTGATAATATTATCATTTTTGCAACTACACACATTTCATATGCCTATAAAGAACGGATTAGATCAATCAACTTCGTACATCTAAACGAATCATCATAATTTGCTCCATTTCCTTTGCAAAGCCAACGGCCAATTCTGTTCTTTAGGCAAACGGCCTTAATCACACGTTTTCTTCTCAATCAAACCGGAAGTAACAATTTCGGTCGATCTAAATTATAACACACTCCCACCAAAATTCGCACCAAAACAGGAAAAGCATGGCAAACGGAAAGAAAACGGTGTAAAGATGAACAAAAGCTGGCTGGCCTGGCCTGCCCATAACACAGCACTATCGCGCGCACAGTAAAATTGTCCAAATGACGTAAAACTCATCCACCTTCGCCGTTCCTCGTTTCGCTCCCCCACCGATTGCGTCATGAAGCATTGGCGGAGTCTCACCGAATGCTACAGTTATCTATTAGTAGATTCGGTTGGCTTCCAGAAGTGGTACATATACAAGCGGGCGGGCCACGGGGCCTCATGAACATACTGCTGCACGAATAATGAACAAATCATAAACATGTGTTATATCAGGAACCGACGGCGTACGGCCACCATCGCAAACGCACGGCAACAGGCCATCGAAGGAAGGTAGCACCGGTTCATGCTTCAAGACACGCCACCATCACCGAATGTACGAAAACGTATGTATGCGTGTGCAGCAGGCCTTGATTCGCTTGCTAGACTCGGGGCTTTATGCTTTTCCGTACGGATGGGATGGATTCACCGGCCGCCATCACACCATCTTCAGGTGTTCCAGGGAAGCTGCGATCGTGGCCACGCATACACCTGGCTCTACCCACACACACACGCTGAGCCACACGTGCGCGTAGGTAAAACGCACACGCTTACACGCTTAGGAAAATCGCGCCAGACCGTGACCAATGTTCCAGTATCGGGGTATAATTATCTCGTTAGCAAGCGGGAACGCCCGGAACCAACGGTGGGTAGCTTTCGCGTACGGGAAATAAACAATAAATCATCCGCCACCGAAAACTGTCTCAACAAAACTATTTTGTCTCCTTGAAACGCGTGTCTCGAAAACAAAAGCTACCATCTACTGTAACAAAAGGACAGAAAGGCTTCGTTTGTGTTCAGCGTGCGCAAATATTATTGCTTCAGATAGTTCCTGCATGCATACACCCATAAAGCACTTCCTCGGGGGCGTTGAAAAATCCATTTCTATCGACCTATAATGCAACTGCATGCAATACACACCGAGGAAATGATAAACTTTTTTTTCGTGTAGTTCCTTCATCAAATTTATATCCTCTTTCGGTTTCGCAGTGCAACCATTAGTGCACCATTGCACCAAAACACCGTTTTGCTTTGTTTCGCACCATGGTGCTCGGTGTTTGTTTCCGTTTTTTGATGCAACGCGCCTTGGTATTACCATTATGAGCAGAGCTTTATTGCACTTTTGCGGGTCTATCCTACCATTTTGCACCCTGTTCGCCACGCTCGTTCGTTCGGTGAGTGTGTGCATGATGATAGTGGGCTCACCATCATGGTTACGCATCATGGTTCTATTTGCCGACAGCAAGATTTACTAGCACGAGAAAATCGAATCACACCGCCACAACCGATGGTGACCTTCGCGGCTGTTCGATTGCGTCCGCTGAGGGTGGCGAGCGTTACGGGCGTTTGCTTAAGAACGATTACGGCGTAAAAGGATACTTATTGAGAAAGAACGTTCTGCGCCTTGTGATTGATGAGCTAGCTTTATATTGTTTGTCGCAGTGATGTAGTAAAATGTTTTCGTCTTTCAAGTATTCGAAGACTAAGATGATGACGAACAAATACGCTAGATTCATCATGGATATCACATAATTACTCGTCTTAGCTTGTTAACTACACCTCTTGGGTATACAATATGCGCGAGAATCTCTTCTATGGATGGCTTATTACTTCATAAGAATAACAATTTTTAGGCCACATCTTCACATGACAGGCTTCAGCCATATTCAAAATACTTTCTGATTTAGAGCAATATTCTCAGATGGTATCGCAATAGCAGATGTGTGTCCTTACTTGTTCTTGCTCTGCTCAATCTTGAGTACGCCGTAGAGGCATGGCCGGTCGCCAAACTTTTTCTGCATACGATCTCCGACAGATTCGGTTGCGCTTAATCCAGCTAACGTGCTCATTGTGCTACTCTACGCCTTGTGCAGACTGAGTCGTTGACGAGTACCTCGCTTCCTTTCGGCTTTAGCCACTTTCAGGATATCTGCATCGCCGTGGTTCATGCTCATAGATACTCTGCATCCGAGATGGGCTCTATTACAGTCAGAGCGTAAACCTTCCTTCAACACACGGTTCACATAACTTCTGTTGAATCAATTACTGCAATGAATAAATAATTATTATAAAATATTACCTCAAATAACACAGGAAAACGAATAAAAAACATTGAATTTGCACAGAAAATCGCTAACTGCAAACGCACTAGTGCAGTATGCAACATCAATCGCTTTCCAGGAATCAATTACTCATGCAATCACTCATTCCGCCCACTTCACAGTTTAGCCCAGCTCAGCACGAAGGTTAATCCCTGCGATGCGTTAATTACTGAGAATCATAAACGAGACGGACGGGCAAAGAGAACACGATCTGCGATAAGCCAAAGCACCCATGACAAATCCCGACTGCGAGACTGATTTTCAACAAACTTCACCGACAGGAACGGAAACGAATGCACACTATTCCAACCCACGTTTGGTAGGTCGAACAAAAACTGCAACGGAATGGATGATAGACCCAATATCGGACGGACGGGCCGGGACGGTGTCAAAATGGTGCAAAACGAAAAGAAAGCAGCAAATAGTTGGGCAAATGAATCAAAAACTACCAGCAGCAAATAAAAGTAATACAGTGGATGAAGGGGGGGATTGGGGAGAAAGAGGGGGGATAGAGGAGCAAAAGTAAAGCACGATCGAATGGGTTGAAAATGATACTGGAATTTTAATTGATAGCGTACCAGGCAACGGCAGCATAAAGCTTTCAGGTGTAATTACCAATCGTGAAGCACAGGGCAAATAATAACGAATTCCGGCCCGTTGCGTGTCAGTTGGAAGGTGGTGGAGCGATGGCATGGGATGCAGTTATGGGGGGGGAGAGAGGGTTTTGATGAAATTGAAAATCAAATGCTGAAAAGGCACGAAAATCCTCTGCCGCGCCTCATTATGATGGGCGGCGGCTTTCGTTTGATAGCACCATTGCAAAAACCCCAGTTCCGAGGAAAATCGGGTTTTCCGCGGGATTAACACCGGGCCGCATGGTTTGATATGTACCCGGGGTGCTGGGCTTTTGTTTCCATTTTTTCCAAGCTGCTACAAGCTGTCCGTGTACCAAACCAATGTAATGTGTGGCATAGTTATGAGGTAATCCATTTACACTCACTTAATAAATGTTGTAAATATGTTTTGTTTTTTGGGGAGCATTTATACCACCAATGCTCCATGTACGCAACGAAACAGAAAAACAGAAACATAAAATTTTCTTTTATACATTATAAAACCCACCCACTCACAACGTCGGGGTACGTCAAAGTTCATCTGGGAGGTTACTTTCTCCTTCGGAATCACTTCCAAAGTGAATCATCCAAACAGTGGCATGATGGATGGATTTTCCGGTTTTCCGACTGGACAATCCATTTCCCGGTGGCGCACTCTGTCTCCACGCTGTTGTTCCATCTGCATTCGGCAAAGGTTCAATCACTCTGGAGCGCGCGCGCGCGCCTTCTGTCTGTTGCGAGTTCGAAGGATTGTGTACGTACGTTTCCGCTTCCTTCTCTCGATGGGCCCGCAATTAGGCAGCTAAACACGAGTGTGTGTGTGTCTGTGTGCCTCTAGACAACAAAAAAGCTAATCAATAATGACCCCAACGAGTCTGGCGCTCGTTTCGCGAAATGGCGTCGACGATCGGTGCTGCAGTGAAATTGATTGATCGAGTTCGAGATGCGATTGTGGGTGTTACATCTGCACTTAGATGGTGTTGTAATGGATGGTACTGAAGCGGGCGGACATCAAATGCTTCCTAGGATTTCTTGCGTTGGAGCAGGCGAGATTTCTGCCGAAGGAAAGCTTGAAAGGAACTCTGTCGGAAGGCAAGCGGCATACGTAATAAATGTCGGAAGGTGGCGTTATGGCACCATAATACAGTGTGCCTGGTAATGCTTTTATTTATGATTAAAACACTCCTATAATTGACAAATTGCACGAGTGACGGAAAATGTTGTTGACCTCCCTTGCATGCTTGAAATTGCTTTAAACATTATTCATTTGTACCTTAATTTAATCATCAGCTTTGAGCAAGCTAATTTATGCTATAAAATTTGATTATCATACTACAAAACAGGGCCAAGTATAATGTTAGTTTACAACCCCTGCTAGAATCCTTGAATAATAGATTTTACCATTTTTAATTTAAATTTTATGCATAATTGATTTTGACCTTAGAAAATTCAATAAACAATACTAACAATTTGAGAAGAAATATTGTCGGGTTGTTCGGTGTCACGTTCATGGCATGATTGACCCCCTCGCGTGCGGTAAAATGTTTTCAATTGCTTTGCTGTGCACCTTTCTTATCGGGTCGTTATAAAACAACCGAATTACCACTTTGCAGCTATTAACTCATTTACCTTTTACACACACACACCGCGCGCGAACTGTTTTTTGAGGGAAATTGTCTTGGTAAAAGATAAAAATGAAAGTGCAATTCATTTGCAGAGCCAACATCTGCCGACTTATGGCAGATAGCGCGAGCGCGCGCGCTCCGTTTCGATTCGTCCGTAATTTTATACGATAGAAAACTCAGCACGATTACGAAAACCACGAAAAATCGTACTGTGGCTGCTGCTGAATCATTCATCAGGTCATCAGGATGATTCGAGAGGCATCGGCGATGAGTCATAAAGTACGCACGCATGGAAAACAAGCCGCAAACGCAACAAAAACCGTGCGCTTTGCTGCATTTGCCAACGCACGTGGCATGCATTCGGGGGCATTGGATGGTGTAAATCTGTTGATAGCAAAACATAAATTTGCAATCGCTCAAAACCTTGCAATGGGAAATCGGCAACCTTGCGAAAGTGCGAGAACGAAAGAGTAAGAGAAAAGGCTCGTACTTCAATAAAATTGATAACCCAACATGGATGTTGGGCTTGTGGAACTCCGTTTTTTGGGACAACCTTAAACAAACGCATGAAAACGCAACGGCAGCTCGCTGGGCATCCATAATAGGAAGGAAATGCGTCTCGTTTTTGCTTTTGTATCATATTGTCGAAAGTCCCACCACACTCGTTCGTGCCGTATAGTCAGTTTCTCCGATAAAACCCCAAACGGCAGAGACCGTATGTTTTCTGCAGCAAAAGCGAAAATAAAATTCCGTAAAAATAATACGAAGCAGAAGTGTAACATGCACGCGCGCGCTTCACGGGTCACGAGCAAACTTTATCACGAGCTGCATTAATTAATCATTGACGTTTATGATTCTGCGCCTGGCCTGATGGGTGTGCCCAACGAACGCCAACGACAACCGCCAACGAAAACAATTAAATTTCTATCAATGCCTCTCCCACGTGTGTGCTGCAGCACCGTGGATGCATATGGGTGTTTGTGTGTGCGTGTGTGCTTTTCCATTTTCCCGATGCATCCCGGTGCTAGTTAAAAAGTTTTATTTCCCACCGCGCGGGCATCCTTCCTTCTGTGTTTTACCCTTGCTGTTGTCACGAGTGGGCGATATACTTCCAACTTTAATGAAGTTAGCACCGGACGACGAACCGGCACCGGTGACTTCTGTTGTGCTTCGCTTAATTGCAACACATTCACCGCCGAAGTTGGACATCGTTTCGGTGTGTATTTTCTTTTCCACTCCGGGCAGAACTTTCAGTTTAAGCTAAATATGTTGCTAATTGCTTTTGAGGATGAGTTTCGTAACAAGGCGTTTCACACTCAAATTGATTGGAGCCAGCGAAACGATGATAATGGAAGCGGAGTAGTAGCGCTTCGCCGGAATGTTTGCAATTTCGTCTCCTATCGAGGAAAACTTTTTTCTTAATGCTTTTATAACACACACACACAATTGACGTTCGTTAAGCTTTCTGTGTGTACGTCTGTTTTCCTTATTTCTGTGACATTACCATTTTTTTTTTCATTTGAATGCTCTTTTAATACTATTTTTCGTAATCCGTAACGTACAACGTGCAGAAGTCCATGCTTGACTGAGTGGATAACACCAAGTTATAATCAAAAAGAAGAAGGGAGTCTTCAGGAGTTCATTTGTGAGTGTTTCGAGCAAGTGATGATGGATGAGTTCTCTGAGTGCTAAATGTCTCATCATCTTGTAATTTGACAAGATGGCAAATTGTGCTTGCTAGATCAGGGGAATGTATTTTCACAGTAATTCAATATTATTGCTCAATAGGAGGCTACAGTACAGGTAAATCAAATCCCATTAAGACCTTTTTCCAAATATTGTAAGAAGTTGAAATTTTCAAAGAACAATCTGATGGCATAGTGTTAAAGACTAAATCCCACCGGGACCTCCAAGAATTCCTAAAGTTGTAGTTCACCGCCAAAGAAGAGATGATGATGGGGAATCGTGCCTACTACGGACTCCACAAACTCCTGAGATCCAGAAGACTCCAACAACGCACGAAATGCGCCATATATCGCACACTGATACGGCCGGTAGTCCTCAACGGGCACGAGTCCTGGAATATGCTGGCGGAGGACGCCAATGCACTCGCCATTTTCGAACGGCGGGTGCTGCGGATTATCTTTGGCGGTGTGTACGAGCAGGGCGTGTGGAGAAGGAGAATGAACCACGAGCTAGCTGAGGTGTTTGACGATGCAGACATCCTGACGGTTGCTAAAGCCGGAAGGATACGCTGGTTGGATCACGTGATGAGGATGCCGGACTCATGCCCTGCCAGGAAAGTGCTCGTCAGCGACCCGTTCGGCACGAGGCGTAGAGGAGCACAGCGAGCTCGTTGGCTGGATCAAGTGGAGTCAGACCTGAGGGATATCGGATGCAGCCGGGGATGGAGGAGTGCAGCCATGGACCGAGTTTCCTGAAAATCGGATTGGACACCAGGCCATGTCTATTAGACGTGCTCCCTAGGAGCAGGCCACGAAAGAAGAAGAAGAAGTAGTTCACCGCCAAAGAAGAGATGACCTAATCATTCAAATGCATTGATGTCCTGCTCAATGTCAAAGACCTTGAAGTTTAACACGGAGCGGATAAGATGATAGTCACTAAGGGCATGGTACATAGTCAAGGATCTTTCATTTAAGATCTTGTTGGCCTTAGACGACCTGTGTCACCTGTTGTATCTCAAGAAGCAAAGTTTGACATTGTCTGTAGCATCTGGAATCTTTTTCACGCATCTTCACTATGTAAAGTATTGGTACTTTGCTGATCATGGTATTATTGTCCTTTGAAACTGTTGATTGTGGAAACCTTTGAAGTTTTAACTTGGAAGAAAATGTATCTTGCATTAATTGCGGTGCGACTTTGACGAGTTATGCCACCTGATTTATAGCAATCCTAGCTGGATCAAAAATATGTTGGGGTCTATGGAGTTCCATTATTACGAAACAAAACACTTATCACTTCGTTGATCGTGGCATTCCCGCCAAGCATTTCAAAGTGTCCAATTTTCTCTCGTGCCATCGACCGAAACAATGATCATACTGACACACAAGTCTTCTTTTTACCTCGTAGATATACCGTTTTGTGAGCCCTTGAAACTCTACTTCATCTTAAAAAATCTCATAATAGTAGCACCAACCAAACATGTCAATTGTAAGCCAAAACATTACAATTTCTAGAAGCTAACCCATCCCCATGTAGATAGATGCTATGTTCTAGAAATGCGTACCAGTCCATATCAAATAAGTAAATAAATGTTTAAAATAAATCACAACAAACGTTAATTTCAGGTCAGGTCTACCTGCACCTGCAAAGCACGTGGAAACCATGTCCGGACAAAGGCCACACCACACCTGCTGCACAAAGAAGAAACTCCTCAAAGTTTCCTACAACAGGACATTACATCGCCACTAACACTCCCACCTTACACGTCCGCCCTATACCGGAGGAAATTGAATCAAGTATGCCCTTCGTGAAAACAAAGCAAAACACCATACAGCCCCCGTCTGTATATTTCCAAATTCCGCAACCGCGTGCGCAATCCACCCAGGGTATGTGCACGATACCGTCGTCTTCGGACTGCCCTACCTTACCATAACCCTTTTACGCATTTGGAAACATCCTTTTTGCACCTCTGCACCATACCCTACCCCTCCATGACAAAACTATTCCGCTCCTCTAGCACACCGACGTGGCGCGTGCAGGTTAGTGCGCGTGTTTACGTACGCGAGGGAATCGCGTGTCTTGCCGGGCGCTTCTGGTAGCTGCTAGGAATCCATTTCAGCACGAATAAGGCGCCTCGATGTACAAGTGTGGCGCATGTCAAGCCCTCAGAGCGTTATGCACCTCGCGGGTCGCTTCAGTTGGGTCATTTCTTTGCCTGCGTGTATGTGTGTGTGTGTGCCCCTTGGTGTTAACCAGCTAATGTACCGATGATTCACCGGCGTGCGTTGCTTGGTTGCGTCTTCATGCATTTTTCGCGCACCATGCGCCCTCTCTTCCCGGCTTTTTCCAACTCACACCCCTTTGAGCCAACAACAGCCGTGCATGGTGAAAATTGAAATGCGAACCCAGCAAACATTAACCACGCGAAATAAATCTCTCTCTCTCTCTCTCCCCCCAACTGGAACGGAGTGTGTGAGTGAGTGTATGGGTGGTGCGATGTGTACATGTTGCGCGTGATCTTCACCGGCCGAAGATCTCCCCTCCAGCGAGTCCGTTGTGCGGTTGTGTTGGAGCTGGTTATGGTGGTGTGCGGCGGTTCTTTAAATATTACCTCCCGGCACACCGAAAGCATCGTTCAGTTCGGTTCCAGCGGTACAGCAGTGCAAATCTAAGCAAAGTAACCCTCAGCAGCAGCAGCAACACCAACAGCAGCAGCACCGAACCGAAAGATCTCCTGCAACAACAGCAGCAGCAGCACAGACCAAAGAGTGTGAACCGCGTGTTCGTGATTTCTTAAATCCAGCTAAACCAACCCCAAACTCCCAAGGTATGCACCTGCGGACATACGTTGCATCTAGACGCTCAAAGCTGCGTCGTCGTGTACTCTCGCTCAGCAAAAGAAAAAGTGAACCCGCCTGGCGGCAATAGTGAACAGTTTTTCCAGTTTTTCTGTTTTTGTTTTGCAAGATCGGCAAGTCGGGGCAAAATTCCCGGGAAACTAAGTGGAACTAAGAGTTTGTGCACGACGGACCGAGAAACCGGTTAACGGTTGCGAATGAAAAAAAGCATCCCCCTTTAAGGGTGGGACAGCGGTGGTGGTGGAACAGGAGGTGGTCACAACCACATACCCTCTCTCCCGAGATCGAGTGCAAAAACGCTTACGAAATCGATCATCTTTGTTCGGAGTGTACTCTGTAATGGTAGTGACTGTAACTGGTTGAATTCGTTGCAACATCGTGCTCCTACACACGTAGGAAACACCAAAGGGGCTCCAAGCAGTTTTCTTGGAAAATGGCGACGCGTTACTGTTACGATACGGATGTGCAACCGGAAAAGTTCCTCCATCTAGAGTAGAGTAGTTTTAATTTTCGCTCGGAAGAACTTCACCGAGCTTCCGTAGTGTTCCGTTGTTGCTTACTTCAAACCATTTCTACTGGTGGTTCTCCTGTTCACGCTTTCTTAGCTCTTTCTTCTAATGTAAAGCAATCTTTCTTTTCAATTACTTCTTCCTTCTTTCTTTTCGAGTTAAAAAATAGAGTCCTCTTCTCTACGAAATGCCAAAATTAGCCATCTCTAATCTTTCTACTTCTTCTCTTCTTTCACGAATCGCAACGTTCGCAAACTCAGCATCGCAAAGAAACGATCGGTCGGTAGTCTGTAAGCAAAGTAGCAAAGTAGCAAAGATGCCACCGACCGTACACAAGGAGACCAATTTCTCCACCACAGACCTGAAGTGGAAGGTATGTTCGACGGTCGCTGTCCCTTTGCGGGACAATGTGATCGATGTGCTTTAACCGTTACCCGGTCGCTTCGGTAGCCATGTAATAGCTGTAAACGGATGGGTGAAAGATTCCACCATCTCGATCCGGAACTATAACCATTCAATGTTGGGGATGTATGTTTCTAAATCGTTAGATTAGGGTGCTGTGTAATGATTTAGTCTTATTCCTCTGTTAAGCTAACCCGGGTTCCTTACCCTACATAAAATAGTAACACATACGTAACGCTTCTTAAAACTAATGTGAATGTAACTACTTTTGCTACGAACAGAAAAGAAAACACAACAGTACTTAAACATTATTTACGCTAATTCTTAGCACTTAAGTATTCGCCCCGGTTCGGTACCGGATAATCCTTGCGAAAAACGATGCAACTTCCGCCTAGACATAGCCCCTCCCTTAACACACACCGTAACGGTATTTAGGATGGAAAATTCGGTACGATAATCAATCAAACGATCGCGCACGATACACGATTCCGTTGCCCATCTTCGGTGGCCCCATTCGTCTGCTCGATTTACGATTTTGTGGCTTTCGCGGTTTATCTCTTCCCCTATCTTTCGCCACCTTCCACATTGATCGTGATTGGGAGTTTCCCGTGCGCAATAATCATCTTTCACGGCGAGCCTTTCACCCGGCGAGCGGGTGGAGAGAAAATGGTTAATGGAAGCGGGCGTAGGAAAGGAAAAATTAGCTGCTGCATTTTCTCCCAAACTTCCAAACGAGTACTGACCTCTTTCCTTCGAAATTAACTCGACCGGAAACAACGCGAGCGAGCGCCGGATCAGCAAATGCACGGCAAACGAAGGAGAAGCGCTGGAAAAGCGCCACCTGGTTTCTGCGGGCGCTTTCATATTTTTATTTGAAATCGGCATCGATCGGTCGTAAGCGAAGTGCTTTCGGAGGCGTGTAATTGGAAGTTTGAAATTATATTTTAAACCCATCTTTCTACTGCCCGGCAGCCGACACCCAGTGCCGGGAATGAATATTTGACTAGCAGTGCACGAGCACCCGGGCTTGGCGGGGCACACACATAATCCCGGTGGATTTATTTCACGGTCAGCTGCGTTTTTGCGAAACTTCCTCGTGAAGTACGCCCCCCCCCCCCCCCCCCCCCCACCATCATTGCCATATTTGCTTCATGCAGTTTAGCAGTTCGATCGACGTGACTGAATTCGAATGAGGCCAGCCGATACCGGGGCGAGCTAGAATAATTGATTGCGCGAATAATTGTACGCGTGTGCGGGTACACCTAATTGTTCTGAAATGCCATATTTGCGTTTTACGTGCTTCAGTAACGCACAATTCCACAAGCACTTGGAATCCCCAACAAAGCGCGAGCAGGAAAAAGAAATTTCAAACACATAATCACGTCGATTGCGCTACCTGACACACTCGGGCAAACTTTACGATCGTGCACGGTACACTAAGTAATCGATTCGAAAAGCATGAATTATTGCAGGTTCGGCAGATGAGCTTGCTGCCGCCCGTTGCAATGCTATAAATCTTCCACCAAATACGAGCAACTTAAGATCTACTTCCTGCTTCGCTTTTCTTCTCTAAAACAGACGCAAAAAAGAGTTACTAAAACCGCACACAATAAAAGCAAGTAAAAATCATCGTCCTAAAATGGACGTAGCGAAAAGAGCTTCCTACAAAACTACCCTGCAAACCGTATCGATCGAAAGCTGGACCCGTTTCGCTTACGGACCACACAACTCCCAGAAGGAAGCGGTAGAGAAATTGCAAACTATCATAAATTTAAATAGAAACATCCTGGTCGAGAACTTGTTTACAACAGCAACAACGAAGCAGCGTTGCGGTACTGCGGACGTGGTATAGCTTTTGAAAGCGTTGGCGTTTTTGGTGGTATGTTGAATACTTCACTCGCCAACTGCTGCTGCTACCAAACCCTTGCCATAGTCTGTGTCCAGTGAGGCGAAGCAGCTGGATTCGGTCTTGCTTTTGATGGCGCTTGCTCTTGCTGCTGGTTGTCCACCACTAGGAACTTTTAGTTTTCCGAGAATGTAATGTGTGTTGCTATCCATCGGGAATTGCCAGCTAAAAGTTACAAAGCAGAAAGATATTATTAGTATACTTTTTTTTTTCAGCAAAGCTTGTACAAAACTTACTTTCGTGGCGTTACACTATTGAGCTGTCCAGCGAACAATGGAAGCCAGTACTCTCCACACCCAAACAACATTGACAGATTGCGTTAGCCAAAGGTGAGGAGTATCATCTGCTGGCCACTTCAGGGTCTTTCATCAAGGTTTCAGGCTCCTCCCTGCGTCGAAACATTCTCCCACCAATTACTGTGGGATGTCTCATTCGTTAGCAAATAGGGTCATCAAGTGCCCGGACAGCTCAACGACTCCATTAGGCACAACGATAGAAATGAGTGACCGAATAAATCCCACGATGAAAAGCCACTCGGGAAAGGGGGGAGGGGGAGTGCTCGAAACGCCTCTAAGGGCTTCCCAAAGTTCCAAAGTCCCTTTCTATGTGTGTGTGTGTCGGTATCTATGATGCTTTTTTCGGAATTGACTTTCGCTCACCGAAAACATGCGCCGCATTGAAGTAACGAGATGGCAAGCGAACAAATGGCAACATACAGTACAACGAGTCATGCAGCCTCTGAATATCTCGACTACGGGGGGCTCGAACGAAAAAAGCCCTCACAGCTTGTCTTGTTGCATAATTTTCACCAGGCCTACGACGGTCCGCCCGTACCGTGGGCTAGCAGCTTTTGGCGTTACTCTCGTGCTCCGGTGTCTCTTGCTCTACCCGTTTTCTATCGTCATCTTTATCGTCATCAGACATATGCACATGGGGAGGGATGGCGCGCAAAAGTGCAAGTAGAAAATATTACGAAAGCCCCGTCATTACATTCGTCGTCGTACACGACAGACATTCCCGGTTTGTTCGAGCCAGCAGCAGCAGCAGCAAAAGTCGCCCTATTTTCCATCGCGTGGTCTCTCTCGCTCTCGCTCGGCTTTATCACACAGTGAGATCCCTTTAACCTAGTGCCCGCCATTTGCGCGTTCTATTACGATAAGTGCTTTTTCCCGTTTGGCTTACCGCATCCGTTATCGCCTCGGTGCCGAACGAAAATCATCTGTCGGAGCAATAGCAAGCATACGGATGTTGCCCGCTTTAGCTAGACATCGGAACCTAACCTAGTTGACATCCTTTTGATGATGGCGGTTTTATACTATCTTTCTGTCTGCGTCATGGCACTGTGACAACCACGTCAAGCCCTTGGCAAGATTTAAACACATGTCCTTCTGGGACAGTAGGGACTCCAATGAATCAAACATGAGCGTGCGGTACTGTTTGATTTCTCATTCTCAAAGCTACCCCGTTTTAGGTTAAAGAATTAAAATGAAAATTTCAAATATTCATCGACGATTAAAGAAAGACCTCCGGATAATGCTAACTTTATCTTGAGCTTCTCACCACTACAACCTCATTTCCCGACCTCAAAAACAACCGTACGCCAAACTTTCGCCAAGGTTATGTGCTCTTTATTTCGCATCACTCACCACCGGATGCTCCAACCCGGGCCCGCTTTACCCGCTTTACCTTCCGTATCTAATGGATCTAAAATGGGTGCTGAAGTGCAGTGATAGCCACTTGAGGCGAGAAAAATTAAGACAACCATTTCCTGAGGGTGTTAATTAAGGAGTAAATTGTTGTTCAGCCGGCAAAGGATAGAATTGGTACAACCGAACTAAAACACAAAGAAGAAACTGGAGCGAGAGCAAAGCACCAAAAAATAAACGGCGGCAGCTCTTCCTTATAATACCTTTTTCATAGTTGATAATTAAATCGGATTAAAAAAAAAAGAGAGGAAAACAGAAAAGAGAGCACAAGCGATTGACGCATTTTCAACGCTTTCTTGCATGTTCGATTGCCGAAGTAAAGCCATCTGCTGTTACGGTGCAAGCAAGAAGCTTTCTAACGTTCCGGGATTCGAAAACTACCACCGCTCAATTACGGGTGGGTTATTGTACGTTTGCGACTGTTCACTTTCACCCGCTTTATCTGGGGGTTAGTGGAGATTTATTTCATTGCCTTCGTTTTTTTTTCTTGCTGACGTTGCTGCCTCTTCCACACTTTTAATGATCATCCAACAATCATCATCAGCATTACGTGGTGGATTATGAAACAGTAATAAAATTTCAAATTAACCCAACCGGCGTGTGTGTGTGTGTCCGGCGAGTAGTTGTTGCCCAACGGTCAACACAGCTCAATGGACAAGATGAATAAATCTTTGCTTGAAATTATTTCTCAAAACAGCCACTCGGTCACACAGCTGGTTTGCGTCACCCGTGAGTTTTGTTTTATATGCATCTTTTTTCTTCCTTCGTGTCGCAAAAAACTGGCGCAACTCATGCTGAACGATGAGAAATAACACAGCATTAATGATAATTTAGTTTTGTTTCCTCTCTGAGCGTTTTTTTGTTGTTGTTGTTGCAACCTTCTATTAAGAGCGACACGGCGAGCTTAAAGCAAATAAAAAATCGCTGTGGAAAATTCGAGTGTCTAAATTTGAAGGTCCCCCTCCAAACCTTAGCCTTGCCAAGGTTTCTTGATAAGGTTGGACGTTTCGGCTTTGCGCTCTCTTCAGTTTTCCTTTTTCGGTGCGAAAGTTCAACTTTGACACGGGTTCGGACAACGCTCGGACAACCCGTCGGAATGATCGACGAAACCATTCCGTCACAACACGACCCTTGCGACCTCCCTAGGGGATATTCGTGTTGACATTGATTTAATAATCTAATTTACTGAACCGCAGTCGCAAAAATATCTTTCCCATTTCTCTTGCAGAAGTCTATATTGCAACAGTTTCGTTTCCGTCGGGTGGGTTTTGTAGTTTTTTTTGTCCCCCTCTCAAGACCATTTCGAAGGTGGACCGCCCGCAGTCAATGTCAACGCCGCCATCATGCAGCAGAAATTAAATTGGGCGAGCTGTAGCGAAGTGGTTGGTTATTTGCTTATCCAAGATTAGAAACGACGGTACCATTCACAAAACCTCTCGCACATACATACAAAAATGAAAGACACCTGACAGAGGTCCAGCCCGTGAAGAAGTTTGCAAATGATGCTTGAAGCGTGGAGAATCTGAAAAGTAAACACATAACGGAACGGCCAACGGTTGAATAATCTCTTCGTGCATCACACGCTTGAAGTAAATTATTCCCCAAGAAAACAAAAAGCAAAACAAAGCTAACCTTCAAAAGTCTCACACAGACACAAATGACCGTACCAAGTGACGTTTGTGATCTGTCAAAAGCTGAAATAGTAGTAACGATGTTGATCTTCAAGTAGCTCATGTAAAATGTATACCAAATTACGAGCGTGCGGGTCCACAAACCGTCTGAGGCTTCACACTCCGACAGCTTTCTAGCGTTACATGAATAATTGCAACAACTCTTTTACACGGTATCGTTGTTGTTTTCCCCCTACCGTGTATTTTACCGCGAGCTAAAAGTATTGCGCGATCGTGGCTTTCGCGGTATGTTGCGATGTTTGGAACTACCTGGATTGGTGTTTGTATTGGTGGTGATGTTGATTTTTTCTTCTAACCTCTCCAACACAAGAGAAACACACACCGTTTTTCCCTTCCAACTGTTATTATGGTTGCTTCATACTTCGGTATGTTCGCAGTGTTTCGTGGTGCTCTTGTTTAGAGTACTAGGTTTTGATTCTTCATCTCATCAACTCCAATCCCCTCCCATTCTGCTACCACCGTTTTCCATTCTTGGGCGGAAAACAGGTGATTGCATAAA
>KZ061652.1:184760-225287 GCA_002091835.1 Anopheles maculatus
GTTCCAGCAACCATTACTGATCCATCCTTTGCGTCGAACGAACAGACATTCCATCAAACAGCATCCGCATCCGACATCATTTACTTCAATCTCTACACCTCAAAAAAAAAGAAAGGATAACTGATTCCTAACCTCACAGTATCTGATTTTAATGAACGGTTCAGTTAGGCACTCTAGCTGAAGGATTTTATGTGCGGTATTATCCTTCGTCAAAAAGCTCATGTACGAATGGCAAAAAGGGATCTGAAAGACCATTTTTCTTCTCGCTTCCCGCTCGTATGCACATGTCTCACAGCATACCTTTCAGCTGAATGGAGCCGAAAGGCACGCATTCCTTTAACGCTTTCCAGAAACTGTTTCATGACTAAATTTCCCTTCGATCAACACACGATTTTGACTGCTGTTCTAGCACTCCGCTTGATGGGGATTCCCCAATGGATGGATGTGCTCGGAATTCGTAGTGCTCTAGGTTTCATTGATTCCGAGCACGTGTCATCCCGCCGGAGACATCGTCATCGAACATCTCGGATAAAGCTTCCATTTTAGGATTTCACCCTTACGAGTGAAAGGCCCGGGCAAATCAACATCCGAACATTAAAGTCATCACTTACTTGACGCGCCGACGATGATGAAGGGATGAAGTTGGGCAGACGTAATCTACAGAATGATTCCTTCCCGAACAGTGGAACAGAGCACGTTTTTGAAGACGAAAGGGAAAAAAAATGCAAAAAGTCCAAGATGTTTTTAATTAAATGCTACGGAAGCATAGTTTTCATTGCGGAACATTCTTTGATGTTTGGGGGAAAAAGATGTTTTCCTGTTTTCGTACTGATATTAAAGAAGTTCTACTTGTAAGTTCATCGCATTCAACTGAATTGTTTGGAATATGAAGTTGAGAAATTAGTTCCGAGTTCGGTTCAAGCGTGGGGCCTCATCTCAAAGACTGTGAGCGCTTTGGAAGAACGTAGGAACGTAACGTTCCATACATAATGTGTAATAAACAACCCTCACACGCACACACTTATATTCTTACTCCGATCGACCTTGAAAATAGTCTTTTCTATTCGCGAAACATTACCGAAGCAATGTTTTTGGTGTTAACAAAGACCGTTATACAATCATTTTGTGTTTTTCCTCCCCATTCACGTTTCACACTGAGTAATGATTAAGCAGTGTAACGGAACTGCTTCATAAATGAAAATCTCCCACGTGGAACAATGCCAACCTCTGGTCCTGCAGCTTCCGTTACATTCCAGAGTTATTTTTTTAACGATTCTTTGTATGCTCCACGTGGTTGCCTGTTCAGAGGTGCAGTGGCAGCGGCTCCAGGATTGGCTTGCGGCAATGCATTGACATTTCGTGGCTGTCGTTGATTTTTTTTACAGCGGTACCAGCACAAAAGCTTTGCCGTACATTGTGTGTATGCATTGAATAGCGACAGAGTTTAGCGGATGAAAAGCTCCGTACAATGTTAGTTTTCCGACGCAAAAAGCTGATGAATGATGGCTATCATTGTTAGGTTCTATTTTGTGTACACTGTACATTATAGCCTCAGCCTCTTGTAGTAAATATTGTAAAAGAAATATAGTACAAGGGTACAACGAATCATGATTATCGTAAGAAACGTCAATCTACAAATTATTCATCCTACCCGAGCACGTCTAACTCATAACGCCGAACGTATTTAACATGCCAAATTGCTCTGAAAATATTTGCCCAAAAGTCTTCGTTATCTCGACACTGCTAAACACCTTCTTTTAAAGGCTATTTACGTCCGAAAAAGACGACCTCCAGCCGCCCACCGGAAGACCCCACAATTTGTTGTCTAGCTTTTCCGAACCCGGGACGGAATGCTGTTTGCTCTTCGTTTGCTAACACTTTGGTAAACTTGGCTGCAGAAACTTTCTCTTCGCCGAACTTCTACTGCACCCCGCCCATCCCGAAGGACTAGCCGATGATTTTCCGGGACGATAATATGGTGCGTTAATTTATACGCCCCAAACGTGGGTATTGGAATAGTGAAAGGCCACCCATTGCCCACCTAACGAGATGGAGCAACGGAAGTCGCATGCCGGTCCCCAGCAAAACCTTTGGTGGATGGTGCTGCTTTGGTAAACAGAGTTCGTTGTACCCTGCTGCGCCATCGTGCTAGGGACGAAAAGCAAACACAAACACACAGCACGGCAGAAATGCTTAACTGTGACGTGATGACGCTTTTGAACTTCACCAAACCTTCCGCTATCAACCACCACCATCGGGGTACAATGATTAGGGCAAGCGGGACGATAAAAGACACTGGTCGAACGGGACTCTCGCCGTATCTGTCTGTCTCCACATCTCCAAGGATACTGCGACACGAGTTTTCCGGTCGACCGCTTGCCGGACGGATTTCATGCTTCGCAAGCCTGAAACAACAAAATTATGAGACAGCTGGCCGTACTCGTATTATCTTTCATCCAAAAAGCATCCCTTGCCCGCTTGTAGATACTATTGCCATCCTGTCTCACAACATCCTGTGAGCATCAGCGATGGATCAGACGACAGGAGATAGACACGACAAATAAAATTT
This sequence comes from Anopheles maculatus, assembly GCA_002091835.1. Classification (NCBI taxonomy): domain Eukaryota; kingdom Metazoa; phylum Arthropoda; class Insecta; order Diptera; family Culicidae; genus Anopheles; species Anopheles maculatus. The sequence continues at coordinate 187,330 of KZ061652.1, forward strand.
ACACACAAACAACTATCCTAGCTGTGGCAGTATGCACATCCCCAAACCAGTGTGCGTTGTGGTGTTTCGGTTTATTATTTCCTTGCCGAGCAAAAGTCGGACAATGTTACTGGGAGCAGCTTAAACTTTAATTAGAATCAAAGCACATTTACTAGCGCGTTAGGTACACCACACAAGCGTACATTATGTGTGTGTGTGTGTGTGTGTGTGTGTGTGTGTGTGTGTGTGTGTGTGTGTGGGGCAGTGTGGTACGAAAGAGAGGCTTGGGACTAATCCAGCTTCATCTAACTACAGCAGACCGTGACCGTTCGTGGAATACCTCGGTGTGCTCGTAATAACGATGAATTATTAAAGCAGATTAATTAATTTCCATCTTCTTTCGTAAGGTACTTCGGTCTTGCCGGGCCCTGCTGGCAACTAACGTAAACACACCAGGACGATGCTGTATGCGCCATTTGAGAATGTGGCGAAGGAAATGGCGTTTTAAAATACAGAACATTTGTTCCTGTCATGGCAGCGCGAGAGACAAAGCTTTCATTGGAGATTTAATAAATTGTATACCAACTATAACAAATCCAATTGAGCAATGTTGGTTTGGCTTTTAATTGCTGGTGTTATATTGTACGGAAATTGAACCCTTTTAAGCTAAGGTTCGATGATTCAATGATGAACCCAAACAAGCCCGTAAGAAAGCCCTTCCTCGAAATTCCTCAAATCATTTTTTGCACTAGCAATGTTATACTTTCTGTAAGAAAAAGCTCATCAGCAGAATGCGCCTAAGGTAGGCAATCCGCATCACTCATACACTATGGAACAGCGTAAGGTCATGTGAGCTTGACAATGATCACAAAAAGTTAAAGTAAGATAAAAATAAAACAATTTTACAATTTTTAAGATAAAGTAATAAAATTAAAAAATTACTAAAAACTTTACACCATAAATATTAAATATAAACATCACATTTTACCATATTTTTGTCTTGTTAATCCGTAAAAATATTTCAAATATGCTAAGATGTGATATTTACACTAGTGCTTCAATATTTTTCACTTTTTTTAAGCCCCTAAATAGTCAGTTGAAACATGAAACTATACATGGGTAGTATTCAAAATTCGCCGTGATCCGCAAATCCGTAATCCGTTCTGAAGGAAAACACTTAGAAAGGAACATAAAAGCTCCGCTACAATTACAAATTGTACGAACTGTACACTGATCTCACTATTACACAACAAATAAGACTTGCCACGATCCCGGGGCGGCCCGGTGGTGTATCCGATAGCGGCGTCGGTCTTCACACGACAGGACTGGGGTTCGAATCCCGGCGGACCGCCTCCCCGTACGCAGGACTGACTATCCAGCTACGGGTAAAAAACTAGTCATAGAAAGCTAGAAATAGCAGGCCAAGACCTACAGAGGTTGTAGTGCCAGAGGAGAAGAGAGACGATCCGGTGGAGCCGATCATGTCATAAGAATGTGATGGGCGCTAGTGATGGGCGCTCGGAATCGGAACTACCTGGTTCCGATTCCATAGCTGGAACCGGGTCCGGAACCGATTCCGGATCCGGGTACGGAACCGATTCCGGAACCGGGTACGGAACCGATTCCGGATACGGGTACGGAACCGATTCCGGATCCGGGTACGGAACCGATTCCGGATCCGGGTGCGGAACCAATTCCGGATGCGGATGCGAAACCGATTCAGGATGCGGGTGCAGTGGCGGATTTAACGGTATGCGGACTGAGCGGCGGCGACTGAGCGGACTGAGCTTGTAGGGGGCCCCGAAAAACGAAGGAATAACCTGACCAACCCCCCCTCCCCCCCCTCCCCCCCCGCTTACATACTTGCCAATTTCATTTTCTGTTTCGTGCTGTATTTGCTGCCCTTATATTTTCATTTTCATTCGTAACATTTCAGTTTTCATTTTCAATCCCACACCGACTTCAGTTTCGGTATTCGAAGTCCACAAGGACAGAGAATGCTTGTTAGGACCAAACAAGATAAGCTGGAGGATTTGTTTGGTAGACGTCAACGCAGTATTGAGGACTTCTACAGCAATCCAAAACCAGCGGGATTTGAAACATATGGAGTCATGTGAAAGATTAACGCCAGTATTTCTATTCCACCAAAATATACCTACAGTAGAAATGAACAAAAGATTAATTAAATTTGATCCTTCTCTTTGTGCAATGAGTCGTCATGGTAATAAAGCTAATTAATTACATGTTTGTTTATTCTGTACTCACACAAATTAATTGAGAACGAGTTGATTGAAGCAACTTAAAAAATACAATTAAACCAATCCCGTTCTAGATCGGACCTCCTGAAGCAATCAAACATAAGCTGTCAACATTACGTCCATCCGATTTCTTCTTTTTCCACTAGTTTTAATCTTTCTTCCACCTGAATCGGTCTCAACTAGCAGGTCACGATCATATAATCAATGTCAGATTTACTATCGGGAATACCGCCGACGTACTGAATTTGTTTATTTACTATTGGAAATACCTATTGATCAGCGGAACCCACAATACACGACTCGCTCTGGTCTGAAAGATCGTAAAACCGATCCACCGGCTACAGTACCACAAACGAGCAGACCGAAGATTGACGGAGCGTTGATAACGAAATTAGCTACCCCGGTGGCACAAGTTTCGCATGTGTTGCACGATACTCCGTGACTCCATCGGGGATGCCACCGTGCAGCAACAGCATCTCGCTCTTCTCACGTGTCCATTCGCTTGCCGTTTGATGTTGATTAAACAAATGCACTCAGCATGCACATGAGCTGCTGGTGTGGTGGAGATGCAAACACCGTCTCTCCATAATTACGATGTGCGAAATATTCTCCCCCCAAATGGGTGTATGTGTGTGGGTACGCGTGTATGTGTTGCAAAGCGCTTGCTTCCAGCAAAGTGTCGAAGTGGGCTCACTCAAAACCGATCCCGGTGCGTGTGGCACCCTCAAACGCTAGACGGCGGATTTCCCCCCCGAAGGGTTGTGGATGGTGTGTGAAGTGTCGGAGTCGGAATTTGGTAATGAGATTAAAAAGGCAACAACAACAACAACAGCAGTCGCTTTGTGCGATCTCACCTCGTTTTGGAGGTGCTGGAGATGGCCGTTGGGAAGAGCACATCACAAGCGGAGCTCTCGGGAGGATGCCTCTTCAAGCGGGACCTGGTTTCGGAAAAAACAAAATCGCTAGGAACGTGCGTCAATGGTTTCGCTTCGTTGCAAGCACTTCCATTCAGCAGCAGCACAACAGCCCAGAATCAAGCTTTAATTAATCGTCTGCTTGACATTTGTCTCTATGTGATTCGACAGCGAAACGACATAACCACGCAAATGAGCTGCAAACAGTGCTGCTACCGAGGAAAACAGTGCCACCGCCGGTGTAACGATCGAAGAAGATCGTTTTTCGGAAAATTGGTCATTATGCTGCTGCGGTTGTGACTGTGGCCGTTTTATTGTGCGAAATTGGTGTACTGTGAACTGACTGTCATCATCGCCGTGATGCAACGGGGACGCACACCGGTGGTAACGCAATCCATAAAGCTGTCGGTGTTTTAATTAATGCGAGCCAAATAAATGTCGTTATCAGGTACCATTTCCGGCAAACGTTGGTTAGATCATCTTCAAACGGATGGCATAAGAATTATGGTCAGCTATTGTGAGAAAGGTGTAAAAATGGTTACTGTTACGTTGTGCTTAAGCTACGTCGATCGTGGTTCGTAGCAGCATGATCGATTCTTAACATCTCTTTTCAAACAGATGATAGAAAGAAATCCGAAGTTCTTGAGCCTCTGTCCCAATTTTTAATCCACTTAACATAAACCCTTCTATGGCCTACTTTTTTCGAGAGTGTCTAGAATTCCGGTTCTAAACATCTCGGTTAACCAAAACACTACAACAGTAGGTCCATTTCGTGTGATAAAACGTCCCTACTAATGGCGTCATATTTCTAATCTCCATCAATCATAATCCGGGCGAGTTCTTGTGACTGGTGCTCCAAAAACAAAATCTCCAAAACAAGAGCAGCCAACAATGTCGATTACCAACCTGAACGAAATAAGCCCACAAAGCCGTGAAGGAACTGCAACGAAACCTCCCAGAAGCCCAACCCCAGACAAGTCATGCGAGGTAGCGCCGATCGAGCATCTGATAGCTACCGCCGTTTATCCAGAACCCATAGTACCAGTACCGTGTCCAGGGTTCACCGGTTTTGCCGTTCCGTTGCACGGTTCCGTTGCTCCATACCGAGCAACCCGAAGATCGATCGAGTGAACGGGGCAAAGCGCACAGGGTTTCGCGTCATTGAGACCGAACAGCGTGATAATGGCAATGCGCGAAACGCGAGAGAGAGAAATAATTGCGAAAAACTTCTTGCCTCGTTCACGCTTTGCCAAGAAATGTACCGCCACCCAAGAAAGACGGAAGGAGGGAAAAACAAGACAACGAGCGAGACAGAGGCAGAGAGAGAGAAGGAGAAGAGAGACACCGAATTGTTAAGAAACGCGAAGAAAACTACGCCGCACTAATAAGCCACCTCTCATTTGTTGGCCAAAGCTCACCGGCGCGACTCCAAGTATCTTGAGGACTGCTGCTTGGGACTGCGCTCCCGTCGTCGAAGACTTTTCTTCAGTTCTGTGTGTGCGCTCTCAGCTTTTGGGTGATCCCGTGTCTGCGCGCGTGTGTCTGTGTGTGTGTGTGGTTGTTTGTGAGTCTGTGCACCAGTGTTGATCTGCGGAGATCCGCACAATTCGTACTGCGGTGTGTCGCAAGCCGATCGGAGGTTTGAAGAATTTTCTCTCGCTCTGGCGGCGTCCGAGCCGAGAAGGTACGTCCGCGCGGAACGATCGGCTCAGATGATCTAGTGAAGTCAACCGGGACGGTGTTGTCGGGTCCGGTCGCAGCAGCAGCTTCACACAGTGTGTGCCTTTATACCGTGCAGTATCAGAAACAGTGCCATAGTGGATCTTGAAGTGTGTTCCGAACAGCAGTGTTTGTGGTGTGACTACCCATCATTAGGAAGGAAGTGATCGGGCACCAGTGGTGCAATTATTGAAAAGCTCATTAGAGAAGCTCGTTACGGACACACATCGTGCAGAGAAGGACAATCAGAAGGCGGCGACAGATCTGTTACGACGCCTGCCAGACAGACACCGAACCGAAACCGAAGTGAAGAAGGTGAATTTTCCGCACTTTCCATTTCTATTCCCTACATTTGTTTTTCCGCGATCGCTATCGCTCTGCTTCCTTGCTTGTTTTTCTTGCCACTATTAAATTCCGCGTTTCGCCATCATGACACCATCGCAAAATGCAAAACGCACCTACCCTAATTAGCTAACACCATTGTCCCATCCACCTCTGTCTTCTCCTCCTGCTATTTCCCCCAACAAGCTTCAAAGGTAGCACCGACCGAACCGATCCACTTCGGGTGGGACTCAGTTTTTAGCATATTTTTCCATCATTTAAGTCTATCTGTCAGGTTTCCCTGACGCCGATTCGGAATCGGACGTGAAATTATGAATATTCCGGAGACCCCATTCCGGGGTTGCCTGACTGCATTAAGCAGGCAGTCCCAACCCACCCTCGCTAAATAGAGGCACCGCCGAGCAGACGAACGAAAACATGACTTGGAAAATGCAAACAACATCAAACACCAACACCATCGCCCCGGCTGGAAAGGAATGTTTTCCCTTTCGAAAACAACAAAATTCACAACTCATTTTTAGACTTCCCTCTTGATCAGTCTTTTCATGCATTTAATTGCGTGCGCGTGTGTGTGTGTCGGTGTCGCTGGGATGAAAGGAATGATGATCCTCCAAAACCTCGCACATAACGGGGTAAAAGCGGAAAAGCGCTTTAAACGAAGAAAATGATGAAGCACATTTTGTATGTGTGTGCCGCCCTCTGTTGGGAAGAAGCTGCGCATAATGAAGAGGAAACCCCAAAAGTGGAAGTAAACTTTGAGGGTGAGGTGCTGGTATTGTGGTTGTGACTGTGATCACCTTATCAAGCGTAGATCTTCCCTGTTCTGCGCGGAAGACAATCAAAAGTCTCCCTTTTACTTTTCCCAAAACGAATGGAAAAGGTTAACTAAGGCAGTGGAAAATAAACTACCCTGAGAGGGAGACGTGGGTGGTTTAAAAGGTTAAAAGAAAAACCACATCCGGATGGGTACGTGTGGGTGCGTGTTTATGGCCCAAGAAATGTTGGAATGTTTACCCATTGCTTTCGGAAGCATTTCCATATAAAAGCACGCACCTCTGAATTTGATGCATTTTCCTCGCACTCGTTCTCTCTCCCTCTCACTCTCTCTCTCTCTCTATAAGGGATGGAAAAGCTCAACATTAGTGTCTGATTGGGAACGGTAGTTTGGGAAGTTTGTTTTTGGAAGTAACACCCGCGGAGGTCACACCGTGCACGGGAGTCTTTTCGTGACAGCGAGTTAACCGTGGGAGTAACCACAGAGCGCCCTAGACACTCACGGCACTTTCCGTTTCATTTCCTTTTCCCACACCGACGACGCTGTCTGGGAGGTGGACGAACAAGTCGTGCCCCGTCGTACGTTTGTATTTGCATTTTTAAATCCATTTTTCATCGTGCACCTCATGATTGGGATGATTTAGCATTTTGGCTGAAACGCTTCTGCTGGACATCTCCAGTTGCCAAGAGGGTGCGCTGATTATAGAGGCTTTGTTTATGGATTCAAATTCCTCCAAGATCTTCGTCTCCATCAGTCGTCGTCTAAGCCGATCCGACCGGGGTTTTTTTTTAGTTTTTGCGAAATCGTGCCCACAACTTCAGGGCCTGCGGAGATGTTACAGTACCGAGACGGTTCGGCACATTTGATTTGACCTCTCTAAATAGCAAATAATAAGCCTGCTGACGCTGGCGCTGCTTAGGTAATCCGGCTTGGTATTGCTGGTAATGCTAATTTTCTAACACAACGCTCCCTCCCCTACACGCCGCTACCCTTTGCCCCGACAAGGCCAATTGTTTTGGGTTGGCAGCAGAAGACACCCCGGTGGTCAACATCGTAAACATCAGCGTGAGCCGACGCAGCAAATCATAACAACAGACACGCGGTGAGGCTGCTCGAATTTTTATAGGCGGCAACGGAGGCTGCTTTTTTCCCGCACTACCACCGGAATCTCTCCTGTGGCGATTCGTTGTTGTGATTGTTTCGTAAGTCTCGCGTTGGGAATCCCTTTGGCTGCTTCCCATCACCCTGCACTGCCACCCACGATTGAAGGATGATTATCTGAAGGGCTCGCTTATCAACAAACGGTGAGCCGCCTTACGAAACCGAGTGTCTTGTGGTAATTGAATCTACTGCTACCAACAAGTTTGCTCGACCAAATGAAAGAATAACTAACTAGACACCAGCGTACGGCCGGCGGACAAAACAAAGGACACAGACACAGTTTTCTGTCCCTTGGTACACGCTTGTCGTTGTCGGGTTGTTGACAGGTTGGAAATAAACTGTGCCCATTTCTTCCCCGAAACACTTCCAATCTGTTTATCATAAACTCAATCCAACTTCCACAGTTCGGAGCACTCTAATGTAATTGGAGTTTAAACTTACGGTCAAAGTCCTTCTCCTCGCACGGTTTAACCACACCGACACTTGGACTTGGACGTGGAAAGGACACTTGGGTAAAGTTATTATTTTATCATAAAATGTATTTACTGCCCGTTTCATGCTGAACTCTGCCAGGCACATCATCATCATCATCACTGTCGCCCGTTCGGGGTAAAGACACTCGAAAGTGACAGAAAATACCTCCCAAACCATACACCACATTACGGGGAGGGGGGACACACATACATCCGAGGCGTATGAAACTTGCATTTGCTTAACGTTTCAACTTTGCCGATAAAACTTTTCCTCCTTATTGTGTTGTTCGGTCCGAACGAAAAAAAACTTCCTGTTCCCGACACGAAAGCGCAAAACTGTCGAAGCGTATAAAGTTAGCTTCGGAAACTTTTTCCCTCCTCCCCAAGGTTTCTTTCACTGCTTCCACGTGGTAGACACGATACCTGGACAAAGGATACAGCGCATAAGGGACTTTGTGTTCTGCTCCTAATTGCAGACTTGTGAAGGTCAGGCACCAGGCTTGGGGAGCCAGTTATTCCCGCCGGATAAACAATTAGCGAGTTGCAGCTTCCAATTTTTCTTAACGCCCACAGCAGTCGCCCGCCCTATGATTTACTCATTATCTCGTATCGGTTGAATGTCACCGCTAATGATATCGCCATATTGCCTGTTTTATTTTGCACTAATATTTCGGACGAAGAAATCAAACTTTTTTTGTTTGTTTGCACAACCTAATTATGAGCTTCCGGAGCATTTTTGCAGGAAGACAGGGCCGGGTTTTGGGTGACGTGTGAAACGATCCGTAACAAATTATCACCATAATTGCGAACAAACGAGTGCGCTCTGCGATTTCCCATTACGCAATATGATACATGATGATGTGCCATCGTTTTTCGTTTCGTTTTTATATTAAATTCCACGCCAGTTCCTTCCACCACCGGCACACCTACGCAGACGAGCGGAAACAACCATTGGCAGCACAATGGTGGAGCGCTGGATCGTGCTGGAGTAACCCATTTGATAAATTGCTCGAACCGTATCGATGACGGTGCCAAATTGAATGTTCTCGGGTGTACCCCGATGTGCCAGATAAACCATCACCGTGATATTAATCGCTGTTTGGGTTTTTCGGAGAGGAACGAACGAACGACCTGGGACGAATGCGAAGGGACCACCACACTAGACGGGTTGCAATAATTGAGTTGTTGTTTGTTGAGGTTCACGAATTTATAATACCGATATTTACAGCCGTGCCATAACGAACCACGCTCGCAAGAGACTCGTCCAATTAAAGCCCTGCTCCAAGTTTAAATAGAGGTGAAGAACACCAGCAGGAACTTCTAGAAACGTTCTTCGAAACGACGAGAGTCATGCCCAACAAATTGTATTCATTCCGGATGTAAAAAAACATAGAGTATTCTTTATGTCCTATTTGGACAGTTCCTAACCTTCGGATAACCCACCAAACAGTTTAACGAAAGCGATAGAAAAACTTTCGCTTAAATTTGCATTGCATTAGCATAAGTTTCTATTTCTGCTACCAAAAACACAAAATGGAAACCAAAGTACGAACCCGCTCACAATCAAGATGGACTCAGAATGCGAGAGAAACGCGACTGAAAGTGAAACGACCCAGATTAGATCCTGATGCCACCTCCTGACAGGGATTGTCCATAAAAATGCAAAATTGTCGCTCAGCGTCACCTCTCGGTATCATCTTCTGACGAATTTCTAAACCTTTCTCTCACAATCAAACCGTGCTGCAGTTCGAGCGCAACTTCTGGACAATCTGAAGTGTCCTACAAAAAAAGCTAATCACAGCAGCAACGACAACAACAAAAAACACACACCACTCCCAAAAGTGTCCGGCCTGCGTTTGTTTACACAGATTCTACTAGGTCATCAGGGGAACGAGTTTGGGTTCCGCTTGTCTAGTAATCTCGTGTTTCGGGTTGTCCCGTTTTCTCGTCAGCTGTCACGACATTCGCGTCAAACAAGTAGAGGGTGTCCAAAATAAATGTACAGTTATGACCGCATTTGGTAGATGACCCATCCATTCCGTCCAGCTCTATGCTAAACAAACACCAAACCTTGGCCGGTCGTTTTGCAGCGCGCGCGTGTACAGAATGCGAAAGAGAATGCGAAGAAAACGGGACGGACAAGAAAAAGGCTCCGCGTACGATGACCTCTCTTCGCTGGACGTGTGTGTGTGTGCGTGTACCGCTTATCGCTTTGCGAGAAGAGTGTGACATTAAGCCCAGCGATCCTTCCCCGGGAGCGGGATGATGATTGAAACGGGTTAAAGCGGGTTAGAGATTTTGGGATAAAGATTTAAGTGACATTACCCGTGTGGGACTCCGGTCTAATATGAATATCTGAATCTGACGCTTTGGTTGTATCCTCCAAATTATGTTGGGTTCGCTTGTTATCCTCAGGCAGCGAAAGACATAGCAGAGATTAATTGTTGCTGGGGCTTTTTTTTCCAATATCGTATCATGCTGTGGTTTGACGTGGCTCTACTGTGACACTGAACAACTGTGTACACGACCATATCGCCCATATGCCCTCGACTCCAATAAAAGGTCCAACATCACTTGTCGAGGACGGATCGAATGCATCCCTCGGCAACCCTTACAGCGCGCTCATTAGCTCAACCTTGAACTTGGAAAAAGCACAACGATGACGCGACATCGGTCGCTCGCACCGGGCACAACACGGCAGGCAAACATGCTCACCCATAGTAACCGGTTCCGCCCGGTGTGCTAAAGCGGATACGGCGAGCCGGTTTATCGAATGGCGTTGGCCTGTACGAGACACAAACCGGTTGATGCCACAACAAGCCACCAAGAGCACACAAAAAAAACAGCCACCGAAGTAATGGCACAGCGAAAAAGCCATCTTCGCATGGCGTCAAGTCCATCGGGCCGTAACATCGGACCGGTACGAGTTGCGATAATCATCGGTCACAGATAATGAAGCACAACACGGCCACCACCATACTTCAGTGTCATCTTTGTCCCAGCGCATTTCCGGATGTCGGATGATGAGGAAATTCGCTCGCAGGAAACCCGTGCGTAACGACGCGGTGGGATGGAAAATCAAGGACACAACAACAAGCCATGGTGTGCATCTCATGACCGCGGAAACAAACACCGGAAATCGGAACCCAATCTCCGATGCGCTTACGCGTTGGGATTTTACATTTTGCTGACGGTGCCAACCCTAGTGGGGAAAGGTTCGTCGGTTCATTGTCCCTGCAGGATATGCAGGCACGGGAGTGTGACACACGTCATACTTATCGTGCTTTTTACTCCCCCATTGGGCAAGAGAATGGAAAATCACACTTCAGCAAGCCCTCCTTCCCCATCGACACACATACACAATTGTGCCCCGCGGCGGGAATTATGGCGATGGTCGATTTGTTTGCGCCGATTTTAAACCACACATTGATTGGGAATTTGTGGTTGTCGGCTGCGGAATTTAAGCTGTACCCGCGATTGCATCGCTTAATTGCATCCGTTTGCTAGTTCCTTTTATTGGTTGCTCCAGTGCAGCAGAATTGATTCGAGCTTCGAGGGAGGAAATTATCGATTTTAATTGTAATGTGCGATTAAATTAGACAAATGGCGGCCGAACCGAACAGATTTTGAAAGTACTTAGCGTAATGCTATGTGAAAGCATTCCATTCCAATGCAGCTTTATTCTGCTGTTAACCTTGTTAAGGGTTCTTTTAAAGGGATTTTAAATAGTAATATACAGCGGAAAAATAATATTTTTGTTGACAGTGCGGTTGTAACGCCTCTTTTGTTTAATATAACAAACGAAGAAGCATATTGTATGTGTCAGAACCAGTTTGGGGAAATTCCGACTTGATGCCAACTTTTGCCAAATGTCAATTTAACTGCATTCACACCGACAACCAAACAAACCGGTTAACGTGCTTCCCCCCAAGTACTACAAATATCGATTTCCCCCTGCTTTAACACAGAATCTTAATACCCGTTGCTTACCTGTTGGACTGCCTCCTGTTCTCTGCAGCTTTGGTACATAAAACACGCACGCACGCGCACACACACACACTGTCGACCAAGCTCGCTTATGAGCATATTGCTAATCACCTTTGCCAATTCGCAAGCAGCTTTAGCCCACCCGACCGATTGAAACTCCGCCAAGTTACGTAAGCTTCTCACGTGCGTACGGATGGCGTTTTTCTTCTGCGCTATTGTTCTTCTCCCGTGCGTACCTTATGTGTCGAGAAGTCATCAGGCATCTGCAGGTCGGTCGGTCGGTCGGCTGGCTGACCTGCCCGGCGGGGATGAGTTGAATGATCTTTTGTGGCGTGAATGTGTTCGAACACCAGCCCAACCCACACGCGAGTCACGAGCGGCATGTTTAATCAAGCGATGCGATAGATGATTCGTTTACTTTGTCTCGGTGTGCTTTGCCAAACACGACGAACCAGCCTGCCTGTGGAAGTGCCTGCGGAGAAGAAAAAAGAGAACCAAACAAAGCTGTAAAATTAATCCGATTGTAATTCTCGCTGGAATTCACTTCGATTTCCTTCCGAAAGGTCTTCCTTCTAGTTCTAGGATTTGATTTGCGTGTTACACCATTCGTAGGGAAATAAATCATAAGCTGAAGGAACGTCCTGTCTGTTGGCGTTCCCAACCAAACTCCCAAAAGGGATTCACTCCGGTCCAGCATCAGTCTACCTTATCGTGTGCGCTTTACTTTTATGGACAATTCTCTCCCATCCCCTTTTTTCGTTTCCATCCTCGGGTGTTTTACCGAGACAAAGAAAGCTACAAAGACTTTCGATGGCACGCAACTAACACTAACTTGCTACTACCAGCCGTTACACACTTCCAATTGAGTGAAAGAAAAAGAAGCCCGCTGCCATGATGACTTTCTTCCAAAGCGCCCAAAAAAGCCGCACCACTGTGTTGTCTGTCTTGACGCCAGGAAACATGATTTTTCGTTTTACGAAACCATTGTGGCCACAACCGCCTTAAGCCACCGTTCTCCTCCTCTAGTAGGATTCGACCCATTTCGATACATTCTCCTGAGAGGACGGCTAGTGCGGTCGGGCAGACGTGCAGTGATAGACAAACTCTTCGCCCAACCGTTGTCAGTCCACAAATGCCCACCGGCTAAAGAGATAACCCTGAATCATTGTGCACGGAGAGAAGTTTTAGTTTCCTCCTAGGTGCGCGGATCCTTTCCGCCTTCATTGTGTGCGGGAAAAACTTTACCACCGGCCATCACAAACTATACACAACACAGCGCGCAACATAAATCTTTGTGCAAATGCTTCCCCAGCTGGACTTTGCTACCGCCGCCGACCGACCTGTTGGGTGATTTCTATTCTACGCTCGTTCATTAATATTCGAACCGGAATCTGTGAAAGTGTTTTTATTCTTTACGTGCTTCTGTCGGTGGAAGATTTCGTTTCTTTGAAACTAGCTTTTTAACATTCGGACGCGTTTTCATCGAAACCAATTGAGTGCTGAACGTTCATTCATGAATCTTGGTTTAATAAGTGATTGTGGTACTTTTAAAGAGCTTTCAGGAGCTTCCTTTGCTCATACGAGCGTTACAGCGTTACGTTTCGTTAAGTTTAACGAATGAAGAGATTTTTATTATTGTAAACGTATTGTAAAAATAAAGCGTAACCCAGAGACACTTGCATTACTAAATGAGTACCTAGTATCTGCAAGATTCTTGTCAATAGAAGTAATCGATCAATTTACTGAGATCTTCTACACGTTGCAAACGTTACTTTACAACGCCGTTCTACCACAGCCGGAAGCTAGAATAAGCTCTACCATCTTAACCTCACCATTTCCTTCTGAGATGTTGCGGTTTTCCCTTTCTACCACTGAATGGATTTAAAGTCCCCGGAGCTACACTTACTGCACCAACGCAAGCACAAAATGAATAAAGAACACTCTCACGTTACGGTGTGTCCGTGTCGGAAATTGATTTTATTTTTCCACCCAATCCTTCGGCTATAAAACCTCCTCCCCCGGCACAGGGTTGGAAAGTTTCACCGCAAATCTTTAACCATTGCATTCTTTCCGATGTCAGCTACAGCAGTACCGAGGGCTAAGTGTACACCAACAAGTGTGACACCCGGTGGTGGTGAACCTGGCCGGGCCTGGTGTGGAAGATCGCCTTGACAGACGATGCAGTGTACGCCTGGGGAGATTTCTTTTTTTGCCCTGTCCGGTTGTGACACCTCCGGGGCTTCCTACCTGCCAGGCGTTAGAGACATTCTGGTTCTGGTGTAAGTACAACCGACGGACGCCATAAGCTTCGGAGCTTTATTTTCTCCCATTCTTACACGGGTACAATCTTTTCTGCGTCACCGTAAAACGCTTTTCATACGGTCGTAGCCAGATTTCGTTTTCCTGGGTGGCACAAAAAAATCAACGACCGTACTAAATGCGGTACGCGCGTCAATATGCTCGGCACGGTCACACAAATGTATGGTTTTATTGCGAACAAGCACAAGGTCTGTGTGCACACGTGCTGTACATAATTTGAGCCACTGATTTGAGGTTAGAATGCTCGAAAAACCGTTTTAGGAAAAACGTGCAAACACCTAAAAGGCTTGCTCAAAATGATCTTCTTCATCGGTGACTCGTACAAAAAGGAAGCCCAGACACAGACGACACAGTGTTGTGACCGATTGCGATTCAACCCATCAAAGGTGACTTAATCGCTTGACGGTGCCCATATTAACAGTGTACAACAACAGCTCGCAGTGTAAAGGCGTTTGCGTGGCAGAAGCTGACACCGATGTCAATCACTGTGAGCCGGTGTCATTGGCTAGAAACGATTCGATCTTCCATCGGTTCGATTCTCAAAGAGGATTTAATCCTTGCACTTACAGCAACGCTCGTCTACCCAGTCGAAGAAGATGGTGACTTATCCCGGGTGGATTTTCTTACTTGGCCTTCCGGCGAACCGAAAACAGTACGACGGAAGCGGTAATGCAATTTGCACCATCAATCGTCTTAATGAACGGCTTTCCTAGATTTTCTGACACCGAGAGCATCGGTAGCAGCAGTTGCAGCTCAATTACCTGCTTGCTACGGTCTTTCTTGCTCGATTCGCATCGATCGGCTTCACTGCCGGAGGTGAACCACGCGGGCAAGTAATCAGCAGGTAACCGATCCTGAGCAGTAGCTAGAGTTCACGTGGGAGCCCTTTTTCGGTTGCGGGCGAAATGGTTCAAGTTAAGCCGTAAAATGAAATTACACCCAACGTAATTAATGTTGGAACATTTTCGGGCAAGCCGGGATGGAAACTAGGAGCAAAATTATTATCTTTGTCGCTTCATTTACTTGCCGGTGGTGTGTAATCGATAGCTGTTTACGGCTTTTACATTGCGGAGAGAGAGAGTGAGAGAAAATTTGATAGCAGAAGTTTGGCAGCAATTAGAAAGCTGTCTCGAATGCTTTTTGTTGCGACATTATTTACCACTTCTAAGCTTCATTATTGGAGTTGGAGTTCGGTTTTTTTTGTGTTGTTTTGGTTTATGAAACCATAATTAAGATAGCAAAAGCAAATAAGACACTATCGCGCACAGCATGCTTCTGGAGGTTCATCGTTGATTACGTGTATCTGCTCAACAATTTGCCCGACGGGCAGACAACAATAATCAACTCTCGTTGTCTAACGATTTATCCAATCCGATTAAAAAGACATCCATCCACCAGAGGCCTCGGCGTGCGGTAACAACGGCTCCCTCTATCAGCTCGAATCGATCTCCCGAATATTGTTCATGCCGTGCTGTTTCGTTCCCAAAAGAATCCATTTGCATTTGATTTGCTGGTACATCCACAGTGTTCCGCACATTCAGACAGAAGTCAATGCTCGGTGAACGCCTCCTCTTCCCGGTTCCGTGCAATTTTACATTGATGATTTTGTTTTTCATTAGACTCACGAATTTCACAGACTCTCATCACGCCGCTCCTCCCATGGTTTTTTGACTCCCTGCCCATGGGGTCTGTAATGTTGTAACGTTTGATTGCACAAGAACGTGGAGCAGTTTGAGAAGAGGAGGACGACCCTGGGCCATCGGCTTTGAGCCACTTTTCCAACCGAAACTGGCAATTTTATCAAATCTTTCAATTACCCTTCGATGCACCGGAGAGTTGCTTGCATGGCACGGATGCGCTGGGCTGGGAGATGGAAGAAGAAAAAACCCGTTCAAATCCTCCCGAAGTCTATTGCGAGAAAATCGTTGGCCTGGTAGTACAGTAGACACAATGCCATCAAGAGTCGCGTGTTTTGGGGGTTTTGTTTTTCGCTACCAGTGCTGTTGTTCCGATGCAACTCACTTAAATCTCGTTAGCAGTCATGTTTCTGCATTATCGCTATTATTTTTCGTGCAGATCCAATTTATTTCTTCCGGCAGCCTAACATCCTCCCATCCTCCTGCCATTTTTCAACGACGATTGTTCCCCGGGTGGTTTGTTTTGGCTTTTTGCCGACTGCGCGATGGCATGCCTGTGTTTGCTGATGAAGCAGCCACGATACGCGTCTAGCGCGCACTCCGTCAGCATTTCCCGGATCTCCGTGTGTTGCTGCTACCGTCCTTTTGTTCGATGATGTTGCTCGCATTGCAAATTGAATCGATTTCCCCATCTTCCCCGGCTGCCGGATACGAGTTTCAGAATGCGGCAGCTGCAGCTTGGGCAGGAAAGTATGACGAGATTGATCGATGCCGTTCGGAACGAAGCACCAAACAGACAAAAACTGCAACACTCATCTTCTTGCGATCATCATGGGATGCATCGAGTGTTAGAAGCGGTTCCATCCATTACTACGCTGCAGCTTGACTCGGACTGTCTTGTTACTTCACTGAAACAACAACAACAAAAAAACACGTGCTTACGCTATTATACTGAGACATCCATAGCAAAAAAAACAAACAATGGTCGTTTGCTAAAAACATGCCCAACTTGTTCTGCACTAATTGGATATAAATGCTTACACAAACAATAAAATGACTGCCTTGTTGTTTTTCCTCCGTCCGTAACAATTAAAACAAACGAGTTTGGTTTAATGTTTACATGTTTTAGAATTAGTTCTGCGTTCATTAATCCCACGAGCAGCTTTAGTTTGATTTCGCTGAACCCAAAAAAAAGGCAACATACTACACCAATTTCAATTTGCGTTTGTTTGTTTGTGCACAATTGTTTTTGCGGAATAAATGAATCTGCACATTAGAATAAGAGCAAAACTGATATGGACATAAATGCGTTACAGCTACCAAATTCAATACAAAATTAAACAACCCAACAGCTTGTTTCTTCTTTTTATACAGTAGCAAATTTACAAGTTTCCTTTGCCTTCGTTGAAAGCCAACCAATAATGGCATATTGTACGGATTTTTTCTACAACAATTCAATTACTGTCGGTCATCTTTTGGCCGACGCTTCTGTGTCGATCTGCCAAAACGCATTACATACATCTCAAGCCGCACATTCACTAAGCCTCGCCGCACACACAAGGTGTTCCAAACTTTAACTGCACGTTTCCGTGATGCAACGCACCGCACACCGCACACACTGCTTTTCAGATGCTGCTGCTACATGCAGCACTGGTAATGCTCTTCACTCTCGATCGATTTGGCCTTGCTCCGATTATTATTACCTCTCACGGTGATCGAAGAAGTTCACCATTCGAAAGCCTCTGCCACAGTGCCATAACCGGAACATTTCACGCTTGTAATTGTTGCAGAAAACGGCCGAACGGAACGGACATTAACGGCTTGACATTACGTCAGCGCAACCAGGCAGGATGTCGTCCTGTGCGTGTCCTATGACGAGCCCGGTCGGGGCTACACTAGCGGCACTATGCGGCGGTACGCAGTACATGCTGTTCATGGGACTGCTGGAGGTGTTTATAAGGTCACAGTGTGATCTGGAGGATCCTTGTGGACGTACCAAGGTAAGCGATACTCACTACATTGGCCGCGATTCCCGGGTGAAAGGAAGTGGCGAACCGGTTCGTTATATTGTCTTTCTGATTTTTCTTTTCCTTCTCCACAAGGCGAAATCTTCCCGGAATGTGGACTACGAGTATGACTTTATCGTTGTTGGTGGTGGATCGGGCGGTTCAGTAATTGCGTCACGGCTATCGGAGATCAAGAACTGGAAGGTACTACTCATCGAAGCAGGTAAGTTCTACGCTGATCGGTACAGAGAAAGAGAATGTGTCCTCGCGTCTCGGTTGGGTGACCTCCGGGAAGGAAAGGGCCTCTTCTGAAACCCTGTCTTGGGGTACCATTGGTAGACAGCTCTCGAACAAAACACTGCACACTGCATTGCGTTACGTTTTGTGCAATTCCAAACGCCTGCCAAAGCCCGATAGAATAGACGATTAAAATAAATGGTACCAGCTAAACTTTCACGCGTGCTTAGTCCCGACCAACTTAGCGCGGTGTGATGCTCGAAGTCACGTTTTGGGAGGTTATGCTGGTTTTGCTTTGTTGACGTTTGTGGTTTTCGATTATTACCATGCTGGAACAGCGCATGCCAGCGTCCTAACCCCACTATGGAGTTTAGCGTAAGCGACCCAAGGCATACATAGCGATGGCAATCGTTGCGGTCGTTTTACGTACGCTTGCTACAACCTTTCCTGATCATCTCCTTTCCGAGGGTGCGTGTCCATACCAGGAGTTCCAGATGCGTTTGACACGATTCGTCAGTGCCTAATGTGTCGTGGTTCATTGCGATGCGCACTCAACAGGTTCTAAAAACAAAACTTGCCGGGTTGGAGCGCAAAAAAAAAAAACATCGAAGGAAAGCCCCCTTTTTTTTGCGTCCTTCTACTGATGCGAGAGATGTAAATCTCGCACACACTGACCATGGCCTCGCACGAGTTGTGTCCCGCTGTGGAGATTCCTCTCGCCATCGCTGGCATTTACTGGCCAAAGTACCCTGTCAATGTTTGCCAATTCTCGCCGACTCTGGTGGTGGATGTAGCAGCAGCAGCAGCAGACGCAGCACGGTCTGACATTTACTTTCATAAAATACCGTTCTCCTGGGACGATTTCCACTATGGTGAGCATGTGTCAGCAGTTACACGTTTTATTTTCCATTTTTTTCGCTGTCTCCCTGTGTCCGTCCAGAAGCTCTGGATGATTATTGCCAAGTTGACTTTGGCCTTTTGGCGGGTGTTTTTTTTTTCGAACTACAAAACAACGAACACTGGATGGCATTTACTGCGATGGAGAACTCGCATCTGTTTGGTTTTTTGGGAGAGCTTCAGTTTCGCTTCAATTTTCGGGGTCGTCCGGGTTGGCCTTTCGGGTTTCAGGGGTGAGTTTGGATATTTCCCCTGGGCACTAAACAGCTTATTGTATTGAAGTCCAGCAGTGGGGACATTCGGGAACCTTGCACCATTTATCCGCAGCTCAGAATGATGGTCAAGGGGCAGCTTTGTTATTGCGGTTGGCGATACGGTTCGTTACTAAGTCCCGGACCTGTTCTGCTGACGCTGCATAAGCTGCTTCCAGTGGGATTATTGGAACCTTCCTACGATGACATTTACTGGCGAAGGTTCTCCTCTTCTGCGGAAGGTTACCTTCTTTCGGCAATTTTTCGGAGCTTTCTCAAAAGCCAGTGCGTCAGAATTTAATTCCTCATCTGCAAATTAATGTGCTCAATGGTTTCATTACCACACCGACCAGCCGACACCGGCGGATGGCAAACGATCATTACCCACCGTCACAGCTCATTTCACACGATTAGCAACGATTTTCTTTACATCTTGCAATTATGCGTCCGTACAATTATCATCCGATTCCGTGCGCACCGCTGACCTTGACCCAAAACGTGGCCAACAACGTCCAAGATGTTCTATCGGAAACAAAGTGGTGTCTTCTCGCTTGGGGCGCGCGTGTGTACCAAGTTCTGCCAGCGCTCCTCTTCACAGGCTTGTGCCGAGTTGCATGAACCAAAACACGGTGCCACAAGCAATCGCCAGCGCAGCATGCATTAGACGCCACAATAGCCACAACACGTTTGCATCTTTTTTCCCCTTCAATCCAGCAACAGAACAACCAAGTGTGAGACACCACCGCGTTCAAAGTGATGCCGAACGAGAGCCGCGTGAGTTCGCGAAACCACATTCCAGCGGTACGATGATGCCGGTTGTTCACGAGGAAACAATCATCTCTTGCGGCATTGTGCCGCATTTTTTGGTTCATCTGGGGTTTCTACGCTCCGTGCGCCAGCCTTCTTCCCCTGTTCAATTGACCCCGGCCGCCGCAATGGGCAGCGCCGCAACAAAACACATCCCTCGTACACAAAGTAATGTTTGTTGCTCTCGTTGCAAAAATCCGAACACGACCAATGTTTTGTGCATCGCCGATCTGCTCGCTAACAAAATCGCACTAGGAATTGGGGAGGGTTTGCTGTCTGAAGGTAGTGACGCCGATAGATTGGCTAATCGCATGGACCATCATCTCGGTGGGTCCCGTGATACCTTTGTGGCGGGCGTGAGTCGAAGCGCCCGAAAACTCCCTCAAGTGGCCGCGCATTCGCTTGGGTGTATCGGATTCGACAAGAGAATGCATTGAACGGAAATCGTTCCACCCCAATCGCGTGTGTCTGTCGGGGGAAAGGCGAGCGTGGACGAGTCTAAAGCGGGCGGGCGTTTTGCCCGAACTGAGAACTGGGTCGTTTATCGGCGTTTTAACTCGCTGCAATTAGCATCCCCATCGGATCGAAACTACAAGCACCAGAATTGCACAAGCATGATTTACTCGACTAGACAGTGAGCGCTATTCGATCAACATTTGGCCAAACAGAGAGCCCATAGTGTGAGTGTGTGTCAAGCGACTACTTCGTCACTAATCGATAATTTATTGCGTGAAGAGTGTGCTTTCAAGCTTCAACAAAAATCCATTTGAGCCGCTTCATGCGTCACACTAACATACACAAAAGGGAAGATTTTTTTTTTGCGCTCTTTTGACAATGTTACCAATCGAGCTAGAATTGGAATCGCTTGGTGACTTTGGAATGCAATTTCAATGGCCCCGAAAAATAGTGCCAACGCACTCACCGGGGGGGACCAGTGTGTGCAACATTTTTGCAGAACTATTTGCAACCAAAACCTTTCCCCCAACAATTCTCTTGCTGCGCTGATGCATCCCACACACAATTCAATTACTTTTCCCAACAGTGTGTGTGTGTGTTTTGTGATAAAGGAAACAACGCATTGCACTCACCCGTTTCTCAACACAACGCTCAACCACCAACGGGGAAAAAAACTAAAACCGGGATAGAAAGCTTTATGCGGCGAACCACAACAACCGCCGCTTGATTGACGCTTGTAAAACGGTGGTGGAAGCCTTTTTTTGTTTATCACTTTCTGTGGATGCTTTACATTAAGGTGTAATTCGTTTAATGTAGATTTTAAATTTAGCCTACCAATTGAGCTTTTTTTTGTTATTCTTCATTCTTCCATTTGATTGCTCTTTGCTACGGCACCAGCAGCAATGTTTTGAAACTTAAAATCTTCTGCAATGCACGTATAATGATGCGTCATTATCTCGGCCATGATAGTGCAACAGCGATCACACCACCCCGTGCCGGAGTTTCGCCCGCGTGGAGTAATAATCGTGAATAAATTCAATTAGCCACACACACACACAAACGCACCATACCACACCGCCACTTCACTGCTCTTTAGGAGCTGCTTAGGCGTCGCATATTGGTGGTCTGGCAGCTTTTCGCGTTAAAGTAATGATCAGCGTTTGCCCTAACGCGCTTCAGCGTTATTTTAAAGTGATGCATTATTTAATAGCAAAACAGTTTCCAGAGATCTAATCATTTGCCACTGATGGACCACACTGTTAAGAGACAACGAGAGAGCTCTTTTTTTGCGTCCTTCTACTGATGCGAGAGATGTAAATCTCGCACACACTGACCATGGCCTCGCACGAGTTGTGTCCCGCTGTGGAGATTCCTCTCGCCATCGCTGGCATTTACTGGCCAAAGTACCCTGTCAATGTTTGCCAATTCTCGCCGACTCTGGTGGTGGATGTAGCAGCAGCAGCAGCAGACGCAGCACGGTCTGACATTTACTTTCATAAAATACCGTTCTCCTGGGACGATTTCCACTATGGTGAGCATGTGTCAGCAGTTACACGTTTTATTTTCCATTTTTTTCGCTGTCTCCCTGTGTCCGTCCAGAAGCTCCGGATGATTATTGCCAAGTTGACTTTGGCCTTTTGGCGGGTCTTTTTTTTTCGAACTACAAAACAACGAACACTGGATGGCATTTACTGCGATGGAGAACTCGCATCTGTTTGGTTTTTTGGGAGAGCTTCAGTTTCGCTTCAATTTTCGGGGTCGTCCAGGTTGGCCTTTCGGGTTTCAGGGGTGGGTTTGGATATTTCCCCTGGGCACTAAACAGCTTATTGTATTGAAGTCCAACAGTGGGGACATTCGGGAACCTTGCACCATTTATCCGCAGCTCAGAATGATGGTCAAGGGGCAGCTTTGTTATTGCGGTTGGCGATACGGTTCGTTACTAAGTCCCGGACCTGTTCTGCTGACGCTGCATAAGCTGCTTCCAGTGGGATTATTGGAACCTTCCTACGATGACATTTACTGGCGAAGGTTCTCCTCTTCTGCGGAAGGTTACCTTCTTTCGGCAGTTGCTCGGAGCTTTCTCAAAAGCCAGTGCGTCAGATTTTAATTCCTCATCTGCAAATTGATGTGCTCAATGGTTTCATTACCACACCGACCAGCCGACACCGGCAGATGGCAAACGATCATTACCCACCGTCACAGCTCATTTCACACGATTAGCAACGATTTTCTTTACATCTTGCAATTATGCGTCCGTACAATTATCATCCGATTCCGTGCGCACCGCTGACCTTGACCCAAAACGTGGCCAACAACGTCCAAGATGTTCTATCGGAAACAAAGTGGTGTCTTCTCGCTTGGGGCGCGCGTGTGTACCAAGTTCTGCCAGCGCTCCTCTTCACAGGCTTGTGCCGAGTTGCATGAACCAAAACACGGTGCCACAAGCAATCGCCAGCGCAGCATGCATTAGACGCCACAATAGCCACAACACGTTTGCATCTTTTTTCCCCTTCAATCCAGCAACAGAACAACCAAGTGTGAGACACCACCGCGTTCAAAGTGATGCCGAACGAGAGCCGCGTGAGTTCGCGAAACCACATTCCAGCGGTACGATGATGCCGGTTGTTCACGAGGAAACAATCATCTCTTGCGGCATTGTGCCGCATTTTTTGGTTCATCTGGGGTTTCTACGCTCCGTGCGCCAGCCTTCTTCCCCTGTTCAATTGACCCCGGCCGCCGCAATGGGCAGCGCCGCAACAAAACACATCCCTCGTACACAAAGTAATGTTTGTTGCTCTCGTTGCAAAAATACGAACACGACCAATGTTTTGTGCATCGCCGATCTGCTCGCTAACAAAATCGCACTAGGAATTGGGGAGGGTTTGCTGTCTGAAGGTAGTGACGCCGATAGATTGGCTAATCGCATGGACCATCATCTCGGTGGGTCCCGTGATACCTTTGTGGCGGGCGTGAGTCGAAGCGCCCGAAAACTCCCTCAAGTGGCCGCGCATTCGCTTGGGTGTATCGGATTCGACAAGAGAATGCATTGAACGGAAATCGTTCCACCCCAATCGCGTGTGTCTGTCGGGGGAAAGGCGAGCGTGGACGAGTCTAAAGCGGGCGGGCGTTTTGCCCGAACTGAGAACTGGGTCGTTTATCGGCGTTTTAACTCGCTGCAATTAGCATCCCCATCGGATCGAAACTACAAGCACCAGAATTGCACAAGCATGATTTACTCGACTAGACAGTGAGCGCTATTCGATCAACATTTGGCCAAACAGAGAGCCCATAGTGTGAGTGTGTGTCAAGCGACTACTTCGTCACTAATCGATAATTTATTGCGTGAAGAGTGTGCTTTCAAGCTTCAACAAAAATCCATTTGAGCCGCTTCATGCGTCACACTAACATACACAAAAGGGAAGATTTTTTTTTTGCGCTCTTTTGACAATGTTACCAATCGAGCTAGAATTGGAATCGCTTGGTGACTTTGGAATGCAATTTCAATGGCCCCGAAAAATAGTGCCAACGCACTCACCGGGGGGGACCAGTGTGTGCAACATTTTTGCAGAACTATTTGCAACCAAAACCTTTCCCCCAACAATTCTCTTGCTGCGCTGATGCATCCCACACACAATTCAATTACTTTTCCCAACAGTGTGTGTGTGATTTTTGTGATAAAGGAAACAACCAGAGTGATCCAACGCATTGCACTCACCCGTTTCTCAACACAACGCTCAACCACCAACGGGGAAAAAAACTAAAACCGGGATAGAAAGCTTTATGCGGCGAACCACAACAACCGCCGCTTGATTGACGCTTGTAAAACGGTGGTGGAAGCCTTTTTTTGTTTATCACTTTCTGTGGATGCTTTACATTAAGGTGTAATTCGTTTAATGTAGATTTTAAATTTAGCCTACCAATTGAGCTTTTTTTTGTTATTCTTCATTCTTCCATTTGATTGCTCTTTGCTACGGCACCAGCAGCAATGTTTTGAAACTTAAAATCTTCTGCAATGCACGTATAATGATGCGTCATTATCTCGGCCATGATAGTGCAACAGCGATCACACCACCCCGTGCCGGAGTTTCGCCCGCGTGGAGTAATAATCGTGAATAAATTCAATTAGCCACACACACACACAAACGCACCATACCACACCGCCACTTCACTGCTCTTTAGGAGCTGCTTAGGCGTCGCATATTGGTGGTCTGGCAGCTTTTCGCGTTAAAGTAATGATCAGCGTTTGCCCTAACGCGCTTCAGCGTTATTTTAAAGTGATGCATTATTTAATAGCAAAACAGTTTCCAGAGATCTAATCATTTGCCACTGATGGACCACACTGTTAAGAGACAACGAGAGAGCTCTCGTTCGAACGTTGTTTGGCAAATAGGATCAACAAACCAATTCAGTTATTCAAGCTACTTCAGTAAACGAGTCGCAAAAAAAAAGTCCAGCCTTTGCAATGATGGATCGCTGACAAGATCGCTACATCATGCTGCACGTGCTGCAAAGCTCAACCGGCAACTCGGACGGGAGAGTTTTCCGCCATCACCGTCAACAGCAGCATCGCCACATATGGATCGTGCCAGCTGGTAAACTGTACCACCCGACGACCCCCGCCAACGGCAGCAGCACAATTGAAAACGCAAATCTTGTGGAAAATTCTCCATCGATGCATCGCTGGAAATCCCACACTGGAGCACGGAGCGAAAGGAAGAAAGGGGAGTGTGCTGAAGAAGCTTTTTGTACCCCGATTACTACACCCTTTTGCTGGTTTTCGCTCTTTCCAAACACACACACACACATACACAGCAAATATTGTTTCTCTGCGAGTGTACTTTGCAAGACTCCGCAGCTCTGGAATCAATTGTTTTCCCTATCAGCTTAATCGTTCGTGCTCGGTGCGGTCGTCTCGAAAGACGTCTAATTAGCGATATTTGCCAACATCTTGGCGCACATTTCTAACCGCAGTGGTTGGTGGTGTTGTGGGTTTTTGTGTGGAAATTGGTATTTGGTTTTTACCCTTTTTCTTCATATTCTTCTCTTTGCTTTGCAGGACCGGACGAACCGACTGGAGCGCAGATTCCGTCCATGTTCCTGAACTATCTGGGCAGCGATATCGACTGGAAGTACAACACGGAACCGGAGCAGTACGGATGTTTGGGATCACCCGAGCAGCGCTGCTACTGGCCACGAGGCAAAGTGCTCGGCGGTACGTCCGTGCTGAACGGCATGATGTACATACGTGGTAACCCGCAAGACTACGACGACTGGGAAGCGAACACAGCAAATATTGTTTCTCTGCGAGTGTACTTTGCAAGACTCCGCAGCTCTGGAATCAATTGTTTTCCCTATCAGCTTAATCGTTCGTGCTCGGTGCGGTCGTCTCGAAAGACGTCTAATTAGCGATATTTGCCAACATCTTGGCGCACATTTCTAACCGCAGTGGTTGGTGGTGTTGTGGGTTTTTGTGTGGAAATTGGTATTTGGTTTTTACCCTCTTTCTTCATATTCTTCTCTTTGCTTTGCAGGACCGGACGAACCGACTGGAGCGCAGATTCCGTCCATGTTCCTGAACTATCTGGGCAGCGATATCGACTGGAAGTACAACACGGAACCGGAGCAGTACGGATGTCTGGGATCACCCGAGCAGCGCTGCTACTGGCCACGAGGCAAAGTGCTCGGCGGTACGTCCGTGTTGAACGGCATGATGTACATACGTGGTAACCCGCAAGACTACGACGACTGGGAAGCAATGGGCAACCCCGGCTGGAAGTGGAAGGATGTCCTGCCATACTTCATGAAATCCGAGGACAATCTGCAGATCAATGAAGTCGACTCGAAGTACCATTCGACCGGTGGAATGCTGCCTGTGGGCCGTTTCCCATACAATCCACCATTCTCGTACTCGGTGCTGAAGGGTGGCGAACAGCTGGGCTACCAGGTGCAGGATCTTAACGGGGCCAACACGACCGGTTTCATGATTGCGCAGATGACCAACAAGAACGGTATTCGATTCAGTGCTGCCCGTGCCTTCCTGCGTCCCGCAGTTAATCGGGCCAATCTGCATATCCTTCTGAACACCACCGTCACCAAGGTGTTGGTCCATCCGACGTCCAAAACTGCGCACGGCGTTGAGATTGTGGATGAGGATGGTCACATGCGCAAGATTCTCGTCAAGAAGGAAGTTATCGTGAGTGGTGGAGCTGTCAATTCGCCGCAGATCTTGCTGCTGAGTGGTATCGGACCGCAGGCACATCTCGAGAAGGT
The DNA here is from genome assembly GCA_002091835.1 of Anopheles maculatus. Lineage (NCBI taxonomy): Eukaryota > Metazoa > Arthropoda > Insecta > Diptera > Culicidae > Anopheles > Anopheles maculatus. Next base: position 213,818 of record KZ061652.1, read on the forward strand.
TGGAGTGCGTCCGATTCACGATCTGCCCGGTGTTGGTAAGAATCTGCACAACCATGTCGCTTACTTCATCAACTTCTTCCTCAACGACACCAACACGGCTCCACTGAACTGGGCAACGGCCATGGAGTACCTGCTGTTCCGTGACGGTCTAATGTCGGGAACCGGTGTTTCGGCGGTGACGGCGAAGATTAGCTCCAAGTACGCTGAGCGACCCAATGATCCTGATCTGCAGTTCTACTTCGGGGGCTTCCTGGCCGATTGTGCCAAGACGGGACAGGTTGGTGAGCTGCTCAGCAACGACTCGCGTTCGGTGCAGATCTTCCCGGCTGTACTTCATCCGAAGAGCCGCGGATACATCGAACTCAAATCGAACGACCCACTGGAGCATCCCAAGATCGTGGTGAACTATCTGAAGGAAGACCACGACGTGAAGGTGTTGGTGGAAGGTATCAAGTTTGCTGTCCGTCTGTCGGAAACTGATGCGCTACAAGCGTACGGTATGGATCTAGACCGAACGCCCGTAAAAGCTTGCCAGGACAAAGACTTCGGTTCGCAGGTAAGTGTCTGCAAGCCAATTTTTACCGATTCGACGTTACTGATACTGATGTTTCACCGGGTTTTTGTTTTAGGAATACTGGGAGTGTGCCGTACGGCAAAACACCGGTGCTGAGAACCATCAGGCCGGGTCGTGCAAGATGGGCCCCACCAGTGATCCGGAGGCGGTTGTCGATCACGAGCTGCGGGTGCACGGCGTGCGGAATCTGCGAGTCGTCGATGCGTCCGTCATGCCGAAGGTCACCTCGGGCAACACGAACGCACCGATCATCATGATCGCCGAGAAGGGTGCCCATCTGATTCGCCGAGCGTGGGGCGCTCGCTAGAGGAACTTCTCCTAGTGGACTAGAGGACGGCTTCTCCTAGCATTTACGGAATGGGATAGATTCATTTACCACATAAGCTACCCGCGTTTAGGCACACCGTTCGTCCCAGATATTGCCCAAGGGGAGTTCGTCGAGGAAGTGTATGGCCGCACGCGAGCAAGTTCTCGAAAGTTTTCGAAAGTATTACGCATCTTTCAAACCAACGTTTACACTCTGTCTACCTCGAATGGCAAATGGACTCATTCGATCAACCCGGCCGCTGTACGTCGGGTACGAGTTATTCAGCTTCAAGCGCGAGGTTCTCGTGGAATCGAACAATCAACAATCGGCGGTATCAAGTGCATGTTTCTATAGTTAAACAATCCGCATACATTTCCCTACCCTACCCCAGGCATGGCAAACCCCGCCGCATGTCCCGCTCAAATTGTGTTAATGTAAAGTTAAATTATGAATATCAATAAAGAATAATTATGGTACAATCGAACGACTTCACTTGGTTCACTGGTTACCAAAGTTGTGCCGAAAAATTTATTACAATCACTTTTCTTTTTCGCTTAGAACCGGGACGAGATCGAATTTACATAAAGTTAGCCCTCTATTAATGGTTGTTTGGTCGGTTGATACGGTTAGCGAGCCGATTTCCCAGCTGGTTCGGGATTCCTCCACCAATGTTCGACGGCATGGTGGCGTTCTCCGCACCGCCAACACCTTCAGCCGGGTTCGATGGAACGGTCGTGTTCAGGTTGTTGGGCAACTCACCCGGGTTCGTCTGATTTCCACCGACCGGGGCCTGGATCTCACCGATCTCCGGAGTGGTCATACCGCTGGGCAGCTGGTCGAGCTGGGGAGCAGCATTGATGGCTGCACAAAGTGTGGAAAAAGTAAAGTTTTTATGTGCGATAATTTTTCACCATTTTTCGAACCCACTCTCACTAACGAACGAGACCGTTAGCTCCCGAACTTTGCCGACTTACCGACAATGGTCAGCAGGACAGCGATGGCAGCAACTTTGAAAGCCATTTTTACTATGCGACGGAACGACTCGGCGAGATGTGCGCTAGAGTACGGAATGATGAATGTTTGTACGGAAAGAACACTTCCAGCGCTTTTTATAGTCAACTTTCCGTACGGAAAGCTTCCACGTTTTTGTGGTGATAGCAAGACAATTAGTTTTCGGTATCATTGGAGGAGTTTTTGAACTCAACTTTTGATTGGTAATGGTGCAGTTTGAGACAATTTTTGCCCTAAAGAAGGGGAAAAAAAAGACAATTTAGCCTAGGGGAGGATGTCGATAATTGCATGTTTATCATGTTTGTGCTTTGGAAGCACTCATGTTCATTGCTTTGGTGTTGATAAGAATGTGCACAGTGTAAGTAACCAAGCTTCATGCTAAGGTACTTTTAACAATAATTCTAGGTAGTATATAGTGTTAAGAAAATATTACGAAATGTGAACTTATTACAAACATATTAAGACTATCCCAAGCAATTGCGGCAAGCTTTACATACTTTTTTCTAGGAATAGCAGTATTAGCCCGTCAGTTGCATTTTTTTCTTTTCCTTAATGCCGCATTATTGTCGATAATATTCATTTTTAGTTAATAAGAGCCTTAAAATACTGAAGTGAGAATGGCGCCTCGATTGCATGTAATGTGTGAGCTCCTAAAAGTATGCTATAGTAAAATTTTGTCACCACAGCACACTGCACGAACTTAACAACCAACCGAGGAAGATGTTGACTGATTAAATCCTTTCCTAATTCTTGATTCGTATGCCACCAGATCGTATGTCTAACCGATTAAAATATTTCTAGAATCGCCAAAACTTGGGTAACATAATATTTAATGCATGCTGTTATGTGCAATGACTCAAAACGGTATCGAAATCCGTTTAGTCCTGTGCTAAACTTAAAATTTAATACCGATATCGCTTGTTTATTTACTACTGATTGAAGCGCTATTACCGAGGAACAAATTGAAACACATTAAATGAGGCTAATGGACTTGAAAGGAGATAGGAGAAACCATAATTAATATTCATATAAGATATCGCAAAAGACGTTGGCCGCATGCGATTGGATTCGTGTAGCTGTACAGCTTTCAGCAGACTGAGTATAAATAGTCCACCGTATTGGAACGAAAAGTCACATCAGTACTTGTTGTTCTGCAGTAAACGAACAAAACGTCAAACCACCACCCTACCAACAATGGCTTTCAAAGTTGCTGCCTTTGCCATCCTTCTGGTCATCGTCGGTAAAGCCCCTCGTCTAATGTTAGGCGTTTTAGTCTTACATATTCATTACGAAGATTAATGTCTTTTTGGTACTGCTTCAAGCCATCCATGCTGCTCCCCAGCTCGACCAGCTGCCCAGCGGTATGACCACCCCGGAGATCGGTGAGATCCAGGCCCCGGTCGGTGGAAACCAGACGAACCCGGGTGAGTTGCCCAACAACCTGAACACGACCGTTCCCTCGAACCCGGCCGAAGGTGTTGGCGGTGCGGAGAACGCTACCATGCCGTCGAACATTGGTGGAGGTATCCCGAACCAGCTGGGAACTCGGCTTGCTAACCGTATCAACAGCCGAAACAACAAGAACTAGAACTGTTCCGATCACTGGGTAAAACAAGAATTTCGACCGCATGATGATGATGACGACGTAGGCTAAAACCGCTGGAAAAATGCAAATATAGTGAGCACAAAATTCATAAAACATATTGCGAGAAGCTGTATATCGCGTACCGGATTATATCACAAAATTAGTTCCAAAATTAATTAACCGCTCCCACACGCGCACACTATGTAGCTCCGGTCGTGTTACGTATTCGTTACAGTATCATGCTAACGTTCGGAAAAGTGACAGCATTAACGGTCCCAGGTTTTGCACACACACACACACGCGTATCCTTCACATTGAGAGCTTACTATCATCGCAGCGAGTCCTTTGATCCATATCACCCTAATGGGCTGTTTAAAATGCACACATATTCACCATACATTACCCGACCCGGAGCGTTCATGCGCGTTTAATGTGACAACAAAATTGATTACCTGGACCATCCCCCTTTTGTGCCTGGAAGCATTAAATACAGTTTGCATGCTTTTCCCTTTAAAGTTTGACGGTTTGTACAGGCAATGTTTGTTACAACCATGCGCGCCACTTGTTCCGGTACTATGCAAAGAGTTGCAAAAGTTTACATGTTAAGTGCAAAATTGAAGATAAACACTTAATTTTCCCATCACGAGCGCATTTCTAGCCAGCTGCATTCAATCACCCGGAAAACCTTCACCAAACACACAAAAGCAATCATTTCGAATGCCATCAATTGGAGTGAATGATAATTTTTCCAACTTTTCCGGGGAAACACACACACACACAACATGAAGGGTAGGCAAACAATGAGAGCACAGACGAGAGCACAATTGTAACGACGGAATACACAGAATGGCGGGCAGGTGCCGGTTGTTGAAAATTTTCACCATTGGCCTTACCGGAAATAGTCCAATCATAATTCGATCAAATTGTCCATCATGTCAGCGTGTCAAGCGAAATGTCAACCGACCAGGCATTTCATCTAGCTGGACGGCGTGTGGCGTATAAAATGGTTCATCTAGCATGGGTTTCGATTTATTACAACTCCAACGTGAGACCGTGAGACTAAAGATACTTTTTAAAGGTGCGTGCGAATGTGCGACGATTGTGACAAGCAAATAGACAGTAAGAAAAGTGACTCACTGAAAGAGAGGGCGAAAGGCTTCTGAATGTTAAATTCCTCCAAATTCGCTGACAGTGGATACCGAGAAGTAGCAACTCAACAATGTGATAGCGTTACGGAATGCTGCCACTGACAGTGATTGTTGCTTCAAAAACGGAACGATATTTTTGCACCGTGTGTCGTGTCCTCTAAATCTGCTTCAAACCAAGCCCAAAATTCGATCGACCGTAGCTGTCAGCAATTTTTGTGCATTTCTCAGCAAGTGAAAAGCAAACGCAGCGTTTCGCTGCATGCGTACGACAGAACGATTTATAATCTCTTGCTACCAACCCACCACCGAAAGGGCTGAACGCTCCTCACTCTTTAACATCGAACGTGTTAAGTCTTCTGGCACGCGGAAAGGCACACACCCTGTTTAGGTGGACCTTTTCGCACGAAAATGGAATTAGTAAAGTTTGCTGGTGCTAGGCTGTGCACAATTTCACCGACAAGCCTTTCGGGGCTCGTGGAAAATGCCGCTACACTTTCTGATGCGTGTGAAAATGATGCGCAATTCTCACAAACTTCTTCTTGACATTTAGCGATACGTGGAATCGCTCTCGTATCAACGAAAACCCGGGAAAATGTGCTTCGTGTGCTACGATAGACGCAAAGTGGCGTACTGTGTTCTGCGTTCGGCGAAACTTTCATCAAGCCGTGTATCATTCGTTCGTGGATATTTTTAACTCACTTACAGTCAATTTTCTCCGGAAACTTAACCATGAAAAATGTGTTCACATTCGCCACCACCAACGACCCACCAACCGCTACGACTTTTGATCGGTAACCATCGGCAAGCTTTGCCCGCTTGCTTGGTGTGCGCTAAGTAAAACTTATTACCAAGAAAGCTAACGTGTATGTACTAGGACCGCCAGTCAAGCACAGTGTCGCCATCTAGCGGGAATTGTACTGCACTCACCAAAGCACCACCATCAAAGGATGTGTGTGCCGTTGCTGGTGGCACCGAGAAGCAAACACGGGGGAAACAAATTCGAGTCTGGGTTCTTTTTTTTACGACAATGCACCCACCCATAGCCAAAACGGCGGCCTCCATAATTGATTGCCGATTCAGTGTGATTTACATGTGCTTACTCATGTAGTGATGTGCCACCCGGAGTGGCAGACGTGGCAAGGCCGTTCACGATAAGATAAGGTTGTTTTGGGAAAGTGTTTTCGGATTCGCCCGAAGCATAAATAATCCTTGGAACACATTACGGGATTAGCTGTTTGGTGGGGTTGGAGTGAGCGTGCCTCGCTCTGCCCTGATTCGGTTGGTGATTTTATTCATGCGTGTTTCTTCTCCAACAAAAAAACATGAAGAGTTTCCGAACGCACTTCCTTCAGCCGGTTTTGATCGATAAGCTTGAACGATTGCCAAGAATGGGCCGTTCGATTGGGCGTGTAATTCCCTTCGGCGGGCTGGGAAACGAATGTATGTTTGAGTTTATAGACATGGGGGACATATAAGATTAAATTGGGCTTTTGGGTGAGTGGGATGATTTCTATTAAAAAAAACAAGAAAAAAGGGTCCCAGAGCCAGAGTAACGATTTGCGAGATCGTTATTCATGGTTGTTTGAAATCTTGTAACATTTAGGTATAAACTTGATGAGTGCTTAGTTGCAACGCCTAAAAGTAGGCAATAAATAGAGTTTTCATCCGTTTTTGCTAAGCTAAGTAGTTAAAGTTTCACGTACTAAAAACTGTCCTGAGCTTCAAACATCACATCATTGTAAGTATGAACCCCCCTCGAAAGCGAATTCCATACAATAGCTCGAACCCGAACTGGCTACCGCCAGCATCTTAAAATAAACCTCACGAACAAACCGGCAGAAACAGAATGTGCGGTCCCATTGCAAACATTGCTTAGACAAATATCTTTGCCATTCCAGTTGGCAGCGAAATTTCACCCATTGGCCGATCGTTTAACGGGATCGGTCGAACCATTCTAGCGCTAGTAGTGAACAAACAATGAATGAACGCTTCGAAACTGTTTACTTTAAAACGTTCGAAGCCAGAGCAAAACCATACTCACCGAGAAAGCACACGCACCAAAAGACAACGGGGCAAACCCGAGCCCGAGCCCGACTTTCAAGCACACATACAAAGTTCCTGTTCGGAAAACCGATTCTTGAAACGGTTCGACAACCGTTACAGGGTTGCGGGCGGGGCGAGTAAGTTACCTCCCCACCCGGAGGGAGAAGGAAAATCGCATGAATCATGCACGCCACATTTATTTATGCTGTCGGCAGACGATGCCTCCCCCAAAAACTTCGCGGGGCTACGTTCGCGTGAAATTGAAACCAACCTACCGGGGGTGTTCCCGTGTTTTTCCCTTTTTGCATCACACTTTTCCGGCTTGAAGGAACCAAAAGAGAAGCACAAAAACAAAACCAAAAAAAACCCCCCGAATCATGGCGACGAGATTGTTTTCCAAACATCCGAAAATGGGCATCTCCACCGCTTGTTGGTATGCTTTTCCTTTTTCCGGTATTTTTCCAGGAAAACCTTAAACGAGAAAAAGACACTTTCACACACACACACACGCACACAAATACACACCGAAGAACTGTTTTCAGCGCATCTTTCAGCCGCGTAGTCCGAGTGTTGAAAAGTGAGAAAATATTTTGCCCCCTCCGCACGAACATGTCCCCCCCGGGAGGGCAGAGCTTGGAAGGGATGTTTTTTCTTTCTCTAATGCTCTTTATGCTTTATGGTATTTTGCATGCAAATTCCCGAAACCCGCCGGTCGGAATGGTTTTGTTTTTCATTCTACATTTCCACTTCCGGTTCGCGTTAAATTATAATTTTTCGCTCGGGAGTTCACCGTACCGCCGAACCCGTAACTCCGCAACCGATCGTGAACCGTATTTGCCGTGCCGCGGATACGGATGAAAAGCACTAGAGCAGCGGCAAATAAATATTAAATTTCCAATCGTTCGGGTCCCGGAAAGTGGAATAAAAATGCTACCAAAAAATCAACAAGCTTCCTCTATCCGTCGTGCCGGGGGGAAACAAAAATCGAAGAAATTCAATTGTATGTATTGGGGAAGAAAATTTTCCCCAGTTTTCCTGTGCTCACCGGGAATCGCTTTGATGTGCGCGTAATCGACACCGCCAGGATCGGGTGTGAAGAGTGAAGAAACTTAAAGCTTAGCCGGCTAAGTGTAACGACTTTTGCACGGGTTGGGCATGTGCATGTCGTGCCGTGGCGTGAGTTTGCTAATTGTCTGCCAACAACCAACACTTTCTGCATCAACGAGCCTTTACCTACGGTGTGTAGCGCATTTACATTCGTGATAATGCACTTTTTCTACCCATTTTTTTCATTCAACATGAAAGTGAAGGTTCATTTGCGAGGATGTGTGTGTGGATTAGAGCTTATCTGTGTCTTTCGCTTAAATGCTAACGGCATGATTGCTCATCGTATGGTCATTTGTGTAATGGTTTATATACCAAAAAAAAAAAACCACTCCCCAAACGTACTTTCCAGCGACACACAAAAACTCGTCCAACATAACTTCCAGCTAATTTCTGTTGCCAAGCAAATGCTCAACCAATGGAGAGCAGGGAAAAACTGTTCAACTCAAGTTTTTGGTGACAAAACATGCAGTTGAGAGGAAAATGTTGCACATGTTGCAACCGGTACTTCTTGCAGCATGCAATCGTTGCGTTCGTTTTAGCTTGTTTTTGTGCTACGGAACATTTCCTCCCCATCGGTTGCACATTCCAAACAGCACCCAAAGCTTCCTTCAATATCCCGCATAGCACATATTAATGTGCTAAAACATTATGTTGCTTGTTGTTAGCTTTTTGTTTCTGGTTTTCCTTTCTGGCCTGTAGCGACCTCTTGCAGCAGCTCGCAATGAGGCAACGCACCGTAGAAGTTCCCCTGTACGTTTTGCTGCTGGTATTCACGCTGCAGGTGGCGACCATGCCGGAAGGTGCGCACTGTTGCAGCATGATGAACAACGATAACGCCGAACAACGGGGCGCCCAACTGGCCGATCCGGCCACCTCCAAAAAGATGCCCGAAATCACCATGCAAGAGGCGGTGGCCCAGTGTAACCGTACCTTCGTCATTCAGCCCGAATACCTGGCCGAGCTGAATGAAACCGGAAGCTTCCCGGACGAAACCGACCGGATACCGTTGGTGAGTGGACCAGGCTGCGCTAGCCATTCGTTTCGTGGCGTGGTGGAGGGAAAGAAAATCAATTTTCAATCTGGCATTTTCCGCAGTGCTTTATCCGGTGCTATTTGCAAACACTCGGCATACTGACGGAGGACGACAAGGTTAACAAGGAGACAGCGCTAGCACTGAATTGGGCCTCCTCCAGCGAAACCGTCGACGAGTGTCTGGATGAGATGAGTAGGTTTTCTCTTATTTCCACGTTTTCGCAAAAAGTGATTTCATTGTTCGGTCCCTTCCCCCGGCAGCTGGTTCCGGCTGCGAGAAGGCGTACCTCTTCACGCGCTGCATCATGACCCGGGCACTGGTGGACGGGAAAAGCAAGGATAATAAGTAGTGCCAGTGATTCCCCGATTCCCGAAACCGGCCGATACGTACCTTACCGTGGCAGACGTGTACAGAACGAAGCTAGCTGACGGAGCACACAATAAACAGCACACATTTGAAAGCATTCTGAACTTGAACTTGGTTGAAGTGTTTTATTACTATTTGCGACCGATATTTCCCGAACTGGCGTAGCTGAAAATGTTTTATTTCACTCTTGGCGTCTACATCCGCTATGGTGAAGCGATTCTCGTTGCACACTACTACACATACAACCTCACGTGTCAACCTATTTGTCAACATCGCAACTGACAGTTCGTAACACTACAGAATATAAACAACAGGTCGTAGTATTTTGTGGGAAGGATTAATTCCGCCGGCGTAGCTGCACCGCATGCAGGAAGGCAAGATTTAGCGAAATCTGATACTGGTACCGTATGTCCTCATAGCGCAGGTTAGTCGTTAACTCGTAGCTTCGCAAAATCTGTGCCAACAGCGTCTTCAAACTCATCATGGCGTACCGATACCCGATACAGCCTCGGGGACCACCGCTAAATGGCAAATGCGCGTACGGATGTCTTTCACCGCCATCTCCACCAAGGAAGCGGTCCGGATCAAACTCATCGGCCGTCGCACCCCACACATCCTTTCGCCGGTGTAGTGCATAGAAATGGAACAAAAACACACTGCCCTTTGGTATTCGATGTCCATCCAGCATAATCTCGGCCAAATTTTGCCGTCCAACGATCGGTGCAACCGGCATCAGACGCATCGCCTCCTTCAGCACACATTCCACATAGTGTAGATCTTTCATCAGCTCGATCGTGATCTCCTGATCGGGTGAGAAGACCAATCCGGCTACCTCTTCGTACGCTTTGGCCTGCACTTCGGGATGCATCGCAAGCAGCAAACAGGCATGTGCTAATTGTGTAGCAGATGTCTCATTACCCTGGATGCGCGGGAAAGTGCGGTTATGAAACGATTACGGACGCATAACGTGCGATTGCTCAACACTTAACACCTACCGCTACGATCATCGTGTAGATGTGGTCCGAAATTTCCTCATCGGAAAAATGGCGTGCAGACGGATCGGTGAGTGGCATCTTCATCAGTTGGTCGATGAAAATTTGTGGTTTTCGGTACTGAGACTCACGTTCCTGTTCCGGCTGGATGTCAGTTCCGTCGAAGAGACGAGCAATCTCTTCCCTTTTATCCTGGATTATCTGTGCGGATTACCGAGAAAAGTGAGAGAACAACAGTACAGTGTACAAAAATCCATCGTAGCGATGGTTTAATGGCACTTCCAACTGACTTCACACCTTACGCGTAAACTGCTGGCAAATGTTGATTGCTCGCATTTCATTCCGATACAGCTCGGTGAACTGGTAGATGAAGTCAATGTGCAGGAAAATGTTGAAAATTCGCACCCCAATCGTTTTGAGTGCGCTGTGTTGGAAAATGGAAATTCAATCGGTTATTTTATTTCACTCTGATCCTGAGGGCAAAACGAAAGGTAGCGATCGATTATTTAACAACAAGCGCACAACCTTCTAATTGCAAAACTAATTAGCTAAAATCATAATCCACCCACGGACCACAGCATGTACTTTAGCAGCCCGATTAGCTAACAGTTTAATAACACCAGAAATCAGAATCAATCGTATAATTATTGCTTTTCGTCACCGACCTCCCGCCACCGATTGTCAGCTCAACCGCAAATGTTCGTTTCAAATTTCCCAGCGCGTGGACACGTGCAATTATTGGCCGCACAGCACAGCTTCCGCGCACACAATTTCCATTTCGCGAATTCGCTAATTGTCAAGCAAAACGGACGTCCGATAACCGTACACTCTAATCGAATATCGATTGTGAACACTTACACCTCTAAATTGGCAATAAATTGAGCAGCACCGTCTCGCTCGAGAACCTTCCCGCCGAGCGAGGTGCGGCTTATCATCTCCAGTGTACAGGCCGAGATGTACTCCAAGATGTTGCACTGGTCGCCTGTTTGTGCGTAGTGATCCAATCTTCCCACCAGGCGCTGCGTGCAGTCGTTGAAGATCGGCACAAAGCTCTCCAGTATGCGGGCGTTGAACGTTGAGTTGAGCGTTTTCCGATGCGCTTTCCACACATCATCTACACAACGACAGGACACACACGCATCGCAAACTTATTAACCGCACAAGAAAAGAAAATAGTATCCTTTTTGCTTACATTTGGCCGCCAAAAGCCCATTCGGCAACCGTACCACCTTGTACAGATCCGGTTTCGCCTGACAGTCGGGATGCGTTAGCACCGTTTGCACCAGCTCCGGATGGCTGATCCC
>KZ061652.1:225358-303823 GCA_002091835.1 Anopheles maculatus
GCACCAGAAACACTTCACCCGGGCTTTTCCCCAGAAAATCGCCCAAATTTCCCAACCACCGATGGACGGGACGGGCACGCGGGATTCGATCGGCCCACCTTAACCGCTGCTTCCAGTACCAGGACAGTGTGACGGTGCACAAGATCACCGCCAGTACTAAGAGCCCGGGTAGCATGGCGTTTCGAACGACCGTTTCCACTGCACACAAAAATGCAACTGTCGCTCACCTCCGCAGTAATGCAGGTGCACCGACGAAAATGACGGGCCTAATCACGACTCGGTGCAGCTATTAGTGGGTGGCCTGGTCGAAAGTAAACCCCCGCCGCAATGTTTGCGCTTTCATGGGTGCAGAAAAGGGCGAAAGGAGAAAAGCAGAAGGGTATGTTGATGTTTTCCGCCAAGGGCCAACGGTGCGTGTACAATAAAATCGAAAATTAGTGCAAACCGTTTGTGCGATGGGTGCAGGTGGAGAAACAAAGGGACGACAAACGGAAAGACATGCGTACGTGAACATAATTTATGCAATTATTTTCGCGACGTGCTACGCCATTGTCTGGAAACTAATCGTCCGGTTTGTGCTGAAATTACGCCGGTGCGTCGTTTAATTTGCCTTTTATTATTGCTTTCAATTTCTTTCTCCGTGGGGTCACTGCCACTCGCATAAAGTTGATAGTGCTAAGGGCAAACATGACTGGCAAGGGTTAATGGAATGTTGGAATAAATAAAAAAGCATTAGATGCAGAGTCCAGAAACTTTTATAAAGTATGGCATACATTTTGTACTAACAGAGGTATCGACGTTGGTTTCCCACATGGCGTGACTAGTTTGAAATCCCATCTAGACCGTCTATCCGTACGAACGACTTACTATCCCGCCGCGATTAAATAAAAAGTCAAAGCTACTAGGAATAGTACACCAAGACGGAGGCTGTCGTGTCTTTTTCGGTATCATAAAATACAGAAATTCTTCCCAATTCCCCTACTATTTCGGAATCATCGAAGGGTTTACAAGTTTTTTAGCATTTACATCAACCGTCGACATGAAAGCTCTCTTCTTAAAAGCTCCCTCCCTTTGTAAAAAAGCTGATCACATGGCAGTTGGTTTTCGTTTCCAGTTTGCATTGGAATATCATACATTTATTATCGGTAACATTTTCAACGTGTTATTTTGTAATATTCTTTGTGCAACAATAAACAATCGCTTTATCTTTAAATTTCTGTATTCTAAACAACGTAATAATAACACTTCAACTCTGGATTATATACGCTACCATCGCATTTGACAGCAACAGCCAGCCATCTTTGACAGTGTGTGAAAGCCACCGAAAAAGAAAAGTGTAAACAAACGCCTCGTGAAAATTTGTGTGTCCCAGCGTTGTGTACAGTTTTTCTTCCCTTTTTGCAGTCAACCGACCAATTTTCTCCGCCCCGTTCATTTTTCGATTGCAGGAAACTAAACCGCTTGACGTTCTTGCGTTGGAATTGTGTGCTTCAAGAACGCCAAGCCGATTTCTGATTTCTGCATCAAGAAAAAAACAGCAAACTGGCGTGATTGCCCACACGTTACCCACCCTTCCCGGTGTAGCGTTCGGAAGCTTGGGTTGAGATCGATCGAACGGCCGGAATTTCATAATTCTTCAAAGTTCACGAGTGTGTTTGGTTCGTCAGTTGTTGCTGCTGATTTGTGTTTTCTAATTTTCTACCACCGACCGATGGGAGCGAGTCTCAATTTTGATGCACCGTTTTGTTACAATTCACACCGCATAGAAACAAGAAATTGATTTTGTTCCTCATTGGGTGGCTTGGTAGAAAATGTAAAGCGTCGAACATGCGTACACGAATGGTTGTGCATTGAGTAGCATTCTTCTTTTGGTATAATTATCACCGTATTAGCAGTCTGTTGCGCAAATTCTTGTGTAATTCGGGAAGCGGCACGGGAAGTTTGGGACAAGGGAAACACGTGATTCGGTGTAACGGGCAAAATGGATGCTAGCGGAAGTGCACTTTCCGGTAGTGAGACGGATGAAGCGAGAAGCGACGGCTTGAACGTACCGTCCGGATGTCCTATGGCAAAGCGTAGAAAAATCGATTCTAATACAGTTAGCGGGAAGGGAAGTGAGAGCGATGATGAAAATTCAACCGATGCTACGCCGAAGGAAACTGGCCCTGCGGATAACCTTCGGGAGTTTGACGTATTGGATGAGGTGCAGGGCGATAACTCAGAAGAGGACTCGGAAACGGGTGGTAAGATTGTTTTCGGGGTGGCAAAGAGTAAACAGATTGATTATTCCTATCATCTCATAATCCAGGTGCAGACATCGATGATGGCAGCTCAGAAGGATCGGATGTCAACTACGATGATATAGAGTCGATGCTCGACGAAGGATTGCCGGAGGAGCTGAGAAACACCGCCAAGAAGCAACCGTACGAGGAACGCTTCAAACAGGTGCTGGAAGAAAAAGGACGCAATCATTTCGAAGTGCTTCCGGAAGGCTGGGTCCAGGCAACACACACCAGCGGAATGCCGCTGTATCTGCACAAAGTATCACGCGTTTGTACCGCCTCTAGACCATACTTTCTTGGACCGGGAAGTGTAAGAGTAAGTAGCCACAACAATTCTTTTATTATTCTTCTGATGTTGCTTTGAATTTTTCTAACCGGATGACCATTTTGTAGAAACACGAAGTACCTCTAAGTGCTATACCCTGCCTCAACTATCGCAAAGCACTCGAAAAGGAAGAGGAACTAAAGAAAGAGCTAGCGGAAGCAAGCGCCGCCCAAGCATCCACAACGAATGGAATCGAAAACGGTGAAGCGACGATTGATTCCGCCATCGAAGGAGATGCTACCAAAGAAGCGACAGAACCGGCACCGGAGCGCCAACTACACAATGCGCAGCTAAGTAAAATGATTGCCGGTGCAACGACCACTGCCGAAGCACAGGCAAATGCTAAACTGCTCCCGCTGAAGGTGAGCGCCAAGATTGAAACGGTAACGGAAAATCTGAAAGCACAGTCCCTAACACCCGACGCCGTGATGGATTATTGCAAGAAGCTGTTCCGCTTCAAAACGATACGCGTGTTGCGGTTCAAATCGTGGGCAGCGCGGCGAAAGTTCACCAAGCATCGCAAGCACATCAAGAATTTACAGCGTCCCACACTGCCCGACGGTACGAAACTAATCACCTTTCCCATGCTGAACATCGAGGACGAACAGGGTAATCCACACGCTCGGCCCAAAAAGGAATGGATCATGAATCCGAATGGCAAAAGCTACGTCTGCATTCTGCACGAGTACGTCCAGCACGCCCTGCGCAAGCAACCGACGTACGAGTTTAAGGAGCTGGAAAATGCGGCCACGCCCTACTCGGCAACCGTTACGATAAACGATTTAAAGTACGGTACCGGTTACGGCACGAGCAAAAAGCAGGCGAAGAGTGAAGCTGCCCGAGAAACGCTCGAAATTCTCATCCCGGACATGAAGGACAAAATAACGGGCAAGGATGGTAAGAGTGCGGCGAACGGTGGAGCCGGTTCTCAGCAGCAATCGTCCGATCTGCGCGAACTGTCCGTGTTCGATGAGATCAAAATTGAAGATCCAAGGGTGGCCGAATTTTGCGCCAAAACAACCGAACCATCGCCACACGCCATACTGCTTACCTGCTTGCAGCGCAACTTTGGCCTCGGCGAGGTGCACATCAACTACGAAGTGAACACGATGAAGCATCGCAAGAACGAGTTTACCATGACGGTGGGCAAGCATGTGGCGACGGTCGCGTGTAAAAACAAGCGCGACGGCAAGCAGCGTGCCTCACAAGCGATACTGCAGATACTGCATCCACACATTAAGACGTGGGGTTCACTGTTGCGACTGTACGGCAATCGATCGGTAAAATCGTACAAGGAGAAAAAGCAGGAAGAGCAAGAGATTACCGTGCTGCAGAGCAAGGCGGCCATCAATCAGCCAAACTATGCGATCCTGGAGAAGCTAAAGCAGGAAATGTCAAAGCTGGAGGAACGGCAGCGGAATGTGCGCGTGATCGGGAAGTTTGTGCCACCATCGGATATTGATCTACCGACCGGGGCTGGTGCGAATCTGAAGAACGTTGATCTATAGATGAAGGTGAGAAAGTTTACTTCTAGCACGAGCGCTATTATTAAATAGGGTAAGGTGAAATGTTAAGCAAGATAAGGAATAGCTAAATTCTCGGACGGGAAGCTGACTATCCTACTATAGATAAATCAAGTCACTCAGAAGGTAAGGCAGAAAACACTCAAAGTTATCATCACTAATCTTACAATCCTCAGCGTTAGACCAGTGACTAGATTAAGTCTTATTTCTACTCCCGTTAGTCATCGAACTAAGCCGGAGCAGTGTTAAGAAGCATTCTAAAGGACAATTGTACATAATTATCGCTGAAAGTGCGGTGAAGCCTATAATGTGCGTTGAAGCATGTGGTATTCCGGTATCTGATTTGCCAAGAAAGTAAGCCATAACAACATCGTGTATGCATTATAATTCGTGCTCGAGAATCGAAAGAAATTGGATTATCTGGTGAAGATACGACGGGAAAAAACTGTACGGATCGATTATTTTCTATTGAAGTTCTGTCGAAGCTGTGCGTATTATTCCGGGCATGTGTACTGCTCGAAAATCTATTTTCATCGACCAAGAGGTTTCGCTCCCACAGAATTCTAGGCTCTGCCTTGCTACGAGGATCAGATCACATCGACGTCTCAACATTGTTCGTATCGTCTCTATCCGAACGTCTATTCTCATCATCTTCGTTCTCACGTTGCGGTCCGGATGGGTTCGAACCTCGGTCTCCTGCCGTGTGGAGACCGGCGCCGCTATCGTACATACTAGTGTTGGGTAAATCTGATTCAGATTCATGAATCTGCATGAATCTTTGAACTGAATGAATGACTCTGAATCTCTATTATAAAGATTCATGAAACCCCAAAGATTCATGAAACCCCAAAGATTTTTGAATCCTGAAAGATTCATGAATCCTCAAAGATTCATGAATCCTCAAAGATACATGAATCTTCAAAAATTCGTGTATTCTTAAAAATTCATCACTTTACGCATTCTTTACGCTTTTTGATTTCTATTTTAACTCGTTCGTAGATAATAATCGATCTGAATCTGAATCTTTGAGGATTCATGAATCTTTGGGGATTCATGAATCTTTTTGGAGTCGACTCATGAATTGAATGACTCTTCACTGAAAATTCATATGAATGACTCTTTTCATAAGATTAACACTAGTACATACCACTGGGCCGCCCCGCAAGTACGTATCATCTGAGAATAACATCTAGTCTGCCTACTCTAAAAAAATCCTGAAGAAGGTTTTTCGAGTCCTCTAAATCCTCCTAAACCGTGTCCAGGATTATTTCTGCAGATTATTTCGATCTTTGAAGCCCCGAATGAGCAGATATTGAACGCGATTGAGCTCTCAAAGTAAAAATTTATATTCAGGAGACAACCTAAGGGGCATTTGGTTCTGAAAAGTCCGGAACTACGAAAACAGTCCTCCAACGAATTTCTTTCCACTCGCCCATCGAATTACCATCGAAATTTTGTTAGGAAACATTTGTGTGTGTTGTTTTATTATTATTATGCATCATTTCAAATTGTATCCTTCCCCTTCTCTGTGGGCCCATTTAATATCTCGGATAAGAGTAGAGTCGCGCATATTTTAAGAGCTACCGAGTGTTTGTGACCGTAAATGAACTTACGCTTCGCTACTTCCAACATTTCCCCCATATTCGCTCAAGGACGCTTCCGATTTGGTCATTTTGTTTTGTTTGTAATGACGATGGTGTACCCCATCGCTTCGATTTATTCTACCTTTGTGCTCGGCATAGTTTTAGCTGATGAATGTAATGGGTGTTGTGTCTGTGTGTGTTCTTACTTCCTTATGTTCTTATGTAGCTACTAGTAATAATTAAGTTTTGTAACATATCTTCTCTTGCGTGTGCTTAACATCTACCATTTTCATCATTCACTATAAACCAACCAACCACATCAAGAATGTTTGCTGTATGGATCGATTATGGGCTAACGATATCCGGAAACAAAAATAGTAACCAAAGTAGTATTACAATTACTTAAGTGCATTGAGTAAGGTGCGCATCTTTATGGGTAGCATATTTATCTCTAGCTCATACTACACATATACGTTAGAAGCGGATGTTTGCCGGTTACGGGGGGGGGATACACCCCATTTCCTTTCCGCAAACTTCCCCCATCGTCTCCCACCATTTCAAGTTGTTTTGTTTGTATGTTCACAGCATCCCTGAAGCATTTTTGTAGCAATTTGCAACGGTGCATTGATGCATTGCATGCCTGAATGTCGCATTGCTGCTCCATGCGTTTTTGTTTTGATATCACATTTAAGTATATTTGTATTGTTTTGCTGACCATTTATGTACAGTTGATCAGCTATCCGTGTTTTAATAATGTTCTTGTTTGTTAATTATATTCTCGCATTTAATAACATATGTCCGGTTAGGAAACCCTGGAATTGCAGCAAATTTGTTGCGCTCGTGTGTTTTGGTTGGGGCTGGAAATGGAAAAAAGGTGTAGCGTCAAGTGTGATGTGAATTTTTATGTGTGCAACATGGATAAAGTTGATACTTTTCTTTTGTTTCTTTTGTACAAATTTCGCATCGCAAACGTGGATCTTGTAGTAACATTATTATGAGGCACTTATAATACAATTATTTTTTTTTGCGGCCTTGTCGCTTCGTACTCGCGCGTGTGCGTGTGTTTGTGTTGGTCGATTTGAATCATACTACATCAAGTGGCTAATTATAATTATCGGCTTTACAAATTGGCAGCGCGAAAGTATATGGTTAATACAAATTGATCGCTTCCTTCGCCAGGCTCAAGCGCAGTGTATTACGATCAGGTAGCAACAATCACCGGCCAATTGAAACCATCGCTACTGTGTGCCTGTGAGTGTGTGTGTGAGTTGCACTTGCTACCAAACGCCTAGCTTTGCTACCCGTCCAGCAGGGGGATGAGCTACACGCGTGTTGGTACAACTTTTAAATCTACACGTTACACTGTGTGGTCATCTTCGGTTACATGTACTATCATCCGTTTTACTTTATATATTACCATATATCTGTGCGACAGTGTTAGAAGCTACGTTGCGTTTGGTTGGATGTGAGTAAAATGTGCGGAGTAAAGTGAAGTGGAACATAAACTAACTTCTTGCACTCAACACTCAACACTTTTTTTTTTTGGCCACTGTAAGCCTCACACAACTAGCACAAGCTGTAGTGTCCCTCAATGCAATAAATAAGAGCATTACTGATGAACAAGCAAAATACTGTCCCTTCCTATCCCAGCGCTGACAAGAAATAAAGCTCGTTACGAAGAAATAGAACCAAAAAACATTCCCAAACATAAGTTCTTCGCTTCCCCCCTCCTCGGGAGGATGAGACATAGAAAACAAATGGCACAAATACTTCTTGTTGCAATCTCATCAAGGCGATTTTTTGGGCGGTGTATGGCACACAATATGTTGTGCTTCTTTCTGTGGCGCTTCCTTTGGGTGGTCAGCATCGGCCACACGCTTGTGGCAGCACAAACAAGATTTGATCTTAAATTACAGGCGGTCATAAACATGGATTTGTACGTATATTACGGATGGGGACGTGTGGCGTACATACGTACCGGCAAAAAGCTCTACTCCTTTTCGGTTTGGTCCAGTTGTGCGGCGCTTGGATAAGAAATGGTAGGCAAAACCAAAGCAAAAAAAAAACACGAAGTGCCTGTCGACACAAAAACTTATTAGAAGCGATTTTCCTTACACTAACGATCCGTCGGTTTCTCCTTCCTTTCTTTTTGCTGTTTGCCAACAAGACGGAATTGAAGGAATAACATATGCTATCGTCTACTGTATCGTTAACTACGCTCCCTTGGAACCTTTTTCTATCTCTCCCTCTCTCGCTCTCTCTCTCTCTTTCTCTTCGTTTCAATTCTATCTGCATTGCACATTATTTTTTGTTTTCTGTGTTTTTTTGTCACCGAAAATGAAAGCGACTTTACGAAACTCTCGTTTTACAAATTGAATCACCCGTTGTTCTGCCTCTTTTGTTTTACAATTTACATCGATCGTGTGTGTGTTTGTGTTTTGTTTTTGTCATTTAATTTTACTTTATGCTTTGTTTGCTTTGTGCAATTTTTAAATGCTAGTAATTGGTTTCTCTCGTGTATTATGCTTATTAGTTTTGGTTTTACTTTACTTTTGATTCTGTCTCAATTCAGTAGCTTTTTCTTTTGGTAATTAGTATGCTTCCCAACCCTGCATCCCTCTCTGTTTTGTGCGATAATTTGCTTAGTATCTCTATCTGTATCGGTGCTAATTATTTCGCCATAACTCGTGAGTTGCTAGTAAACGAATAAACGTTAGCCATTTTATAGCGATGCAATTCCGGTTATTTGTGTTTGATGCTAAGAAAATATATTCTAAGCTGTTAAAAAAATGTATAAAGTAACTTTTGATGCTTCCTTCCTGTGCGTTGCCGGAGCTCAAGCATTTGTTTGATTGATTCTGTACGTTCTTTTGCTGTATTGGTCAGAGTTTGCTCAATCCTCCCGATCGCAACCGCAAGCCATCACTACTACTAATACTACTGCTACTGCTACACTCTGCAGTACGCTACGATGTATCTGTGACTTCATAAGACGCAGAGCGACGATGGCACGGTCGCAGCCTGCACTGCCCATTCCCAGCTCTACCTTTTGCGGTCACTTTGTTAGCTTCCGTTCACGATCGGAAGCCACCCGCCGGACGGTTGAAGTGTTGCTGCTGCTGCTAACCCAAACAGTGACGTTCCGATGGCGGCCAGCAGGATAAGCCACAGTGTTGAAGAACCATTCGGTGCACCATTACACGCGTCCGCATCGTTGCAACTCTGCAGGCACCCGTGCACGTATCTGTTTGCGATTTTACGGACGAAAAGCAACAACAAAAAAGAGGTGTCGAAATGTTAGCGCACAGGTCGTTTGAAGAAAATCGATTACCCAGCAGAGTGAGAAGCTGATCGATCTCTGCCGCCCTACCGTACCTATCATCGTAGTAGAATTGCTTTGTGCAATTTTTAAATGCTAGTAATTGGTTTCTCTCGTGTATTATGCTTATTAGTTTTGGTTTTACTTTACTTTTGATTCTGTCTCAATTCAGTAGCTTTTTCTTTTGGTAATTAGTATGCTTCCCAACCCTGCATCCCTCTCTGTTTTGTGCGATAATTTGCTTAGTATCTCTATCTGTATCGGTGCTAATTATTTCGCCATAACTCGTGAGTTGCTAGTAAACGAATAAACGTTAGCCATTTTATAGCGATGCAATTCCGGTTATTTGTGTTTGATGCTAAGAAAATATATTCTAAGCTGTTAAAAAAATGTATAAAGTAACTTTTGATGCTTCCTTCCTGTGCGTTGCCGGAGCTCAAGCATTTGTTTGATTGATTCTGTACGTTCTTTTGCTGTATTGGTCAGAGTTTGCTCAATCCTCCCGATCGCAACCGCAAGCCATCACTACTACTAATACTACTGCTACTGCTACACTCTGCAGTACGCTACGATGTATCTGTGACTTCATAAGACGCAGAGCGACGATGGCACGGTCGCAGCCTGCACTGCCCATTCCCAGCTCTACCTTTTGCGGTCACTTTGTTAGCTTCCGTTCACGATCGGAAGCCACCCGCCGGACGGTTGAAGTGTTGCTGCTGCTGCTAACCCAAACAGTGACGTTCCGATGGCGGCCAGCAGGATAAGCCACAGTGTTGAAGAACCATTCGGTGCACCATTACACGCGTCCGCATCGTTGCAACTCTGCAGGCACCCGTGCACGTATCTGTTTGCGATTTTACGGACGAAAAGCAACAACAAAAAAGAGGTGTCGAAATGTTAGCGCACAGGTCGTTTGAAGAAAATCGATTACCCAGCAGAGTGAGAAGCTGATCGATCTCTGCCGCCCTACCGTACCTATCATCGTAGTAGAACCGTCCACAGTGTGACATGCGAATGATTTCGGTATCCGTCGTCAGTGTACCACTGTCCAGAGCGCATCCACGAACGGTAATCGTTTCACCGGTGTCATCTGCAAAACAAAAACACGAGAGCACATCAAATGAAATTGAATTGGCGACGTAAACGGAGATGAATTCTTTGTCATTTACTTTATCAGGCGACGGGAAGCTTATTATCTCATCTAAATGCGTAAGAGTGTTTCTAATGCAATCGATTTCAAGCACTCCTCTATTAAATTAAAACCAGTTACGTGCGATTTTCCACCCAAAACAAGCAATTATTTACACATCGCCTTTAATCGATGGCTTAAAAATTGCTTGCCGGTCTATTACACGCACACACCCACACACACACACACACACGGCTGCAATTAATGCAATTTTCATGGTAATGCTGACCCAACCTTTTCGTTGTACCGACGTGTGTGTACATGCGTACCAGACGCACTAAATTTCACACACCCACTGGCCTGGTCTGGATGAAGCTTTCGATGTTATTGGTCGGTGTGCTGCAAATTGCATACTGGACAGGGGCATAACTTATTGTTCAGGCCAGTGCAAACGAAGCCACGTGTTGACAACAGAGGTTGCTTTGATCGTCGGTTTTTGGGAAGGTTATTGCTTGTTGTATCGTGTGAGTAATTGGCTTCTGTAGTGGGAGATAGACTTTTGATGCTTTTCTGTTGTTTTCTATAGTGTTTAAATTGGAAAAGACTATCCTAAATAAGAAACAGCTGAACTAATGTACTATGACGTTTAAAATATGCAAACAAAACATTCCAAAAAGTAATAAGTTATGTAAAATTGTTAAATAAATACTTTTGTTTATTACTTAAGCTACACAATGAAAGTTTCACTCGAACGCTTCCGCTTTAAAGTCACAACGGCTCTCCCTAGATTACAAAACAACTACATTGTACGGAGGAGAAAATTAAATCGCACTTAAAATGGAAATAACAATCAAAACTCTCTACAATAACACACACACTCACCCACCCATAAACACACTCAATAATGCTCTCACCATAATAGCCGGCAATTTTAATGCACGATGTGGCCGGAAACAGCCCGTCCCGGCCCTTCCGTCCGCCCATGCACGGTGACTCCAGGATGGCCGCCGAGTAGTTGTTGTGGAAAGGATCATCGCACGCCTTATTGGCACCGTTCATTGAAACGCACTTAAAGCAATCGATACCGTACACTGTTAGAGAGAGAAAGAGATAAAAAACAAAGGGAGAAGGAATGGATGCGATGAAAACACGGATGAAAACAGAAAGAATCATTTAACAAAATGCTCTCAAAACCAGGTAAATGAAATTGTATCCGGGATCGCTGGAAGCAAAACACGGGAACACCAAGCACCAAAAATACCATGCCAGAACTTGTTGGCAACGAAGCGATCATAAATCAAATTATCCTGCACTCTCCCCCTGAAAGCTGAGGGGAGTTCTTTTTTTTACCAACCGGCATCCGTGTGCCTATTCCATCGGGAGTTTGGTTGCAAAACAAATATTCCTACACACTGTCATTATACCGGGGTTTTTTTACGGTAAATCGAATTCCCTTTTTGGCAACTGCTCTAGCTGCGGGTGGAGAGGGTGCTTTGGGCCTTTTTACTTTGCTTTGTTACTTGTAAACTTTCCCAGCTCGTTATGCCCTTTCACGTACCGAAATGCAACGAACTAAAAAAGATCTTAAACAAACATTAAATTCGGCCCAACGTACGAGCGCGGTATGCAAATTCAAGATTTACGTTAATTGGCTTATGAATAAAAGATATCCTACCCTACTCCTCGGCCCGACAAACACACACCGCATCACGCGAATTTCATCCGATAGCTGAATCTGATTGGGTTCTTGGCGTTTCAATTGCTCGATCCTCGGGTACCGTATGAGGCACATGTCACTGATTAATTATGTATTTTTGTGACCTGCGGACCATCGAATAATCAAGCCGATGGTAAACGAAAACACGTCCAACACGACGCCCATCACGCCCGTTGTTGTTGTTGTTTACTGTCCAACGGGCATTGCTCTTCCCGGAAAGGCCTTTTTTTTGTCGTGTTGATAAACATTCCATAGCATTGCACACACATTTTACTGCATCATTGCACAAACATGTGGCTAACCTGACTGCACACACACACCCTGCCTGCGTTCTGGTTGGCTTGGTTAGCCTCACGCTCATAAATTATGGACCAGTGAAAAGTGGCAACCGAAAACAATTGCTAACTGCAATGGAGACGCATGGTCTTTTGTGTCTGGTGGTCGGATTGCGAATCGTCGTGTCGTGCCGATTTTGTTTCTCCTTGCGATGGAGCAATAATTGCAATCGGTAATTTAATTGTTGAAGAGTGTTTTTGCAAGGATCTTTAAATTGATGGCGTTACGAATGCATTTCAGTTTGTTTTTGTTGTCGGAAATTGACGTTACTATTAAGTTGTTAATATTCCTATTAAGCTTTCATTGTTGCGAAAACTTGACTGCATCATCTGACTAAGTTCATGATAGATAAGCTAAATCTTTTAAGACAAAAACACAAATAACAGCTTAAGGTAACGCATTCGAAAACGAGCACATCACTTAAAAAGCGTTACCAAGCGTTACATGCGTATATTGTGAAAGTTTCCTCTTCACTTATTTTCGATCGAAGCAATCCTAATCCTATCCTCCTTGTGGTTAAGAATAAAAATGTACCAAGGTAATTGATCAATTTTCCCTTTTGGCTAAAAAATGCTTTCTAACGACTCTGCCAAGCTCTTTTTATCAAAATCCACTTCGACTGAAGTTCCAACCCGATGTCACATCGTCATCAGGATGTTGCGAAGTGCAAAGAAACATCACCCCGCCCAAATAGCCACGTCCGAAATGTAAATCACGTACATGGGTTCCTTTTTTCCGAACTCCACATCTACTCTCCTCGTTACTTTACCTGCCTGCAATTGATTTTCCTGCACGACCATTCTACAAACCATTTCTTTTTTCTCCCTTGTATCCCCCAATAAATTTCGAATTCTGTTCAAAACCGCACACACATACACGCTCAAGCACACAATAGCGTTGTGGGGTGGCTCATGCAATATTCAAACCGGATGTGTTGTTAAAGGAATGTAAAATTTGTGCACAGAATACGTAAAAATTGATCCATCTACCCGAAACAGCGTCCGGAAGTGTTCCATCGATTGAAAAAAAAACCCATTGAATGTGTACGCATTGTCCACCTTTTGTGTGTGTGTGGATGAATCTTTAATCTGAAACCTTCCCACAAAGAGTCATTAAAAAAATGTCAAACTGTCTTATACCATTAAATCAATACAAGGCAACAGGGACACTTGCTTGGAAGGGCTGTGTCGAGAGTGACACTTTCCTGCGCACAGGTGGGAAATAAATTTTCGGAACAATCTAGTGTGCTTGGGAAATAATGTTCCACCGAGCAAACTTTCGTCAGGCAAACTGGTTACTTGGATTGAGCTTCCGGACCTTGCATTCTCAGACTCAGATTTCCCTCGCAGAACAGTACGAGACAGAAAACATGGAGATGTCAAGATGAAAAGACAACATGAAACATCCGGTTGTGCTTGTGCAGAGGAGTGTGTTTTAATTAAAAGTGTGCATCCTTCTACGTGTGAGGATGCAATATATCTGCCCCCCTCAGGTTATATTACATTACTCCTGCAGGTGTTGACCTAACGAAGCTTTCAATCGTAGCACTATCTATGCTCTTACCTTTTTAAAATTATTATCTAAACACGATACCGATCTTCTCTCCCTTTTCAAGCGCTATTTTCATCACTCAATAAGACCTGGTATGGAGCAGGTTCTTAAAGCATCAACCGGTTGTTCTATATCACATATCTCAAATCTCATCGCCAAGCTTAAGACACACACAGACTCAACCACTTGCTTCTTGGAAAGCATAAAATGGCTCCTCCTCCCACAACCAGCATCCCCAACACACCCCTTATACTCACCCATTTGAAGCGGCATCACCGTCAGCAGCAGCAGTAGTGTGATTGGGGCGAGTACCTGCGCCAAGGTGTTGCTGCTGCTGATATGTTTTAATATGGCCGCCATATTGACTCGTCTGCCACGTGCCGGGGTGCCCCGTTGCGTCACCGTTGAACCACGCATCACACTGTCCCGCGACTACTGTCTCTCTCGCTCTCTCTTTCTTTCACAAACACACACAGCACTATGCAGACCGTCGACAACTCCGGTGACAACAAACTTCCCGCACAAGGGAGTCGAGCAGTGGGATAGCTCATAAAAAAATAATGTTTTATGGTAGTGTTTACTTTTCACCACCACCACGAACACCACACCACCCAGCCAGTAAAACGAAAAAGAAAATGGAAAGTCTCCACCGGTAAGGTCCTTGCGTCGTTTGCGGTACGGGTTTATGATATTTTCTAATTAAGGTATGTTTGCATATTCGACCGCCGTGGCATCCTTTTCCCGCTTACTTTCACTAATTCGTTTGCGTTTCTTGCGGGACCACTCCCCAGAGGGACAACAGGGAGTTTCTTTTCGTTCCGTGACAGACACAGCAAAGCAAAAGCTCCAAATGTGGCCCGATCTTCAAGAAGGGGCTTCAAAGAAAACGCACCGAAATGGCCAGAAGGAATTAAAGCCGCATCGGTAAACAGTTGATCACAAAAGGAATCCTCCCTCGCCGATGGATTCGTTTTGGGGCAAGCTATTACTTTGTCGGCGCTGTCTTTCTTTCACGGTTGATGTTTTCCCATGTTTTCCCATGCGGATAGGCTAACGGTGGGAGTGCTCACTGTGCTACCATCACTTCTACGTCTGCTGCTGCTGTAGACTTCGGTCATGGTCACGGATTCACAGGACAACGGTCGTCGGGCATGTGATAACGTTTGTTCTGTCCCAGTGAGCACTCGTTCTGCCACACACACACACACACACTGTTTCTATTTCTGCACACTAATCCTTCAGCTATTTCCGCCCTCGGGCTTGATGTCTATGTTGCACCGGGGCCGGATTTGTCTCTCGCACAAACTTTTGCGCCGGAAATCGGTCCGGTCGGATGCAGCAGTCCCAGGCAGCAGAATCACTTACGTCCTCGCGTCCTCACGTGATGATTGCGATTTTCGTTCGCTTCCTTTTTTTTGTTGATGGGTTTTGGTCGTCTTTTGCCCGGGCGGACACCGTTTCAGGCCGGACTTTGTGACGATGTCATGTTGAGCGTTTCGCCTTGTAGCGATTGCCGCCCCGAATTTCACTTCCGAAGGGCCGGACACAGCAGCACGAGAGTCCACCATTTACCCGTCACATCATCATCATCATCATCATCATCCGTCCTCGTCCTCATTCAGCGGATGTCAGCGGCTTCCACTTCCGTGCGCACTGATCGTGAAAATTGGATTTGATGGGTGGATTCCGCCGCACTCGCGCAAACACTAGGACGCATGAATACGAATGCTCGAATTCACATCACAATTTTTATGAGCCACCCTTACACGCCAACCCAAAAAAGCTCGATCGCATTTGGCTTCTCCGTGGGACGTTTGTCGTATTTTTTTTTTTTATGGCGCCGTCATCCAACTCACCGACTTGCCTGTCCCCCCGCACACGATGATGAATGATTATTCGTTCGTTTCAATTATTACTGCCACACTCGGCGGCGCTCGGTGACCGTCCCCATCTCTCGACGGTTGGAAAATGTCTGCAAAAAAAAAGAGCGGAAAGAAAATGTAAAAGAAATAACATCATGAAAAACTCCAATGAAAAGTGCTCCCTGTACAAAGAGCGCGAGAGAGTGAGAGAAAAAGGACAACTTCAAAGTGAAAAACCGACCGATTCGGTGAAATGGAAAAATGGCCATTAAAACGTTGCGGCATTAAAAGCGAAGATAACAATCGGGCGAAGCGAAGCGCCGTGAAAAACGGAACAGCAAGCAACACACAAAAAAAAACGATGATAAACAGCACCACACGCACACTGCTCGGATCAACAACCTGTGCTGCTCTCTCGTGCGCGTGAGTTCATAAAAAAACGCGGACCAAAATCGAAGCCGTAAATGGTTGTTGTACGAAAATTGATTGATTTCCATTTTTGGGTGGAGGGTTCGGGCACGAGTTTCTTGTTGTGCAATAAAATGTTTTGTCGAAAGGTTTGTATAACAGCAATTGAAATGCCCCGACTGGTGACGGTTGGTAAATTGGCCGTCCGTTGTACCTCGCTTGTATTTCCTTTCTATTTTGTTTGGTGTTTGTGTCACTAGAATTGGTGGGAATTTTCCCAAATGAAAAGGATTTGTATTTGTGTTTCAAAATAAGCTCATTAAGTGTTTTTTTTTTCGCTTCGGTGCAAGTTTCTGTTTATGGTTGAAAGTTGACAGCTCGCCCGCTGGTGCCGTGACCAGGATCTGATGCCTTGTGATAGTAAAACACTCCCAGAGTAAATAAAACTTAATGAGATTAATTTAACTGTTACTAAGCAAACTCCTCTTTGGAAAAAAGTTAATTTAGGTTTTACCACTACTACTACTACACACTTACACATACATAGTGCATCTTTCATTTCCTAATGAACGGACGCAGCAACACGCGTCCAAAAAAACCTTGTTTAATCTCACTTTCGGTCGTAAAAGTGGGGGGGGCTACTGCCGAAAATAAATCTTTTACGGTCACTCTCACCTTAACATTTTCTTCCTTCTCCACTTTCTCCTCGGAAAACTCATGTTTTTCCCTTGTACGATCATTTTATAACGTGCCCCCGCATACAGCCTCTTGAATGGAGTAATATTTTTGTTCCAAGGATTTAATCTGCTCTCGTGTGTGTGTGTGTGGTTGGTGGTGAAGTTTTCTCTCTTCTTTTTTCCCACCCAAATTTGATAGCCTCTTAAATCACCGTTTTTTTTCGACTCGATTCCATTCACCAGCTTGACCATTTTGCGAAAGATATTACATGGGTCATACGGTTTGGTTTTATTGTCGCTTGCTCTCTCTCTCTCTCTCTCTCTCTCTCTCTTTCGGTTCGTATTAATCCACTTCCACATGGTCGATGGCCGCTACCGTAACGATCACCGGGATCAAATCAAAAATGTTCCTCTTCTTTGTTTTATCCCTAATCATATTACTACATCTTACACTTTTCCATCCAGGGAGAACCGGTCAGTGACATAAACCTGTCCTTTTACCCACGTGGGTGAGTGTGAAGTTACAAAAGTTAATTTCTACCTTACCATCGCCATCGTTTGGACACTACCTTGTTTAACCTTTTGTCTCCTGTAACTTCGTTCCACGCTCACAAAAGCCTTGGCCGGGACCAATAAAATAGTCTAGCTCAAAATTTAATCTATATTGAAATCAACCTTCATCCAACTTGCAGCTCTATCCACCCATTTCCACAGGACACAGAACACAGGACGGAGCAAAGCTAATCTAATTTCCTCTGAGCGTCGTCGAGGTGGAGCGCTCCAAAATATGGAACACCCGGGTTCGCTACAGCGAGCGACAGCCAACGGCACAGTGGACCACAAGCTCCCACCGTCTATCAATGGCTTGATGGTGACCTCTTCGAATGGCTTTTTAACCCAAACCCCCGGCGGCAAAGAAAACCCTCTGCTACTGTGGGTGAAATTTTAATTTCTTGACCCATACGCTTCCGGATCAGCTAGGAGATGGCCCGGGTTTCGGAGCAGTTTGGTTGATAAAATAAACACCGTATTGTGGTGAACTTTGGGCGCCCAAGAAAGAAACGGAAATACGCTCCATTCCGGTCGCCTGTTCGGTTAAGTAGAGATTCAAGGTTAACGTATCGGCCGCGATCGATAAGCGGACGCAGTAAACTTTCCCAAATCATGACATTTTAAATAGCGAAGAATCGGTTGTTATCTGATATTTTTGGGACAGATGCAAAATACTTTTAATGCCAATCTTTTTTTTTGCTTACCTTTAAAAAGGGAAAATTTACATTCCGGAACTCACTATCCTCCTTGTCCTCCTGTTTTACGCTATCGATAGATCGATACGATAAGGATGCGAAATGGGTGTTTTGTTTCACCCAAAAGTCAAAGCAATGCCACGCAATTGTTTTTCGCCGACCTGTTTGTTTACCTTTCAGGGTATGCTCGTCCATCGAGCGGATGGATTCCAATGACCCGACCAAAACAAATCCGATTAGGACGAAAGAATCTTTCCTCTTCCTCCGTTCTCTCCCTAACCTCATCCCTCCCTTATCCATCAAATCCTTGGGACGGTCACCTCGGGCTTAGCCTAATCTGGTTATGTTCTCAAGATCCTTCCCCGAGGGTGATGGACCGTGAATGGGCCGGCATCCCTTCAGGTTCCAGTACACCGGTACAGTCGGTCGTAAATTTGTCATCACTACCGTGTACGGCGTCACTTTTACCTCGCGCGCTATATAACCTGGTGAGCTGTTTTTTATGGGAAAGTAAGATTCTTCGGTCGACAAATCGCTCCCGCAAGAATGCCAAAACAGCGTTTGACCTTTGGACCACGCTGCTTTTACATTTAATGTCGGTTCTTTTTTGTGTGTGTTTTGCTCTTTTGATCTTCCGCTGCACCGAACGTAAAACAATTTATGTCGTTAAATTGTCGAATCACGGCTGCGTATTTGCTGGTGCGCATGTTCGACGAGCTTAAAGATCCCTTTTTTGTTGCTGGAACAAAGAAACAAAATACATACAGTAATGGTATCAATTATTGGCCGTGCACCGTTGGTGCCTGGAAAACGGGCCACGGAACACAAAGAATCTAATTTCATATCGTTATCGTTTTCCCTCGGAGCAATCCAATTTGTTTTCATTTCTCGTACCAAAGTCTAGCCTGGCAAAACATGGCCGTCTCGTGCCGTGCCATGCCGGGGACTAATAAAAAATTCAATTATGACATCAATGTTTTTAGAGAGGGATAATCCCTCAACCATTATCCGGAAAAGCTTCCACCGCAAAAGAAAAAGAGGAGCAAATCCACCCTTGGTGTAAGCTCTGCGCTGGGATGGGATGGTAATTCATGTCTATTAGGCTGATGGTTAAAACAGTCTCTTTCTCTCTCCCTCTCGCTTGCTCTTTGTCTCTTTTCCGGCTTGTTATGAACCATCTTTACCCAACACACACACCCTTAACATGCTGGTATGTGAACTAAAATGGTTTAATTTTCCAAAACCTTCCGTACGTCATAAAACGCAAACGAATCGTCGTAAAAAAAAGCGTACGAACGAATCTACCGGTGAAGGTGACGACGTTGCGGGTGCGCATTAAATTGGCGACACATTGGGAAACGCCTCACACGGACGCACGGGAAGATCACATTATGCTTGCGAGGTAATGTGTGCATATGGATGCACTATGGGACGGGAAGTGGTAAAAAGAAAGTTAAATGAAATATCTGGCAATATTATTGACTTTTACTTATTAACTTTATAGTTGCTTACGTTTGTTGGAAAACACCAAAAATTCATTTTGAAGAGTGATTTTTAAAAGTGTATTTTTCTGTCTGTTTTTAAAGGAAAGGAACATTAGTATGATCTTAAAAAATATATCAGGTCTATAAATATGTTTTGACGGTTTTGATATATGCGTCGTTTACTTAAATTTTTTACTTTTGTCAAATCTGGCAACACTGTTATTTTGAAGTGTCATCTGCAGTGCTTGTTAGCCCCTAGCTGCCTTTTCATCAATTAGTTTAAAAAGTATTTTCCTCGTGGTTGCAAAATGAATATATTCGGTTCAGAAAAAAGTGTTTTTGCGGGGAATTCTCCTTCATTACTTTGTGATGAAAACTTCGTCCACCGAAATCCATCGTATAATAAGAACTTGCCAGAGGAACGGTTTACAAGTGAAAATTTTAGTATGGAAGACGAAGAACGCTCATTTGGTGGGACCAGCTGGGTGTGGTGTACCACGAAGTGCTGGAACCAAACGAAACCATTACGGGTGACGTTTAACGATGAAAACCTAAGCGTTTTTAGTCGCGCATTGAAGGACACTGCACCGGTACGCGACCAGGCATGACAAAGTAATTCTGCTGCACGACAACGCTTGGCCACATGTTGAGGCACCTGTCCGCACTTACCTGTAGATACTAAAATGGGATGTTTTACCCCACCCGTCATATAGCCTAGATATTGCGCCTTGCGACTACCATCTGCTCCGGTCGATAGAGCATGGATTCACCGCGCAGCACTTCCAGAATTGCGCCGAACTGACCGAAACATGGATTGCGTCCATACCGGTTGTCTTTTGTAATCCACAATCTACCCAAAAGATGGGAAAAGGTTATACAAAGTAACGGAAATTATTTTTCTGAATAAAATCGATACCCATTCGGGCCTATGAGGCTTGAAACTCCGTAAAAAATCCGTCAAAACTTATTTATAGACCTGATACATTAAAATGGGCGGCCCGGTGGTAGATGCGACAGCGGCGCTGGTCTTCACACGGCAGGACCGGGGTTCAAGTCTCATCTGGGCCGTTCCCCCATAGTGAGGACTGACTATCCAACAATGCGGTAACAAAATAAGATTAGTAAGCCAGAAATGGCAGGCATGACCTAAGAG
The DNA here is from genome assembly GCA_002091835.1 of Anopheles maculatus. Lineage (NCBI taxonomy): Eukaryota > Metazoa > Arthropoda > Insecta > Diptera > Culicidae > Anopheles > Anopheles maculatus. The sequence continues at coordinate 245,955 of KZ061652.1, forward strand.
GTCGTTAGGCCAAGAAAGAAGAAGAGACATTAAAATGTCCTTTATCTCAATTTCAAATATATTGTTCTTCTGCCTACAAACTTAATTTTATTTTATACATATGGCTGGAGGCGCCCAGTACTTCAACTTAGTATGCAATGCATATCAGGAAATTGGCTCTAAAATGACTATTGTTTCTAGTATTGCACGACTACCATTGCTTCTTCTTCTTTTTCTTCTTCTTCTTCTTTTTATACTTATTCTTGGCTAAACAATCTGCTAGGTTACTAGACTTATTGATACCACTTAGTTGAATAGTCAGTCTTTACTTCGAAGAAACGGTCCGCATGGGATTAGATTTTCCGTCCTTTCATGTGAAGATCAACGCCTTTATCTGACTTCTCCCCGCTCCTTTACCACTACATAGTGACGCTCTTTGAATTCTATAGCAATAAAATTAAATAAAAAACTTCAAAAAACAGTCATAAATGCTATTTAGTTTAAATTCGAAATTAAACAACACACATTAAACAGATCTTTTTGACCATCATTCATGACATACCAACCCATAGTGACACCCAATCGAACGAAAACCGTCCCCGAACCATTTATGATCCACAAGATTATAACCGCCTTCGACGAAACGAGCACATCATTACATGAACAAGACCGAACGAACAAGCATCAGCGCGCACGAGATCATTGACAAAACGTTTATTACTGTTTAGACGTACCTTCGTGCTCACGCAACACGCACGTCTCCGAGTCTGATACGTGCGAGAGGCGGTCGCCAAAACGCACGCATCCATCAAAATGGTGGTTCCGGTTGGAGCCATAGGAATAAATTATACCATTTAATGTATCTGCCCGCGGAGACGACATCCGTAAAATTTGTCTCGCTCGAAACATGACGACATGTTGTTCCATGGCCGCTAGCAAGGATATATTGTTCGTCTGCTGTTGTTCGGCTTGCTGTCAGTTGCAATACGCAGGACGGCCATTTTCCGCATTTCAAATTCCATTTACGTTTCAATGGCGCTTCGATTGTGGCGGGTTCATTTGTTCGGAACAATGCATCCGCAAAGCGCCGGGAACACGATCCGTAATTGGTTATCGATGCATTATGCGTCTTCAAAACGTGTCCTTAAGCAACTGCGACTGTTTCTCTGTCGAAAGTTCCTGTCCGGGTAAACTAATTCCAACGAAGGAGAGGAAAAAAAAGTACGCAACCCTTTCAGTAAACAACGTTCGAAACTATACTTCTCAATTGGCCACTGTATGAAGTGGATGAAAAACTATTTACCAAACTCAACCGTCTCAAGCGTAATGCTTCTTCGCGTAGATGGAAGGATTTTTTATTTTAATACCCACTTAAAACGGCACTCCAACTCTTAACGACGTCACGCTGAATGTGGAACGATATTGACTGTGTACTGGGTGGTTTCTGGCCAGCAGAAACCCTCGCCATCCTTCCTTTTTCGCCCCATCACCCAGGATGCCCAGGAAGGTTATGGAGCTACTTTCTTTTGCGAAACCTCGCATTCTTGGCCAGAAGCTTGTCCGCGCCGTGTCAGCTCCGTTCGAGCTGGAAAGGGATGAGATGAATTTTATGAAGCCGAACTTTTATGGAGATTTATGACATCATTATGAAGCATTTTATATCGGATCCGGGTCAGCAATGCGGGGCGTTGGTTGGGTTTGGTTCGTTCGGGAAATGCCAACTGTTGTTGTTCCTGCCTGAGCGCTGTTTAGTTCTATGATCCACTGTTTGGAGGGATGGAACGCGATCGATCCGTGTGCGTAGGAACGGAACTACTTCTTGGCAGACGAATTATTTAAAGCCGTTTGATGATTGATAAGAACCAGCTGTGGGATCATGTTTTCGTGCGAAGATTAAATGTTAAATATTCAATTACTCATCGCGTGGAGTTGCTGGATCCGGTAGTTAATATTGATAAAGCTTCGTTAAGCGCGATTTAAATTGATGATCTTTGCTTACAGCACAGATGGAGCTGTGTCATGCTGTGTTGCATACCTTCTGGCTGAGACGAATATTTTCTCATCATATTTCAGGTCCAATTTGCTTCAATTGCTCAAACCCACACTATAAAGCAATGAACTAAACGTGCTGTGAAACTGTATCACACCATAACAAAGCGTGCCTTACCGCAACAAAAGTTTAATTTAGCCACACAGCGCTTAACGCGCGCAGCGAAGCAAACGCGTTGAACGGAATGCTTCTTCTTTTACGGGCAATTACGCATGAAATGTAGTGCAAATCGTTGGTTGCCTTCGATTGCAGGAAGGTCGGCGAAGCGCACAGAAAATCAATACGGTTTCCCTTTCCGATGCCATGTCACGGTACGGTTGTGTAAGCTATTACGGAGAATGTCACGATACCGGGAACTGGGAAATGTGTTCTCTCCTTCGAAACACGCGCACACACACCGAACAACGGGGCAATGAATGTGGCTGAAATATGTTACACACATTGCTGGGAGTGAAATAAAATTCCCGCGATGAAATCGGAAACGGATCTCGGGCAATGCGTGACTGATCGCTACGAGCAACAAAGCTTCCCCGAGTTCGCGAAGTTGGTTCGTTCCGGTCTTACCGTTCTCAGCCACAACATTCCAGCCAGTGGATGGTTGGTTGAAATTGACGATGGGCTTACTTATATGAACACACACACATGTTTACCCCCTGATGAACGGCAGGTACGATCATAAACATCGCTGGCTGTGAACACTGAACCCCGGACATTTGTCCTGCAAAAAGGTGTTCGAAATGCGGCGGTAAATATTGGCTCAAGTACCACCTTGCAGAGGTGGCTTAGCCGGTGAGCCCTGCGATGCGCCAAAATACGTCCTTCGATGGCGGCTTGTGAACATTCGAGGCACGTGCGACCAACATCACCCTAACCCGGGCAGCTTTCGGGGTGGTTGTTTGCATGGGCACCGTAAGACCCCAAACCCCCCGAAACACAGCCGAGGCATACAAAATGGATTACGTACTTTATTTGTTTACATCAAAATTTATGTTTACTCCGTATGCGATCCAACCTGGCACCAGCAGCAGCAGTAGCAGTAGCAGCCTGTCGACAGTGCCGTCAAAGTCGTCGTCAGTGGCAACGCTCGTAATACATTCCACACACACACACACAAGCGCAAGCACGATAAGCTCCCAAAAACCCCGCGTACCAATCTATGGTAGCGAAATGGATGAATGAAAATTGTTTTCCTTACCTCAAAGTTGCTCCCGATCCGCAACTCACTTCACAAGCCTAACAAATCCGACGAAACACATTTCGTCAGACCAGCGAGGATACGGAAAGATTCAGTGCCGTTGTTTTAGCCTTGCAAACCGTGCTGCCGCTCCGGTGGAAATGGAGCCTCCAGACAGTCTCGATTGAAATTTTGCTCGGCATGAAAGGCGAAGGATTTAAAATAGCCGGGGCCCGGATTGAAAAGTGAATCTGGCAGGCGCTGGCGGTCGACCCAACCGAGAGCAACAGTGGGTACGGGGGTTCACACATCGTACGTCATGCCGACGCCGGCGAAAATCCGCCCTATCCTGAGAAGCAATCTTCTCGCTCTTCTGCTGCTGCGTGTATACTTTCAATTAATGCAACAGTTTGCCAAAGCAAACTACACTCGTGTCTTGGACGGCGGTGAAGCGGATGAAAGCTTTTTTTGTGTGGAGAATGGCGTGTGTGTGTGTGTAGTGTGGATGTTGTATCGCTCACTGGTTTGATAAACACATTTCGAAAGAAAATTTGCGTTAAATTACCACCACAAATAGAAAAATCAAATATTACGCCTAAAAGTATGCAATGTGTGTGTTCATTTATTAGAGGAATTAATTTAAGCTCACGTTAATGGTAAAACAGGTTGGTTTTTAAATGGTTTTTAACCGTATAAGAAGAGGTCATGAGTTGTGTGTTTTGTTTAATTTAATTGTGTTATTTGTTTTTGTTTTGTTAACTTTAGAAAACAATTTGTAACTGTCCTTTCTATTTCTGTGCTACAAAAAAGCTCCAATAGCTGACGGTTACTAATGCCTTCATACATCACGAACAAACACACAAACAAACACGCACACACGTACAGATACATTGCTCCAATAAGCTTTTCATCCATCTCAATGCCCACCCATTAGAACGCCCCACGAGCCCCAATTGCGGTTGCCGCCCAATAGAGCTGCCCTTTTTCACATCCATTAATGGTGTTTTGTAGTTAGTGTTTTGCTTTATTTTTCCAACCAGTACGCCACCACCCTTTTTTCCCGTTAGCAAATTAGAAGCAGACAAAAAAGAAGCGAAGGGAATTCTATCCGGGGTGTGGTCTCCGCCCTTGTTCGGGGTCTTGGTGGTACATTTTTCACGCCATTCAAACATTCTTCGGTGCGATGCCCGTAGCCCGCGCACCCGCATCAAACTTTCGGGTTCGGGTTGATTTTTCAGCATCCTTACAACAACGACGACGATGGCGGCGGGAAAAAAAAAGGTCCATTAAAGTTTTTGCCTCCTGCCCTGCGATGCCTACGCTTCGCGGGTGGGTTCGTTAGGCAAACCGGGAGCTTTTGTCTGCCGGGGTAGCGTTCGATCCGGTTTTCGCTGAGGTAACGTGTCAAGTTGCTACATATTCCCATTAAAAGCATCGTTAGGAGCAGGGAGGGTTTTTTTTCTCTCGTGATGATTGTATAGTAAAATTTTATCGATACACGGGCGCTCTGTAATCTGGACCGTTATGGGTGGAGATAGCTTTCGCGTAGAACTTGTTTTACTTTTCTTTCTTAACGCATAATAACTATATAATCCAGTGTCTGTGTTTCTTACACTATAACCTTTTCTTTTCGATACTTTACTCGCAGCGTATGATAAAAGCTAGAAAGACAGCAGAACCGAAAGAAGAACTCATATCTCTTTCAGCAACAAACACACCGTCACCTTCTTATCGAGTAGGTAAACCCGGTTCGCATTGTTTGGTCGCAACGTAATTTTGACGAAGGCACCCAGTTGAGCATAAATTTAAATTTTTACCCAACCAACCCATCTACTACGAAGCAAGAAGCGTACACACGGTTTCGCACATCACCCAAGGGATGAATTGCAACCGATAGAGTTGTCTATTTGACAGTGAAAAGGGACGCTCCGTACGAAAAGCCAATGACGCGTACCGTGTACAGACCACCAGGAGCAACCAAGCTGGAGCATCCACAGGCTCCACATCACTTTCTTTATTTGACGGAATTTTAAACAAGTTCCATCCCATTTTCATACCACTTTGTCGTGTGTTTTATGAACATTCACGGCTTTCCGGAGAAACAGAGCAAGCAGAAGGCGGACGAGCGAACAACGAAGACTTTAGTCTCCGGCCTTTAGTATTATGTAAAGCCAACAACCAAACAGCCACTAACCGTGAAGATGCCTTTCATCCGGTCCGTCCATTCGGAAGAAGACATCCCTTTCCCGCGTTTTCAGTCAGCCATTTTAGCAAACAGCATCCTTTTGTCCCTTTTTCCGGTTCTCGCCGGCACTGCCATTGTTGCTCACTTGAAGTTACAAGGAAAATAAAAGAAAAAAAAAACCCCGGCAAATGTTTCACCTGCTCAGAGCGTAGCCATCTCTTGTGGAAAGCTCCACAAAGAAACGCTCCATATCGTACCGTGAATGGGAGATCGGCATCGTACGGCATCGTGTACGGAGATGAATGTCGCGAAAAATTACAGCTATTTACTGTTGTAAAACCACAACTTCACACACACACATTGAGGCGCGCGTGCGAGAGCGTCCTTAATGCATAGTCCACACACTCGTTACATTGTTTTTTGGAGTGTGTCTTTGGCACTTGACAGAAAGAATGTTGTCACTGGTGAAGGTGAACGAGAGTATGGGGCACCATTTCTTTCGAGAGTGTACTCTTACCCAACCCGACGTTACGTTATCACACGGCGCGAAGAGACTCGACGCTTTTCAAGACTTTTCCAGATACGTTACATTACTCTCGAACAGAACCTGCCCCTTGCCAGGCTACTCAAGGTCTTAGAGCTTTGTGGAGCGCAACCGTCCTGTCATTATTATCTCCAGCAAGATACATCGTTCCATTGTATAATCAATTATTCAGCAACAACATTCAGATTACAACATCACAGCGTTCCACCTTCCGGAGCTCCGTTCAAGAATGACAGCTCCAACAGCTCATCGATGGCGATGTTCCCGATAGCTGCGTGCCTTGCAAATGGAGATGGATCTTTAAGCAGCGCGTCACTTTAATGAACGTCACTCTATCAGTGAAGCCGTACGAGAATGCTGGATTGCACACCAACACCGGGGCGATGCCAGCCTGATTCCTGCCAGGCAAACGATGATTAATCTTTTCGCTCCACGGTATCCGGACACCGTGCATCTGCCATAATTGCCCAGATTGTGATACACCCGCGTGGAACCGCCCGGAGTTTTAAGCCCGGAGCCGTATGCGATGCGTGAGAATTTGATTCTATGATATATGTGTACCCAGGGCGAGCATGAGAAGGTGCTAAGGTGTACACACACACACACACATCTGCTGCCAGGATACGGTTCCCCGGTGGAACCCAGCTAATGACTTTCGCCGACTACTCGTTACGGCCATTAAAATCAGACCCCGTTTCTACGATGTCCGTAAGCCGTGAAATTCTCGCTAAAAGCTCATCGACGTACACACACACGCATGTCTGCTTTCAATTCCAAAAGCGACTCGGACAACATTGTTGCGTCACGGTTAAAGTACGCCTGAACGGTATAACAGACAGATGCGCGGCATTTAAACAATTTCCCTCCAGGTGTTCGGGTGGCGTCTGTATGACGTCCGCATTGGAAGTAAACAACCGGAGCGGCTTTTTAAACGCATCAAAACAACCCAACCTATCCGACGCGTTCCTACACACGGTGTACCATCATCTAGCTCCGAGCTCCGTGCTCCGAACGTTTCAAACTGTTCCAGCTGATAAGTAATCCTTCATCTTTATTCAGGTGCGTTAAGATATGGGAGCGTACCGCCAGTCCGACGTCTTGACGTTACCTTGGCGTCAGGTTGCCGGGTTCTACAGGCCGGGGCATTTAGGCATTTAGGCAGATGACTCCAGTCATCTGGTGCTCGGCGTACCACTCTCGGGCGTGTCGTTTGCAATGAAATATTCATTTCGCCTGTCAGGCTGCCGGTCGCATGGAATAAATTACTACCGAGCAGCTCGTGCCGAAAAGCTCGTGGCAAAACAACGATCAACACCAAAAAATGTCACCCAAGCAAGACAAGTTACTTAGGTAAGGCGTTGTGAATCTTCGCACCGATCGGCAATGCAGTAGTTTGTGTTTATAGAAAGGCCTGACTTTAATAGCATTCAAATTAGAATAAAAACCCCTTTAGATAATGATCTTCTCACCGTTCGTTCATATCTCTTTGGATGTCTGGACTTTCGAACCTCACAACTTTGCCCAACAATTTCCCACCTTAACCGGAACCGGATTCTCTGCTCAACAAACTTTTACCGTCAATCACAACAAACCTCAAGTTGGGTTTCACATTCCCACACTGCTCAAAGCTACCCGCATATCAACGCGAGCGAACAAATCGTCCGTAACTTCTTTATACAGAGTTCAAACTAAGCACTGGAAAGCAAACTCGTACACTTCCCACTTCGTCCTGTTCGTTCACCATTTTGTTGGTCATCGTCAACCATCAACAGGATTCGTAGTGCACAAGCAGCAATACCGAGCACATCCTCTCAAATATATCCAATCTTCAATTGTCAAAATGGACAACTTTTTTCTTCTCGCCCGCGAACAACAACCGTCCCAACCTGGCCACAAATCACCCGGGCGTCTGGCACGGTGTATAACCACAGTTTTTCAATTAAAAATCTGTCACAAACTTTCATCATCACTCGTCAGTTTGAACTTTTTCCATTCCACAACCACGGGGGAACCCGGTGGAGCTGGCTGTTTTGCCATATTTTACCGTTTCATCCTCCGGTTGGGGTATGAGGTGTGTCTCTCTCTCTCTCGTGCTCATCATCATCGTTCCACGAATCGTACATTTAATGGTGCAAAAGCACAAAGCACACCTCCATTGCTCCTGCACCATTACGACGTGTCTGGCGAGTGGTGCTGTGGCGTTCTTTCTGATTTAGCTTTTTTTTCTCTTCTTTGCAATTTTTCCCCTGCTTCACGGGCAAAACTTTTTGGTGCTTTGGTTTTAGTCTTCCAGCCGACAAACCCCGAAACCTTCCACTGTGACCGGAGCGCGCGAGCAATAACACAAATTATGCAGTATATTAAATGAAACAATCACTTGTGTTGTCTTCCGGTTCGCTTGCTCACTTAATTTCTTTCAATGCCGCTTTTTGCCGTTCCGGAAGATTTACGCCCAACACAACTTGAACCCCGGGGCGGACCCAGGCACCATCCCGGGCCACGTAGGCTGACGAGGGAAAATACATCATTCAGACAAACTTTCCATCAGTCGGCATTCGAGACAGACAGGGAATGCCGGTGAAATGGTTCGCCACGGATGAATTTGATTTCGCTCAAAAGCTCCAACGGAGCGGAAGCAACACGGAGCAACAGCGATTGCCGGCTCATCCCGGCCACGTCACACCATCCGCCGCTCTACCCAAAAAAGTCCCCGAAGCGTTGGTTTTGGTATGTAAAACATTTTGCCGGTACATACAAAAATACAACCCATCATCTCCGTTCGAGCAGTCGGGCAGGGCCCAAGCAATCTGTTTCGTTGGCCGGTTGGAGATACTAAAACAAGCAAACAAACATCACATGAGATAAAATGATACACAACACTGCCGAAAAGCTTACGGTCGTTCGTTACAATCCCATTTGTACGTATCCCGTCCGTGTGCACCGTCGAGAACTGCATTGCAATGGGTTTCTTCTCCGACATCCAGACGCAACGGGCACCCGTAGGCATCAGTAATGGAGAGCAGGTATTGCCATGCACACGTAACTTTTTTGTTCCGAAAACACACCAACTGAAACTGAATGAAATGGGTTTAAATATTAACAACTACACAGGCCTTTACATATATTACACTGACAGGCATCCGCTTTATCCTTTATCCGGATTCGGAGAATTTTGTGGTCGGCGCAGCAACTCCACAACCAACAGCAGGCGAAAAAAAATCTATTAATTATAGATGCTAACCGCAGCTGCATTTTCATCCATGACTGATACCATGAGCTCGATTGTAGCAGAGTTGTTAATTAATAGCTGTAAATAATTATATGATTCATAATGTTACGGACAGGATGAACGGCTCAGATACTCTGGGAAGTGTAACATGAGTATTGATTTATTTTAACATATATTTGTTACATAGCTCATAAAGTCAATACATTGTAGTCTTTTAAATTAAAAAAAAAACAACATAAATTGAAAGCTGCTGGACTTCAGACAATTTCCAGGACTTTCTCGATTAGGTTCTGAACAGGCTCTACATTTACTCTGTGAACAAAAATCACCCGTAGGATGTCTAATAACAGACTATAAAATAATGCGGAGATGCTCTATAAGAAGTTTTAGAGCATGTAATACACACACGACATCAGGAAAGGCGTCTTATCGGACATGTTTTGTAGGTATAAATAGTATACAGTGACATTAAACGATCTGTTTTCTTGGTTTGATTCAGAATCTGGCAATTCTGGGAGCACTAACGAAAAAAATCTGACATCTGTCAAATCTGTCAAAAATCTTCTTTAAATCTGTCATTTTGGTTGCTTGGATGAATGTTGAATGTGTTTGTTAAGTTAACCCATCTCCTTGTCGCTGGACGAAAGTTGTGTAGAGAAATGTCTACGAGGTCGAGACATTTGTTAGGGTCTTCCAAACTTTTTCTAGCAACTTACTGAGTAAGTCGTCTAGTGAAGCCGATGTAGCGACGCAAATGTCCATTATAACTTCACAAATCTAAACCAAAAAATACGGAGATTATGTATATTTCTACAGCGTTCGCTTGGATATGCTGGCATCGTCATGAGAATGACACCAAACGACCTATATCTAAATGATCTTTTTGAGCAGTTTATAATGCAGAGAATGCATAATTTCAGGCTGAAACGGTTGAATTTTTTAAATTAAAGGAAACAATTTAAATTATCCAAAATCGTCTTCAAAACTTTATCTGTTCTTTTGCTTGCTTCTTTTTGCGTAGTATGTAAAGAAGATCCCACATCAAAGCCATTTGTATTTCAGTTTTTCTTTGTTTCATGTTTCCCATTTTGTAAAACATCTTTGCATTTGTTCCATGTCATTGAAAGTCCAACGATTGTTCAATACTTCTCCCTCTTGTAACAAAGAAAGGATCAATGTTTATTCGCACTATCAACAAGCGTTGACACAAAGCGGCTCGATAAGAAAACGAATGACACCATCCATTCAATCGATCGATCGGTTGTAGCCCAAAGCCTTCCTAAAATCCCGGATGCTTCAGAAGCACCAAAAACTGGCATGCCCTCTTCTGGTGCGTAGCTGGCTCTCATAGTAGCATGAACTCAGCACGAAAGGTTGCAGACACCACAGACAACCACAAATTTTGGGCTATCGGTCAAATGGCACCAAATTTGTGTCGCTTGCTGCCTTACTTCTAGGGTTTTGGGAAAATTGGAAGGAGTCGCACGGTTTTATCGGGAACACTATAAAACCCTAATCAACCCGAAAGTCCCCGGTACTACACAGAGTCTGCCAAGCTCTGTACACACATACACACACACACAACAGCATCATCCTGGAAGGCATACCTTCCGGCATTTTCCATTGCGATAAGCCTCCGGTGTGTCGTCGGTCGGTCCCAGGTCGTTTGATATATGGCCTTCTCCCTGGTGCGAAAGGATGCCCCATTACGGACACGATACCGCCTAAAGTTTTCGCATTCGGGATTATTGGAGGTGAGAAAAAACGGCTGTGATTTTTCGAGATGACGAATAACAAATGTTTGCATAGATTAAAACACCGGCAGCTGGCCAACAAATAAAGCCACCATCAAACGAGGCTGACATCTTAACCCTAAAAACAGACATTTATTTCACATTTCAAGCATTAAACGGTGGCCCATTTTTCAAAAGGCTACCAAACAGCTGTGTCTGATCTTGATATTAAGCGCGTCAAAAAATCATTCAACCATTTCACGTGCGCCTTCCACAACCAAGCCGGCTCCCAACGAGCTCATCAATCAACACTGCCAGTTATCTATCTTTCGATAAATTCCAGCCCATCCTTGGCTCGAGCCGGCTTCTCCCCGACATCGACCCACCGGACACGCTCCGTGGTCACATTCAACAATTCATCTTCTACTCCTCCCAACAGGATAAAGCTCTCCGGAAGAAGACCGAGCACAAAGAAGCGAGGTTTTTGTATCCTTTTTCCCATACAACTTTACGCTCCTCCGAATGTTGACTGTGCGTAGTCCATCAAGTAGCACTTAGGCACAGCACCACCAACACAAAACACTCAAACCAAAGCGGTCAAACATCTTCGATCGGTGTGAGCATGTGTGTGTGTGTGTGTGTGTTGGTTAACCACGTTGTGGTAAAAGATGAAAGTTGGAAAATCGAATCGTTCACACCCCGGCCTTGGAAAGGTTCGACGGTTCCAAGGCAAGGCCACGGATTATATCACCGCCGATCAATCGTTTCGGTTGCCAAGGCCTAGCCGCGTGTTGCAAAGGTCTACAAAGTAAATCAACGGCGGCTTCTTCCACTACTGCTGCTAGTCCACATCCGCTGCTGAGGCGTTGCAAGGGCCAGGATGTTTCCTCAAGTATTTCGATAAATATTTGATGAAAGCTATTCCATTGGTTGCACGAACGGTAGCACACCCCGAAGGGTCTGGCTAATGGATGAATGAAATGAGCATGGGCTATGCCGTGTACTATGGTCTAAGTGTAGCGATTAATTTGGACAGAAAAGTGGTACAAAACGGTTTCCATCACATACTGAATGCTTTGAATCGGATTAAATTTGACAGTTAATCTTCCATGTCGTCTAAGAAATTCTGACAAATGACAGCTGTCAAAAACAACAACACAACAGTTGAATATTTAGTATTGTTGTTGTGTAAACAAATTGTAAGTAAATACGAAACCATTATTCATCCATAATCCAAATCGCATTATTGCCGATCGTGTACCCAACCTACCGCTCTAGTGACATTCGCACTGTACGTGCTCGGGAAATCCAAACAGCCCTAATCTAAGTTTGATGATTTTGCCAAACCAACCAACATTTCCCAGCACTGTTGACCCTGTCCTGCGACGATCAATTCATGTTTGCCAGTACAGCTGAGCGTGATTACTCCACAGAATGCCGGATTGGGAACTCCGGAACTGCTTCCGGACGCTATTTGTATTTGATCGAATCACCCACGCATACATCTTCGTCAACGGTTTGCCCATTCGCGTACAAATTACAATTCCAATCACACAAAAACACACATTTGTTTCGATTAACCTCAATCAAACAGTGGCCCGGCGAAGGAAATCTGGCCAGTCCCGGAACGTTAAATTTATGCACCCACTTTCCAGTGGTCCAAACCTTTTGCTACAACTTCTCGCAAAGTGATGAAAGAGTCGGTTCAACCGGTGCGAAGAGTTCTCCTGGGTCTTCCCAGGGTTAACAAAGCCGTCCCTCTTCAAGTGTCAATTTGGTTGGGCTGAATTTTCGTGCCCTACTCTACGGTGGGCGATAGATTCGTCTCGGTTTTCCTTTCAACTCAGATGTCCGATAGTGTACCGAGAACGGTACCTCACACGCACACACACACAGCTCTGCGTCCTGTTCCTGGAGAGTTCCCGACCATCCGGACGAGCTTACTTGATAGGCTATTCCGGACCCCTCTAAGCCTTAGATTTATGAGACTGGCAAAAGCTATTTGCTGTGATTTATTATCGCTCCGGTACCGGTGCGAGAAGGATGATGACGGATCGGCGCCAATTGCTGATCTCGCAACCCATACTCCACAAAAGCGATGGATGATAGCACCACGTTACGGGGGTTACGTTAATGCTGCTCTAAATTGTTTTCAATAGTGTGTGTAGCGGATGCCAATGGAAGGGATAATTTGCACCCGTATGCTCTGTTGCGCAATCAATCGTGCCTAACTACGTACCGTTGGAGCGTTGGAGCCTCTCGTACACTAAAGGATAAGGGAATCTTGATTGTCTGCGAGCGTCTCTATTTGAGTCAATCTTTTATCGAGAATCATCCAATCTGTCACTCTGTCATATGCATCGTGTTACATGAAGAATTGTCCCGATCTTCACCTTAATCCTTCTGCACAGACACATTATATCCTGCAGTTTGCTAATATCGTACATAATTGCCCTCGCTGGTCGCAAAATAACATTCTCATGCGAGAACTAAGGTGAATAACCACGCCTCAGCATACCCAAAAGCCATCAAATGTCTACAGCAAAAGGTTCTGCCTTTAATGTACCACCCGGGGACTATGAAACCACCGCCACCTTGGGATCACATTTCGCAACCGCACGTGTCGGGACAAAAGTTTCCGTTCTCACACCAACCGTCCGTGGGGAGACATAATTAGCCGCTCACATACCGCACATCCGCAAGGGATCTTAAGCATTGCCGGTGCTGCCAGCAAGCAAACCGATGTGAGCCGTGAAGAAGAAGCGGAGATAAATAAACTGCTGCTGGTTGCCATTATCAGTTACGCAACAAAGGAAAAGATCGTTTAACATTAGCAGTGGGGCGCTGGAGAACGAATGGAAACGGAGCAAAAGGGGGGGGGGAAGATTTATTACAGGCTTTTACCCTAACAAACGGGGAACTCAAAACTTCATTAGAAAGTAGTTTCACGCATGTGTTCTCGGAGATAATAGAATCCGTGTTTATAAGGTAAATCTTGGGCGACGGCGTAAATTAAGATCATTCACTAAACAGCTTTGTAGATGTCACATTTTCACGATTAAATGGTTAGCTGGGAACTAACCTCGACAAAACGTTCTCTAATCCAGGTAAACGAAGTAAGGAATAATGTAGCTTTTCAAAATGTTGGCTTATGTGACGAGCGAAGATGCAAAAGTTTTAAAGGCTCTTAAGCTTGTAATTAATTCTTTCATCTTGACCTGCTCGCTAAAGTTTTGTGAATCTTATCGTTCAACTCATAGACTCGGATGTCCTCAAATATTTCGTGAGCTTTTGATAGAGTTCTTGTCTCATACCTGTATTACAGTACTGGAACATGAGAACCCGACTCGTAAAAGGTGTAGAAATACCTATTTTAAACTATCCGTAAAGAAAATGTTCAAGTGCCCGAGGACCCATTTGAGTACGTTTTTTAAGAAAAAGCGGACAAAACCTTCTGAATCGGAAAGACCTCTTGAGCAGGTCGTTGAGAGATTGCCAATCATTTTACACTTAAGATTACAGGACTTGCCGTGAAGTAACAGTACGGTTGAGGATGGTGCACTTTCGTCTTATTAAGGAATTTGCAGCATATAACTTCTCTGATAGAACCAGTCCATCATTTCTGTAAGTGGTACAGATCGGCTTCAAATAAGTTTTTTTTCTAATAAACTGTCTTTTGGAGTTTCGGTTTGTAGATTCTTTGTCCTACAAAGATGAAAATGAATAAATTCATAAATAATCAATATTTGTATTCATTTAAGCAACAACTTAAGCGAAATAAATTATAAAACATTCAGATCCATAGTCCGAAACCTTCACAAAAGAAACCCTACTTCAGCCCATAACATATTCAACAGGATGCAGGTTCCAAACTGTCATTACTTCCACCAGACAACCCTCACGATTGGATCGAATTATGTGATTTGTGCCTCCATACCAATTGTTCGACCTGAACCGGAGCCAAAAAAAGACCACTTGCGTTTGCGGTCACACTGTAATTGAAATTCTCCAACAACTCCAAGGGTCGGTTCTCTCATACAAAGAAAATCTCAGTACAGTACGGTGCGCCAAGGCTCGCAAGTTTGCATAATGATCAAATTCATAAAATACTTTTTACATTTCAACAAAAGCTTTGTTCCTGGTGGCGTGGGCGCAAATGTCAGGTCAAACCGAAAGTCAAGGATTGCTTGACTGGCTGCATTCCCGTTTCCGAGAAAACATAACCCCAACAATCCAATGCAACCACCACCCAACCCAACAATGGAATCAGCGAAACGATTCACTGCTCCAGTGCATTCTGGCACCGGTTTGTATACGTTGAATATGCGCAGGACGTTATTTTGGACATTGTGGCGAACGAGGCCTGAAAGCATCGAGCATCGCTATGTGGATTGTTGTGCGGCTTGTTTGTCTGCCTGCATATCGTGCGGAAAACGGCCGGTTCCAAACAATGTCTTCTCCATTCACGGTCCATAACGGATTCGTGCCATTCCTGTGTGTTTCTAGGGATATGGGGAAATTGAACATTTGATTGAAATGACGGCCAGTGGATTTCTAGAGCGGATGGAATGGACGAACCGCACGACTAGGTATGAATTTGGCAAGATTGTGGATATCGCTTTTTGCGATGCCATACGGATAACGAGTGAATATTATATTGCACGTGCTTTGTATTTGTTGTTTTGTTTGCATTGGAAACAAATAGAAATGCATTTACATAAATTGAAAGAGACTTAGTTAGCTTACCTATTCATGAGCCGAGAAAGATGGAACCCGGTTCTGCAAATAAAGAAAGATAAAGAAATACATCAAAAAACACTTCACTTGGGAAAACTACATTCAACTTCACTTAATTAACCTTCGTTCGTCTGATTTCCTAACACAATCACCACATTTCTTCCGTGTTCAATAGAGGTTAAAAATGAATACAAACATCCCGACGAGCTTCTTCTTAGACATTAGCTTTTTGTGCTTGCCGGCTCCTCAAATAGCTTCACACAATCGAATCTAGGCCTGGCTGAAAGCCTGTTGGCTTCATTTGTAACCAATTATCCCCTATCATCATCAACATCAGCGCTGTTCGAGGTGAAGGATGCTTAGCTAAAGGTAATATTTTTATCCTTCCATATCGAGTATGCCTCGAGTATGCTTGGCCCGATAAATATACACCTGCCAACCATGGTTTCCGATGGTTTTGC
The DNA here is from genome assembly GCA_002091835.1 of Anopheles maculatus. NCBI lineage: Eukaryota > Metazoa > Arthropoda > Insecta > Diptera > Culicidae > Anopheles > Anopheles maculatus. The sequence goes on from KZ061652.1 coordinate 262,047, forward strand.
GTAAGGATATCTCTTTCCAAGGAGGAACTTCAAGTAGGATGAAGAGAAGGAAAAAAAACCAGAACATCTTCCTATTGAATGATGATACCACCGTTCCTTGCGATGACGTCGGAATGCTCTGGCCATATTTTGCTCCGGCACCGAAGGCAACCGGTGGAGCAACGTGCAATGTCTGTCTTCCTCCCGTTTGCTGCACGGACGATAATATGAAAATAATGATGTTGTCATCTTCACGCCAAAATTACCATCGGCTACAGGAAGCGATGCTGAAGGCTACACGAACCCGAACCCGATCCCGGGACCGCTTCATCAGAATGTCTGATACATGACACAAACATACATCATCCTCGCACCGTCCGGCCGTCTACCTCAACCGAGGTACTGAAGGTGACAAAGCAACATTCAGAGCGACCCATGATGAACGTGAACGTACCCCATGGCAGCATCTCGGTGACATCCTGCACCGGCACCGATCAGGAAGAATATTGCCACAGTAAAGCTTATATGATAGGATTATTATTAGCTGCACTGGCTCACCCTCACGCTGCTAGCAATGTTGACCACACCTGACATGGATACGTCGCACGCATGCCACATGATGGTAGATAAAGGAACAGGCTTCAGGTGTTTGCTGTTTACGCTCAGCTTCACTTTCGCTTGGGCTTCGCTGCCACATCGAACCGTACCGAAGGAAATTGTTTTCGTGCGAGAAATTCTACCAACCATCGATTGTCGTTAGGTCGTTAGGTATGGTGGTGATGGTGGTCCCCAACCCAAGCGTATGCGATGAAACATATTTCATATTGGTTTGAGGTCTTTTTTTTTTGCTGGAAGCGTAAAGAGTAAATTTATCGTTTGGGGAGCTTGAAACCTTGCAAGAGCCACATGTATATTTACAGCAATTCTGAAGAAAACCTTGTAAGAAATCATTGGAATTTTAAGCAACATAACATATGTTTGTAATTTTTACAGATATATCCGCTCGTGTTGGTTAATAAATGTAAATACTGATTGGATTTAGTTTAACTAGTCCGTAATGTCTTATTAGGTCTTATTGAGATGAATTGAAGGCGTTGATGCGTCCTCCAGAAATAGATGAGGTATTGCAGGATAACAGACTAAGAGCGGTATCGAGAAAGGAATTGAGTAAAGATGTCTCCATTGACGTTTAATCGAAATACGCCTGGTGATATGCAATACGCATATCACTAGTGACTCCCATCAAAAATCGGTGATATTAAATGCATATTTTGCATACTTTCCGACATTGTAAACTATATCCAGTAAAAAAAAAAGAATAAAACTGTTCAATACAATAAGGCGATACAGACAAGTACCGAAAATCTTATTTATCATCGCCTTAAGAAATGTTGTTCCCATTGCACAGCTTCTCACCATCGTCAATCCGCGTTAAAGTTCGAACGAATTCCTGGCAACCAATAAATTCACACCGACGTGAGAAATAATCTCAATAAATCTCGCCCACCGTGCGACCACCTGCAACTGACGGATGCCGTACGACACCGGCGCACGTTTCCCGAGTGCCTCGCTGTAGACGCGCTCGTTGACAAAGAATTCTTCTCGACGAATCATCGCGTTGGCGTAGAACAAAGGAAAAGCTTGGAAAACTACACCCCTTTCCTTACCGACTTGGCAGCACTCACCGGGAAAGCGAACGCGGAATCTTTCAACAATCGCTTTTAAGCATTCCGGTCGCGAAATCTTCAGATTAGCGGATACGCAAATGCCACACCTACACCGTTGCGTACCAAGCGCCACACAGACGAGCCAGGCAAATGTAATCACACTCAACGAGGTAGTTATGAATTTTAATTTGAATAAATTTTTCATTAGCCAAATTCGTAACGCCACCAGCGTTAGTCATTCGCTGGTCGTGACGGTGCCACCATCCACCCACCCACCCCTGCTGTTCAATCTCGTTCGAACAAACATGTAACATTCGTGCAAGATTTTGTCCTGGTCGCGAGTGAGTGAGTACTTGATTTGAATCAAAACCATGGCGTTTTCCTCAGTTCGCAGCACCGGTGTTGTACGACGGTACCAAGCTTGTTCGTGTTTTGTTCGCGAAATCGGAACGTACGTGAGTGGCATACCCAGCACTGTCCCAAGCAATCGGACGAGCATTACGGATGTGATTGTCACCATTTTCGCTTTGCCATTCCACGGATGTGCTCATAATCAAGGCAAAAAAAAATGGACGCACCGAACAGATAACTGAGCGAACTACTGGCTGGTGCTGACGCCGTCGGGAGATGGCTTTCGGATCAGATCACGTCATCCAAGGTGTCATCGGCGAAGGATCTGAATCTGGAAACCGGTTCCGGAGATTGAACGATGAAATCCGGACACCGAAAGGATCCAATAATCTTGTTTAACTGTCTCGTCAGGGCGTCTTTTGCTCGGCAGCAGAAAGAGATGTTTCTCCGTGCCGTTACACAACCCTGGCGGAATCGGTTGCGTTGAAGGAGGAACATTTCGATCGATTGAAGTCATCGAACGGAAAGGCAAAAAGTAGCTACATCAACTTAGTTTCACGCCGGAACAGCATACAGAAAACGACAACGAACGCCCTTATTCCGGTCACGAAATTCAACCCTGTGCGAAACGCTGGTGCGATACCTACCCGAAAGGTTTGAGCTTTATTTATGTTTTTCCTAACCATCTCCAACTCGCAACTCCGGGGTTTCGCTGTTTCGCCAGTTTGCCAGTTTGGCCCAAAACCAACATCAATTATTGCGATTCTATCAACGGAAATCTGAGAGTTCTTCGGAACATTAGTACAACTTCCCGCCGCAACACTCATCCAATCTACGCAAAAATTCGCAAAATAAAACCCACCCTAACCACCGTGACCCATGTTTCGGTCCGGTAGCGCATACTGAGAACCAAAATTGTCTTAATTAAATTTACCCTAATTGTAGAGAACACATTTAACCGGAACGTTTCTTCGTTTTTTTTTTGCCAATTTCTCTTCTTGTAGCACTAACTTAATCAAACCATTATAAGTTAGCTTTCGGTGGTGTTGTGGTACAACGTGCTGCTAGAGACAGAAATGAAATAAAACCGTAAAACCCACACAACAGACTGGTGGAACTGCGCCCGCTGTTCGGAAACACCCGAAGGCTGCTTCGTGTTGCCTGCTACTAAGGAATGGAACAAGATTTTCTACTTAAAACCACCTACCACACAACGTCAGTGGAAATGTGGTGCTGTGTATGAGTGACACAAGACTCGCCAGACGCAAGATTCGTCGCAACGGATGGTGGTGATGAAGTGTTAAAAAGGATAGAAAATTGGAGCTAGGAGCTTTTTTGTGTCAATACAGTTAATACAACAAAGACGTCATTGGGATTCTTGCCTTAATGTTCTTGGAATTTTCGGTAAATAGGGGTTGGGAAATTAGCTCCTATTTTTCTATAAACAGGATTTGCTGGTAAGCTATAAATAATTATAGCAAAACACCATCCATTTTGTGAAGACATATGTATATACTGTACATATACTGTTGCCTAGATTCTACTCGCTTTTTATTAGCCCAATATCTTGATTCATACAATCCGCTCTATGATGACTTAAGCTTGAAAATATGAAAATTATCTGTAAATAAGCCAACTTCTGTCAAACAGTCACAGCGGTAACCTGTCAACCAAACCAGGAAACTCATCCCGAAGCGATTGACAACTGACATACCATTTTGACAGTTGGTTCGCTAAACGCGTCCCAATTTTTGCATATTTTTGTCTTTATAAATGCTCCTAAACATTAAGGAATCCATGTTAAGAATGAATTCATTAAGGTCATCATAGAACTCAAAGGTTGAATTTATGCAGAATTATAGCAGGTCGGATATGAAACTCATATAAGCGTTTGTCATTCTAACATCAATCCAACCTTTTGAAGCTGTTAATGCCATGCGGATTGCCTATTTATAGGCGCTATTTGTTTTCAGAACTACAGCATCTGTAGTATTAGTTGTACTTATAAACTTTTACAATTTTTACACTTTTTCCGTTTTTTTGATTCTTCTATTTAGCTTAATGACCTGGCAACTGCTAAGCGGTGGCTAGACTAAAGTTGAGGCAAGCGCGATCTATTTTTTTATGAGCGAACTGTCAAATGTCGCGCTCCTGACTTCGCGCCTCGATCCTGCATTGCAGGAAAAATGAAGCGTTCGCGCATTGATCGCGCTTGCCTCAACTTTAGTCTAGCCACCGCTCTAGATCTTGGCACACTAGACTTGTTTATACTGGGTAGCCCAACGATCCGCCTTTGTTTAGAAGAGGCGATCCTGACAAATATCGATACCTGGTTCGAATCGCGATAGGTATCGATAACCAATGATTCTGAAAGTTTTTTTTTATGTCAAACAAATCTAAATCAAAATTAAATCGTCGTACAAGTAAAAACAAGATTAAACCCTACATATTACACTAGAAATTCCACAACAATGGAAAATTCGGAACAAAATGTCACCGGAAAAAAAAAACATTTCACCAGTCAAAACAATGGCTAGAGTAATGGGACATCTTCAAGAGAAATTTGTAGCCCCCAATCCAAAATTAATGATGCATCAGCAGCATCTCGAGCTGTTGCTATCTATCTCACCTTACCGGCGAGAATGTTGCTGACTACAGCAAACATAATCAACAGGATTATCACCGTGTCCAGCTCCCGGGGGCAGCAGTAGCGCCGCAGTGACGGTGAACCAAGGGAAACACTGCTTGTGGCGACATTCCTTCCAGTCGGCCACACCCGTAACTTCTTCACCTGGTGCCAGTGATCCGGCTGATTGCCGAGCCTTTCGACCATAACGAGCTTATACCGCTTGGTTTCATTTGGTCCACCTCCGTCCCACCGACAGAAACCGGCGGAACGTTTGGTGAAAGTGAGCTTGTCTAGCTGTTTCTTCTTCCTTGGGGGCTTTTTGCTTTTTGCCAACCCCGTTCTGCTTTTGATATCGTCTCTTTTGTCATCGTTACCGGCCGGCCAACACAATCGTGCCGCCACTGTGCCACATTTTCTATTTTGTATTCTACAAAGGACACCACGGATAATCTTAAAGTCCTTGGAGATACTTGCAGACAGAGGAGCAAACTCTCACACAGCTCTTTTTCTCACGCGCCGTATGGTTCTAAGGTGCGTGAAAAATGGTAATCCATCGCCTACCGGTTGTAGCCATTGTCCGCCTTCGGGTGGCTTTTCGCCCGCGTGCACACAGATCTCTTTATCCAATTTGTTATCCTCTCTCTCGCGCGCGCGCGCGTCTATCAACTGATACAAAAGAAAAACAGGGCCCCACTAAGCTACACCTTCAAAATAAGGAGTTTTGAAGGTACACCTTGTCAGAGCTGACGACGAATCCGAGATCCGATCGACTATACCGAGCGCATCTTTCCCATCATGCACGTCCATCACAAGTCAGGTTCGCGTGTCAGTGGTTTGCTGGTTCAGCGTTTTCTCTCTCACCGTGTGACAGCGTAAGGGTAGACATCATCTGCTTAATCCGCTACTAATCCGTAAGCTGAGCAGATTGGACGAAATTGAATTTTGTGCACATCACTTTCTCGAGGTTGATTTTTCACAGCAACAAACCGATGTAGCTTTCTGTCCTTATTTTAAAATGTTGTCAAAACGCACGTCACTAGTACGATAAGAAAGCCAATAAAGAAGACCATTTCTATTAAACACTTTAATAACAGAAAAGCTCCCTTAACGATTCACCGCTGCTGGGCGCACTCATTCCACCAAGCGTTCTCGGGCTTGTGTCACCATCCTCCCAATACGAACGGAATGAATTTTCCCCCCCTGAAAGGGATTTGTCACAAGAGCTTCGAGTTCGGGACGGGGTTTTTCCATTAGCATACAAACACCTCCGGCCGATCGTTATGCTGGTTGTGAAATCATTTCGCAAAACTCTCCCGGCGCTCTCAAAAGTACACACATTATCATATAGATTTTTGGGACGTCCTGACGCACCACTAAGGCGAGATGTCCTATTACGAAGAAGAAAAGAAAAATAAGCATTCACCCACAAAGCTGTCTTCCGAACCACGTTTTCTTGCACAATAATCACAATCTAGGGACAGCAACCGCCCCCCCGAAACCATTAGTCCTGCGTTGGTAACGGGCGCGGGCTCTAATTTCCCGACACCACCCGGGTGTGCTTCACGCGAATCTCTGGCACTGGGATAGACGAATGCCAGACACCCAGTTTGGCCAATTTAATGTACCGGCGGCAAAACCCCGAAAGGTGGCTCTCCCTATACCAATATTGATTTTCTGATTCCACTCCCACAAAGAGGAACCACCGGGTGTAGCATGTAGCTCGACCATCATCAGAACACAGCAAGGTGCTTTTACTGTGCGTCCGACCAAAAAAAAACACAAAAACCGGAAGGCAAACATTTGTTTACGATGTAAAGATGGACGATTTTGCTGAAGGAATTCATAACAGGATCTGGATTCTGGAAAATTGTTTCCTTCGATGTAACGCTCCCTAGGCCCAGAAAAAGCTATGCCTGAAACGTGGCCAATATAACGTTTTCTTTTTTTTTTTGTTTTATCGTTCCTACCGTTCATCCCTGAAGGAATATACAAACACAATACTACTGTGTTGCCACTTTAAAGCAGCGCAAACAACATCGATGGAGACGCTTGGTGTTTCATCGGTTTGGAACGAACATCCGCACGATCCGCATTTTTGATGCGTTTACTGTAAGCATACCATCGTACGCATCAACCCTGCTTCAAATTTAAATACACTCTAAGCGTTTTTCTTTATGCGAAAAATCAACCGAACCGACAACTCTTAAGTTGTAATAAAAGGAAATAATGTACAGCAAGGGAAGACGATCGGAATAGACTATTGAACACGGGGTGTAGCCGACGACTGCTTCTAAATGACCCCACACAAACGTGCCATCCTTCAACATCACATTTTCAACGCTCAGCATACACGTCCATTACTGGGTAATTCTGTTCGCTTAGTAAAATTTCATTAACGCCATAAAAGATCGGCCTGGCGGGAGCGCTCGCTCGCTTTCTTCTCGGTGTCCGCTTTGCCGAACTTCGTACGTGTACCGGTCGATGGTAGCTCCGGTGTGTAAAGCAGCTTGCTAAACAGCACTACCCACGAGCATCGTGAGCGTCTTTCGCAAGTTTCGCATTTGCTTACAATTCATTTAACAAGTAAAATCTGTTACGTTTGAGCGATTTGTTTTATGCGAGCAGATAATCATTTCTTAAAGACGTGCTGTCGCTAGGTTGTTTTCGCTGTAAGAAGACGCTTCTCGAACGTTTTGTACATAACATTTAATTATAATTATTTAAAAGAAACAGTATTTATATGCATCTTCGTCGTATTAAAGCTTCTTCTAGTAACAACCAGCTTTAAACCAACTTTTTCTTTCTGTTCCGCATTTTTTCTAAGCAACTTCAGTTCCACAGAAATGCGTTGCCAAGCAGCTGTACCTGATGTCCTCGGGGGAGCACACAAACACAACGGATACACCAACTTCACAAACAAACGATGGCGACAAATCTGGTCTTCTACACAGCTAGACATTCCTCATTAAGAAACAGTCGAATAACAATGGCAAACACACAAAACAAACGCTATCGCAAACAGTTTATAATTGCTAACAACATGATCATCGCGTGGCGAAAGACGGAGCGGCAAGCGGACCAAACACAACCAACAAGACAAGAAGCTCGATTTCACTCACCAACGACTCGGATAGAGCACGGTCGCCCAAGCCCTATACCGTCGTTCATAATTGATAAGAAGAATATTTACCCTCATCCACTCATCCAGGTGCCCAAGACGCACGGCAGACTTCTCGAAACTAGGACAACAGAGCACCGATTGTGTGTTGCCTGGCTTTCCCTTTCATTCGCTACGGTGACGCTTCCTTCGATTGTGTACTTCGAACCAGCGACAAAGCATACATAAACATATTTTCATTAAACCATTCTCCCCCATGGGACCGATGGCCGAATGCTGTGCTGTGCTACCTTTTCCACCTACTCGGTTGGCTTCTCTAGCCAGCCAACTAGCCATACACACATCCTGGCCCGCATTTCTTCACTGTCAAGCGTTTCGAGGTAACACGAACGGTTGCGCATGTGAACAACCTTTCCGGACCCTCTCTATGCTACCATTGCTCGGGAAGTCCCTTCAGAGACTGTTACGAAGGAGTTCATTTTCAACCCCTAGCAGCCCTGTATCCCGAGGCTGAATAAATAACGACCCCAAAACCATATGCCGATGGTTGCTGCGGCGCTATTTTACCTTACAGAACGAGGGAACCAGCCGAAATCGCCCTCACTGATTGACCTAGGCGAAGAAAGCACACCCACACCTTTCCAACTCCAACTTCACCGCAAACGTAACCCGAGGGACGGCGCAGATCTACTGCAATCTTGGTTGGGAACAGAAAAACAGTTTCATTTTCCCTTTCTTCCAAGGTGTACGCACTGTGTACAGTTTATCCTGCAGCTAAGGAAGCGTAACACATACCGTGATTGTTATTATGGCACGCTTGTCAAGCGGTAAAAGCCACATGATGCTTCTTGCAGCACACATGACGCGTTAGATTGCTGCTGATGGATTTAAGGAGGAGATAAATCATGCAGTACAAAACTGGTCGTGTCAAAGGCAGGTGCATAACGTTGCATAAATAAGTTAGTGTTAGAGTGCATCCGTAGATGCATCTTCGAAACATGGACTAACGGGTTGTTGTAGGACGAAATGATGAGTTTAATTAAACGAAACCGTGATACCTTCATCTTCATTCATCATTCTTCTCTTCTATCTAAGCTTACTTGAATCGATGGATTCTAAAAGAGGTAATAACTCTACTGCCTAATTGAGTCATATACAGATCAAGGTGCGATTTTCGTCCTGTTGATCCATTGCGTTTCAGAATCTACATCGAGAATGAAATACAGAAGATGACATTCGAGATTCTGACTTGGTAACAGCACCAGATATCGAATCCCGGACCATTCGAAGATCTACGTAGCATGGAGTGATCATCCTTCGAAATATTACTTTTAATCCATCATATATCTTCTACGTCTTCGGCAATACCGCCGTAATCTTCCGTTGTATCCTGCTCGGTGTCGTCTCCTGGGTCTTGAACCCCTTTCTGTTCGAAGGCGTAATGCTGAGTGCATGTTCATTCGTTATCGATGAATAAGTATATTATAATAAGTGCCTTTCAAGATAAGATTCGTGTGTCCAAAAGAAGTAACTTTAAGTTACTTGCCTATACGTCCCCAAACTTTCGCAAGTACACGGGGACGTTTTGAAGGCGGGACTTTGTTTAATAAACGCACACTACAGGGTGTTCGAGATAAATTTGACAGTCACCTACGGAGAAAGACAAAATTTTTTTATGACAAAATTAATCATCGGGGAAATTTTTTTTTTGTTTTAGAGATAGTAGCTTCCCATATATTTTATTCATTTTATTCAAAATATCCGCCCTCGGCTTCTATTACGGCCTCCACCCGTCTCCGGAACCGAAAACAAGCCCTGGCGACAGTTTCGCGAGGTAGGGCCGCGAAAACGGACCTGATTTTAGACATCAGCTCCGCCTTGGTGTTGCTGGAGGTTCTGTTGGTGTCCCGTTCCACCGCGCCCCACACGAAATAATCCATTGGATTAAGATCTGGGGAGCTGGGAGGCCACACATTCGACGCGGTGAAGTCGTTGAAATTGGCCGCCAACCACTTTATCGTTTTGGAGGTTGTATGGCACGGAGCGGAATCCTGCTGGAACACGTACGGTCTGCCGTTGGCCACTCTCGTGATCCCCCATCCCCCCCATCACCCCCATCTCACGTGTCAACGGCCGAATTCCGATCCCCGGATTTTCCATTACGCGCGAGTTAAAACTCAAATTGTTTTTTATGTTGGGGATGATCCGCTTTATTTGCCTCTTGTTCGCTGGAGGGTCCAATTAAAACTAACTTAATAATAGTTTCTATGTTTCGTACCGCTGATGTTTCAATGTTTACAAAGTTATGGACATAGGAGTGGTATGGAAGGGGAGGAGGTCACGGTGACACCAAGAAGTTGGTTGGGCCACGTGACGTTAGGAATGTTCCGGCGTCGGGTTGCTGGTCTCACGGTCGGAGCAGCGTTGGCCGGCCAGAATGCTGAGGCGTCGAAATGTTGATTGTCCCATGGTCGAGGCGGTGTCGGATTACATCGTCGTCGAGTACCGCTGATGATGTTGTATGTTGCTGATGTTGTACACGGTAACTCGCGCCTGGAGGTCAGCCAGGAAAGCGTAGGTCCGCACGCAATCCCGCCGCTGAGAATGTGGTTTTTGTGCTGCCACCGCTTCGTCGTCGTCGTCGCTGTTTTCTCCCAGCTCACTCCGGAACGCCTTCACCGTATTCAGTGAACACTGCACGCACTGCATGATGTCGCGGTTGTCGCGTCCGGCGCGGATCATCATGATGCATGTGATCCGCTTCCATAATGTACTCTTTTTTGGCATTTTTTTTTATCACGGGATGTTTTTGCTGCTTGTTCCGTACACTTTTAGCTGTCGAATGACGTATTGCTTGTTTTCCTATGCCAATTCAATCACGAGTTATAAACAAAAATGTAACTGTCAAATTTATCCCGAACGCCCTGTAAGTGCATTGAAAGAGAGTGCATGTTCATTGCAAGTCTGCTCAATGGAAGCATCGACTCGCCGTCTGTGTTGTCCTGCATCGATCTAAATGCACCATCTCGAGCACTCAGGACCAGAGATACACTCCGTGTTATTCAGCCCCGTTCCAGCGCTGGTCGGTCCTACCCTATGTTACGTGTGTCAGCGGCCTTTAACTCTGTTTCGAATATCTTAGAGACCGTCTTAGAGACAGGCTCCGTCTTCTCTCATGGTGGCAGCTATAAACAGAACAGCGAGTGTAGTCGTTGTTATGAATGCAATTTAATTAGGCCTCGGGGCCCGTTGTTATTATAGGTAATAAACAATAAACAAGTGCTGTAGAATCCTTGAACTACTATCTATGACTTCCTTAGCTAAGCTAGTCACCCGCTTCTCGAGACGTCTTGCCTTACTGTAACAATAAAGACAACTAGTTATCTTCAGTTGTACGACTAACATTTCTGTGGATAAAAAGGGCCGTTTGGCAACGAGACTGCTTAAACAACGAGGCCTCAAACTTCAGATCGCCTAATGTGCCTTATGTTAGCCACTTAATCCCTCATAGTTTATAGCAAAGCCGAGAGATTCCTCTTTCTTCTACTTTAGAACTTCATTTTATTCATTGACTTAATTTCGCCAAAGCTAGATAATCACTCCTGCGAACGAAGCAGCTTGCGGTCATGAGATTAGATTCTCCAATGTATAGGTTTTTCGAACCAAACAGTTGCATGAAGTCACCGGTGAACATTACAGCCCATTACACTTTTTAACCTCACCACCGCAATGGATCCGTCTATTCCGTCGGTACATCAAATCTGCTCTCAAACAGTGATTTAGAGACCCATTCTATACGTAAGTTTCCTCTCCCTCCACTCTATGACCCTTGGCAAAAGTTTTGTACACCTGCACCGGCCGCCTAGAAAGTATTTCCATTAAAGTATGTATTTAAATCTGCATAAAATACCACTTACTTCTTACCATCCGATTGCAGCCACCGTTAAAACTTTGTGTTCATGTGCTTTTAATTAAATTTTACATCATCACTTGCCAGCATCGCACCACTGCATCGAACCGTATCGTGTCGGCCGTATCAAGGCGACCCATCATCGTCCTCGCTTACCCAGCAGCAGAACGGGTCGAACGGGTGCAGTTCTTAATTTTTATGTGTAATCTCGTTTCTCGAAACAAATAAGCTCAATGTATACATTCGTATACACCGTTTTGCAGCCACCAGGTAGGTGATCCTTCACCATCGTCACATTTAATGTCTTAACAGAGAGCGAACCGTAACTAACCGTACCGTGGTACGCTACAGTACACTCGGCTTTGGAGTGGAGGAAAGTTTTGGCAAATTTAATTACACACTCCCATCCATCCCCGTGCGCTGTGCGAGCTTTGAGCTTTTACGGGTAGGAAAGTTTTTCCTTTCTCCTTGAAAACAGTAACGGAAAAATAGCTCGTTTACTACAACGATTCATTATTGCTTGTTCTCGGCAGGGTTCGTCTCGTTCGTCTCCATCGTTCGGTACACCGAACAACGCCATCATAAATTGACTGCCGTCCTTTTTTTGTTTGGTTCTAAAAAGCGCTTTTACTCTTTGTGTCTGTTGGAATGGAAAAGTGGGAAATGAAAAAAACCCCTATAAAATGTAAATGAAACATTTCCGGTTGCTTTTCTGCTCTGCTTACGATTGTTTTTTGACATTAATCAAATGTAGTACACATGTACACTCAGCTAGACACCCATTTGAATTGCGATCTGCGATGGGACTTCTTCACCTTCGATAATCAAATGATCTTTTTTTTGTTGTTGACATTCGCTCGCATACCGTTCCGAGCCGAAAAAGCTACTAAAACTAATGAAAGTAATACATCAAAACAGCACTTCCGACAAGGGTTTTTACACCCCTCGGGCGTTAATTTTGAAAGAGATTTGTCATCTAGATTAGCACTGTCACGGTCAGCACCCTTAAAACCTGCAACATGAAACCGGTCGGGCCGCCGCCGATCCACCAAATCTCGAGGTGACTTTGTAATGTGGAAAAACGGCCGAGAAAACAAACGACCGTCGCAATGGTTTCATCCTTCCCGAGAAGGTTGTTAAATCTTTCGTGTGAAAAATGGATGTCATTATGCTGTTGCGTGTCTCCTGTTCCACTCGCTCTTCCTCTCTCGCGCGGGTGTTGTCTACAACCCTTAAGTTAACATTTCCTTTTTTTGTGATTCGTTTTTTCATTTATGATTTCCTTTTTTTGGTGCTCAGGACATCATGAATTTATTTTTCAAGATAAACATCACACTGTTGTACCTAAAAAAAAAACCTAACAGAAATTACAAATTGTATCACGTTGTATTAAATAAAGCTTGCCGAACCTGAACAGCAAAATAAACAAAGCACACCAAAGAAGATGATCCTTTCATCGCTTTGCTTAATATTTGTTCATTTTCACAAACTAACTTCATACGAAACCTCTCTTCGCTACGGTATAACTTTACCTTCGGGACCCTGCCCAAATCGGTCGTCTGTAAATATACATATATTGAAAAGTTTCATCAGACCGCCAGCGGAAGGAAGCGTAGATAAGGTGTCCTTAAACGAACAAACAGCCACAACCAACCTTACAAAAGCTTCCGGAGCGAGGAGGACTCGTTCTCATTCTCTCCTAAAACCATCCAACATCTCCCGAGCCTCCCGAGCCACCGAGTGCTCGGTGTAAACTATCCGAACGTGAAGCGGATGGGCGGCTTCTTGTAATATCACCCACTATCCCTATGGTAACATTTCCGCCCGAAGGTAACTTTGGCCGTACTTTCGAAACCATTAGGTAAAGCTTGCGCTTCAGAACTGGCTATGCATATGCGAACGAGGCAACGGCAACGGCAACAAGTTCGACAAGTTTTCACCTTGCGCAAAGGCAGAAGAAGCACCCGAAGTACAATTGCTGGCTGCGCTCGGTTGTCCCGAACATCGGGTAACATTGGGCACAACTTACCATATTAGCTTGGCGTGGCAGTTGAAGTGGATTCCTTCGAAAAGTCGTTCGCAGTGTAATCATTATCTTATTTCCGGTAAAGTTTTCCCATTTTACAATGAGCTGCTGAGATGTGCTGAGATGAGTACAGTGAGCGTATGCAATTGGCAAACGATTGTTGCGGGGGTTTCATTGTAATTGGTACTTTACACTTTTTGGAGGTGTATACAGATGTTTTGCATTTTGTTTTCTTTGTTTAACATTTAGATGGGTGGGAATAGGAGGATTATTAATATTGTTTTACATCACTAAGTTAGTATAAATTTACCATTTCAATGTTTTTGGTAAACAAATGTCTGAACGTTCGGCTAGTGTGTATGTCATGCACATTGCATAACCTTCGGCGCAAACATTCAAGGAGCGTTTGACGATCTCGGAGTCTTTCACCGGGAAAATTAGTTGTTTTAATCCCTCAGTAAGCAAATAAAGTAAGTATTTCGATAAGGAAGCTTGTCATTATAATAGGATTGAATATTTATAATTAAAGTTCGACTATTTTTTGTTTTTGTTATGCACAAAGTCATGTTTTTGTTGACAGTGAAACAGTTTTATAAACACAAAGCTAACGCATTATATCTTCAGATTACTGTATTATCGTTCGACAATAAATGCTCGCATATTTATGTAAAGTACTGTGCAACCGTCAGCTCAATTCAACAAAACGATTACTTTGTAAACCAATTAGTAATAATTCACCTTAACGCACGAGCTACGCATGCTTTACACTCGCATACTTTAACAATACATTGCCTGTTCAATTCTCACCAAACCTTGTAAAGCAAAAAGTAAGGTACTACAATCAAAACAATACAAAAACTTTACGCTCAATTGCGCGACAAGAGAGCTTAAAATCGGGAACCGAACCGACGTGAAAACGGAACTGCGAAGCCGAAATAATAAAACGTTATAATCCTCCGTTTTTGCTAAAGTTTGTACTAAAGTCGTTCGTGCCTGTTTGAAGTGGTCCACGCTCCACTCCACTCTACTCCAGCGCTGTACCGTTGTTGTGCAAGGGTGGAGCGAAAGAAAGAAACCAGCTCACAGCGGCATGCAACAACAGTAGCGACAAACTCCGAAACCCCACCCGGGCTGGCTTCCACTCCGGCCAGTTCATGTTGGTACATATTAAACGCTCTGCACCTGTTTGTCCGTAGTCTGTAAAGTTTGTTTTTATTTTGCCGCAAAAGCGAATCCACCTGCCTTTTGGAGGGGGGGGGGGGGGGTGGAGCTGAGAAGGAGCGGGAAGCAAATTTTCCCACTTGATATCAAAGCAATCGAGATCATATTTTCCCCATTTTGCTCATTTTATTACCAACCAGCCTCAATTGGCTTGGCATGGAATCTTCGTGATGGCAATTTACATAACGTTTATATGCGTTGTAATTTAATGTAAAAGAACATTTGAGTTTTTCTTTTTTACTTGGCGGAGCTTTCCCGAAATTTATGAACTATCTTTATTCGATTCAATTGCAGATTGGTGATTTGATTACCAAAAAAATGCGCTCTGCTACACTGAACCCTCCAACCCTGAAGCGTAAACTCCGTTGCAGGGTTGTTCGGTTTGCGGTGCTTTATTCACACACAAAAAAAAATTTGCTATCGTTTACAAAAAAAAATCGTTTTCATTTTAATCTGAAACTTCCCTTGACACATTTCAGGATTACGACCCATTCCTGGGGATTTTGTAAATGCGTACCCAAAGCGTTATAGCTACAAACGAAAAGGTAAAGTTTCTCAACCGTTCCTTCACCATTTCCAATGGCCACAATCGAAGCCTCAGGTGGGCAACCGGTAATAACCACTTCCGATCCAGCGGAAGTTTCGGTTTTGCCAAGGTAAATCCTACTACATGCCGTACCGTACCGATTATCTGCACCGCACAACTTACACGCGAAGCAATTGCATTTTTAATACGTTTCCCTCCCATAAGGTTACCTCCCGTGGTCGGTATTATTCAAACTTCCATTTCAAATTCAACTTCCACAGTTCCACGTCACTCACAAGCTGCGCAAAACAACGTCAATGCGAGGGATAAGGAACATGTACACCTTACAACAGCAAAAAAAACACAGAAACTTCTCCCAAACATTTCACCACACAACGAAACCGTTCGCTACAGTTACGAATCACGTTTGTACCGGTGGGGGGAACGCGCGCGTAGAAAGTGTCAAAAATCCGTCCCAAAACACCTTGCAGCCATTTGCAATGCGGATGCGGCGTGCTAACTTTACGAGCTGAGCGATTTAGCGTTAGCCAAACAGGGGGAGAGTTTTGCACCGTAACGACGGCGCCGTCGGAAAAAGGTCAACTGTGTCGGTTGAAATGGGCGAACGTTTCGACGCGTTCGTTCTGGCTGTCGTTCGCGGAAGGTGCACTATTATCGTAAAGTTCTATTATAATAGGCACGAAAAGATTACACCGAGGCGTGTTTAGTAGCACCTTTAGTAAGCATTTCATTTCCAAACCGAAAACGAGCACTGTAAACGCGTGAACGTGTGTGGTGTGGTAAAAGTAGGATTTCATTTTTTTGCCCCACTCAATGAGTCAATTTACATAACAAAATTTACATTTTATTGGGATTAAAGTCAGTATATAGTGTACTATACCCAGATAGGTGAATTTTGGATTTTGATTTGGCATGGCATATTGACTGGCGTTTAGTACGCAACGATGATAATTCAACTATAAGTAATATTTCGATAAAAATATTGAACATCCTTTTTATGGAAATATAAACAAGTCAAGTTAAGTCATCTACCAATCCATTATCTCCTTCATTCTAATGGACACATCAATGCCATCACCTTATCCCAGTTTGGACGTATCGCGCCTCCTCTGTTCAAGCTTAAGACGTAAACAGATTTGGCGAGTTAGGTCGTCCGGCGCCATTCTCATGACATGGTAATGGTGACATCAGCGTACAGCTCGCAACGCTCGTCATTGTGGCAGATCCACGCATATTAGACAAACATCTTTCGAAACATTTTGTTCTTGAACGCGGCTAATAGGAATTTATCAATTTTGGATACAGTCCATGCCGAAGCGTGTGTATGTACTGGGACTATAAACGTCAAAGTGTCTCAAACTGTTTCGGAATCTTCTCCGCTAATTTCCAACAATCGTTATAACAATTGGGTTAAATCGATATTGTAGTATGTAGTGAGAAAATCTGGTCTTGGGCCATATAATAGCTTACTGAGCTTTAGGACCAGTTCTTGTTGTGAAGGAATGGTTTGGATAGGATACGATAGCCGGTTCTACCGTATAAAGGTCTCAAGTAGAACCTCAAATCTAACAAAATTCTAGGATGAATTGGTTTATAGCACCTCAAAATATGCTCTTCTTATTAAAATACTTTTGTTGTACTTATCGACCTTAAACAGACTAGAAGACGGCCTTAACACATCTTCGTCGGTAACTTACG
Organism: Anopheles maculatus; assembly: GCA_002091835.1. Taxonomy (NCBI): domain Eukaryota; kingdom Metazoa; phylum Arthropoda; class Insecta; order Diptera; family Culicidae; genus Anopheles; species Anopheles maculatus. The sequence goes on from KZ061652.1 coordinate 279,193, forward strand.
ATGCATAAAATATATATTGCATACTTTCTGGCGCTCTAAATAAATTCTAAATTGCAAACCAAGGCCAAGGTGAATGATGCTCCCCCTCTTATTATCAAGCGAATCACCGTGCAACAACGAATCAAACTTCCGAAAAACGAATACCATACCCACATGCACTGCATTCTCATCAAACATAGTTTACATGTTTAATTGTCCGGCTCGGAAACTATCTTCCACCATCTGGTACCATTTGTTTGCACTGCCTCGGTAAACTCTGCTTCATTACAGCAAAAACCGTACATCACGTTCTTAGCCCACATTCACACCTCGTTCTTAGCACTGCAACACCAGCACTACCGGTCCATTTATCGGGTGTGTTTACTTACTCCATTTAAACTAAAATCCCTAAAATCAGCTCAAACGCTCTGTTTACTGCTTCTGCTACTGCTGCTGCTGCCCGTAGTGTGGTGTGAAGCAGAAAATAGGGCGAAAATAAAACCGAGACGCTTGCCAAACCGTGCCATTACTTCCATTACTTCCTTGCAGCTGTTGCATCGCTGGCCAGCGTCACATGTGTGCACTGCAGACGCCATCCATTGGAATGGTGATGCTGCAACGAAGATACCGCAGTGGATCGTTTGCCGGGTGGCAAAATTGTACACACCGTTATATGGTCACTTTCACGGCAAGCACAGGCTAAAGCACCGGTTGCACCGCGACAAATAGAGCGAAGCGCAAACGGAAACATCAAATATTCAACTCCAAACCGCTCGCTGGCCAAAGGATGCAAAACGTTTGGTTTGGTTTTTCTCCTTTTTTTTTCGTTGACCTTCCTAACAAGGTGCTATAAATTCGCGAATCCCAGGCTGCTCAGCGCCACGCTGATGCTGATAAGAAACGTCACTTAAAATACGAATGCTTTTTGCTTTCTTTCCCTTTTGGCCAATGCATTTTTAGTGGTTGGTGATGAAACATCAATTCGACCGAGCGTTTCCTTTGTACACGGGGATAGCGATCCGCCTTCACGGGAAGCATCGTGGTCAGGATGGTTTTGCAATAAAACAAGGCTAAGTCCTTTTGGACCGTTCCATTCTTTGTCGGTCGGTGCTGTTGCTGCTCGTCATAAATTATGCTATTTTACATTACGAGACGAACATCGTCGTTTTATCGTTTTCGCTTCAGCAAAGAACACTGGACGAAGGAAGGAGAGGCTGTAGGAGGTCACGAAGGTCAAGAAGAGAGGGTACGAAAACAAGATGAATAAATTGCACTAAAAATACAAAGGACTGGACGAGCGGAATGACATGGTGTACCGGCCCTCCGGAACAACCAACCGAATGCGGGACAGCATTCTTTGTCTTTGGACGATGCCAAATAATGCCATGAAATAATAGTACAGAGAACAAAAAAAAAACCCTCCAGAGCACACGAAGCAACACATCTCTATTGCTACGGACATTGGAACGCAAAGCGAGGACATTCTTCACGGGCACGGAGCGACGAGGACTCGTTTATCCACTACTCTTCGCCTCGTTATCGACCCGTGGAATGGAGACCACGTCCCGGAGCTGTACGTGGTAACAACCGTAACCACGAGACCACGAGAAATTCCCCACAAAATCTCAAGCTTCCCTACAGTTCAAGCTTAAGACGTAAACAGATTTGGCGAGTTAGGTCGTCCGGCGCCATTCTCATGACATGGTAATGGTGACATCAGCGTACAGCTCGCAACGCTCGTCATTGTGGCAGATCCACGCATATTAGACAAACATCTTTCGAAACATTTTGTTCTTGAACGCGGCTAATAGGAATTTATCAATTTTGGATACAGTCCATGCCGAAGCGTGTGTATGTACTGGGACTATAAACGTCAAAGTGTCTCAAACTGTTTCGGAATCTTCTCCGCTAATTTCCAACAATCGTTATAACAATTGGGTTAAATCGATATTGTAGTATGTAGTGAGAAAATCTGGTCTTGGGCCATATAATAGCTTACTGAGCTTTAGGACCAGTTCTTGTTGTGAAGGAATGGTTTGGATAGGATACGATAGCCGGTTCTACCGTATAAAGGTCTCAAGTAGAACCTCAAATCTAACAAAATTCTAGGATGAATTGGTTTATAGCACCTCAAAATATGCTCTTCTTATTAAAATACTTTTGTTGTACTTATCGACCTTAAACAGACTAGAAGACGGCCTTAACACATCTTCGTCGGTAACTTACGATGCATACAATATATATTGCATACTTTCTGGCGCTCTAAATAACTTCTAAACAACAACGAATCAAACTTCCGAAAAACGAATACCATACCCACATGCACTGCATTCTCATCAAACATAGTTTACATGTTTAATTGTCCGGCTCGGAAACTATCTTCCACCATCTGGTACCATTTGTTTGCACTGCCTCGGTAAACTCTGCTTCATTACAGCAAAAACCGTACATCACGTTCTTAGCCCACATTCACACCTCGTTCTTAGCACTGCAACACCAGGCACCGGTCCGTTTATCGGGTGTGTTTACTTACTCCATTTAAACTAAAATCCCTAAAATCAGCTCAAACGCTCTGTTTACTGCTTCTGCTACTGCTGCTGCTGCCCGTAGTGTGGTGTGAAGCAGAAAATAGGGCGAAAATAAAACCGAGACGCTTGCCAAACCGTGCCATTACTTCCATTACTTCCTTGCAGCTGTTGCATCGCTGGCCAGCGTCACATGTGTGCACTGCAGACGCCATCCATTGGAATGGTGATGCTGCAACGAAGATACCGCAGTGGATCGTTTGCCGGGTGGCAAAATTGTACACACCGTTATATGGTCACTTTCACGGCAAGCACAGGCTAAAGCACCGGTTGCACCGCGACAAATAGAGCGAAGCGCAAACGGAAACATCAAATATTCAACTCCAAACCGCTCGCTGGCCAAAGGATGCAAAACGTTTGGTTTGGTTTTTATCCTTTTTTTTTCGTCGCCCTTCCTAACAAGGTGCTATAAATTCGCGAATCCCAGGCTGCTCAGCGCCACGCTGATGCTGATAAGAAACGTCACTTAAAATACGAATGCTTTTTGCTTTCTTTCCCTTTTGGCCAATGCATTTTTAGTGGTTGGTGATGAAACATCAATTCGACCGAGCGTTTCCTTTGTACACGGGGATAGCGATCCGCCTTCACGGGAAGCATCGTGGTCAGGATGGTTTTGCAATAAAACAAGGCTAAGTCCTTTTGGACCGTTCCATTCTTTGTCGGTCGGTGCTGTTGCTGCTCGTCATAAATTATGCTATTTTACATTACGAGACGAACATCGTCGTTTTATCGTTTTCGCTTCAGCAAAGAACACTGGACGAAGGAAGGAGAGGCTGTAGGAGGTCACGAAGGTCAAGAAGAGAGGGTACGAAAACAAGATGAATAAATTGCACTAAAAATACAAAGGACTGGACGAGCGGAATGACATGGTGTACCGGCCCTCCGGAACAACCAACCGAATGCGGGACAGCATTCTTTGTCTTTGGACGATGCCAAATAATGCCATGAAATAATAGTACAGAGAACAAAAAAAAAACCCTCCAGAGCACACGAAGCAACACATCTCTATTGCTACGGACATTGGAACGCAAAGCGAGGACATTCTTCACGGGCACGGAGCGACGAGGACTCGTTTATCCACTACTCTTCGCCTCGTTATCGACCCGTGGAATGGAGACCACGTCCCGGAGCTGTACGTGGTAACAACCGTAACCACGAGACCACGAGAAAATCCCCACGAAAATCTCAAGCTTCCCTACACCGGGTAACAACAATCGCAGGAGCAGCGGCCGTAGCAGCCTGAAATCCTAGCTACCGATCAACCGGTCGGTCATGATGTTGATGATGATATTAATGGTGCCGCTGATGACAGCGATAGCACCAAGTGTGGTGTTGTTGCTTCGGCAAACTTCCAGTACGCCCGGAACAACAACACAAAAAAAACCGCCCCGGAACAACGACCACCGGAGCTGTACCGCAACCAGCTCTCTCACACATCATGCGGTCCGCGTTCCTTTGTTGATTTTTGGCCCGCTCTTGTTGTGTCTAAAACTTACCATATTTTCACCAACTTTGAGCGCAGACAGGCAGGGCATCGATATGCACGAAAGCTCGGCACAAATTGGTTGAGATAAAGATAAATGGACTTTTTGCTTTGTTGCTGCTGTTTGCTCAACAGACCCGATTTTGTAGATGGATGCGCTTTTGGAAGCGTAATAACGACAGGCAATCTTATGGGAATCTTTTTAACATATTCGTACATACTTTTTAAATGTGAATTTTAATAAGGAAGTTGGTTCACACCAACACAGATGTCTTATTTATACTAGAAACAGAACAAAGTAAACAAAAACTCGCTTCCTTTAATCTGACAGTATGCTTCGAGCACTTTCTCTTTACCTCGACGACATTCGAGCAGCTGTTAGTGCTCGATCTTTTCCCTACCTATGTATATACGCACTGGTTTGATACTTTCCGAAACAATCGTACCAAAACATAACCTAGAACACACTTTTATTCAGTTTGTTATCAGAGTTTTCGGATGCTTCTAGGGGTCGATTCTTTATCCAGGGTTGCTACCAATTTGCGATTTGCTCGAGGGCACGATCCTGAGTCTAGCCTCCGTTCTGCTTCGGAGAAACGTTGCATTACACAGAAGGAAGCTCGAGAAAGAAATTACCATATCTACTATCACGCGGACGGAAATTACAAGCAATACAAGGGAGGTTTTATTGTTCTTTGTGATAAGATTTCGTTTCTTGAGGGAGATTTTTTACTATACCCGAACAAAAAAAGTTGTGTCTAGTAGAAAAGTTAGAAACAATCAAATAGTAGCTGTGAGTAATGGACGACTGTAGAATTGAGCAAGTCCTGTCTAGGATCAAATCATGACAAGAGTTCCTAAGGCTCTTGTTCCTTTGAAGTGTTCATATTTCTCTCTGTGTTGTAGTGCAAATGGGTAAGAGTTAAAGCTACTAGGCTTAAAGCCACCCAATTCTCATCCATGTTCCCAACTAATAAGACTAACTTTACACTTATTTCGTACCATAAAACTTTCCGCACACGTTGGCATTCATTGCCAAGACATTCGCTCGATTTGCTACTAAAATATGTTAATTCGGACGCAGAATTTCCTTCAGGCAGCGCACGGATGGAAATGATCAGTCAATCTGCATACCATTCACGGGATGCTTCCGTTCTTGGCTGGACGTTCCGGTTGGAGAACCGAACAGGAATCAACTGGTGGAAAGCTACGCCACCGTTCAGTCGTGAAATGAAATTCGACACAGTTCGGTACGCACTCCGAATGGGCGACCAAAATTGATTGACGAACCATGAAATGACTCTCGACGCATTTGTGATTGTAAAGCGCAGGCTGTGAAGATGTCATACAAGAAGCGTACATTCGTGGACGCCTCGTTTTCGAAGCCATTCGGAAAGCCATCAGGGGAGACATATGTACTTAACGCAACGATGATTCCCCGAAACTCCCTAATGAACCGTTAATAAACTTCCGAACTACTCCTCGTTGATCCCTGCTCGATCCTAATTATAATCAGATTTTCCAATCATCAACACCAACTCAATAATGGAGCATCTTGCTCTGGGGGTGGTGGACAAAATCAATCAGACTTGAACCACTTCACCAATGTCAAATGTTACTTGGCTGGAAACGCACTTCAACCTTGTCCACACTTAATGATCTCACCCATCCCACTGGTAACACTTTCGGTTGATAATACTGTGATTACTTAATCGATATTTATAGCATCCAATTTCTTCTCGCATCTCGCTGAGGAACAAGGAGCAGCAAAAAAAAACATAAGAACCCACACAATTGGATGGGGTAGCGAGTGGCTAGAGGTTTGTTATTTTTAGCGCCACAGCAATATACCGACGCCAATCGCTTTCCTACACCATTCTTCTCTTCGGCAAGTTTTTCGCCTTGACCAGCACCAGCACACTTCCAGCACACTCGGCACAGAGTTCTACTTCGCACGAGCAAACTTTCTTTAGTGGTTTTCCGCTTGCTTGTGTGCGTGTGCAAGAAGCAGGTCTGTTTTATGTTCTTTTCGGTTCTTCTCCGTCCACCAAACCCACCCATCCTCGTAAGTATCCTCCCATCCTCGTGCAGCGTAAGCAACTACTCTCTTAACCGCCCTCTGCTAGTAGTTCATCCTCGTTGGCTCGTTGGCGCGTTACGATAAAGTGAACCAGGCAGTTTTTATATCGCTCTATACAGAGCATGGGGACCCCCATTCCAAGCACTCACTGGTTGGAAGAAAATGTACCCAGCAAAGCGGTAAAGGGCAAAAGGATAGTGCGCTCCTTGAAGTCGCTGTGCGGCCAAAAAAAAAAGCCCTACCACCGTCCACCGGCTTGAGTCTCCAAGAGGTCAAAGTGAAACATGTGTTCCGTTTGCGAAATGTTTTTTTGTTCCTCACTTTCTTTTAGAAGTTTTGCAACAACCGGAACTAATCCACACAAACAGACACACAGCCCACATAAAGAAAAAATGCAAGCAGCAGTGATCATCACATTGGGAAACCCAACGCCTTGTGTCGTTTGTGGGTAGAAAATTTATTCCGATGCTCTCCGATATCCCACGCCAGCAATGTTATCCTATTTGCTTGAGCCAAGTCATTCTTCGCGAGCGAGCAGTTTGAGGTGATGACTTTCCGGAAATTATTTCTTTGTTTGAGCACACAAAAAAGGACCTGTCTTTCTAGCACTATCAATGATAGTGACAAGAAAAAACCGTTGCGTTGGGAAAAAGAGCGCAAGGACTAGCTTGTTTTTTGTTGTTGTTTTGTTGGTCCACTTCAATTTTTCAATCTACTCCCGTGCAACGCCCGTGTGTGCCACACGGCTCTCGGTGTTATTTGTTAACTGTTCTGCACTTGACGTCCACTTGAGATATGTTTCCGGTTTCAAATCGATCGCTGTTCTGCTAACACACACACACACACACACACAACGGCACACAAGTTAGTCGGCGGTTGCACAAACACACGGGCATGCCACGGCTACACGGATGACAGTTCCGTATTTATCCTTGGGGCATTGCAACGGCTGCTCACGACCTCGGAAGGTCGTATTTCTTTGTGGAGATGTTTCGCCACAGTTCAACACAACACGGCACCACGATGGGAAACTTGTACGGGAGTTCTGTACACGTTATGGTCGTTAAGTCCCAACTAGATATTTCATACAGGCTTTATTCTTCCTCAACATTCTCGTTCCTGTACGAAGATGCAACAACGCAAAAAAAAAAGCCCCAAATTCATTAGTTGCCTAATAGCATTACAACCGCCACAGAACCTTCATCAAGACGGGACCCTTTATCTTGTCCGAATCCATTAATTAGTGCCTTATCACACAGCGTTAGGCAATCAAACACAAAAACCACTCCCGTTTGCTACTTCTAGCTTAACATCGTTCGCGAAAACTGGTCTGCCCTACTCATGGTCGATAATCCGAGGGCCGCGCGTTATGCTGCAGGATATACGGGTCCGAAGTAACCAATCGATACTCGGCCGAGCTGAAACGTACAAATGGCTAATGCAACAAGGCGCTTCCAGTGGAAGTCTCGACGAAACCTGCCTGCTTAGTTGGGGAAACGGCACGCGATACGCAAATGAGCGCAATAATCACGCACGCGATTCGCGCCATCAACAATGTGTTGATGGTGTGCTAGGTAAAATCGATCCCAACTTCCGTGTCGACCGAACGCAGGAGGTCCTGGATATGTTCCTGAGAAATGGAACAACGGGAAATGAATCGATTTTGCGTCGTTTTTTTATTTCGCCCGATGACTAGAACCTCACAACAAATAACGTGTATGAGCAGCAAAGCGATGGACACGTTCACTTTCTTTTCGCAGTTTTTCTAAGGGCGTGTGAGTCAGCGTGGCAAAAAACTCGATGACAACTAGTTACAACAATCTCCTACAACAGCAAAAAAAACCCAAGCGCCATTCGCTTTAAGCCATTATTATTTAGACGTTTCTTTTCGTGCTTCGGTAAAGCTGCTGTACACCGGACTGTACCTTAATCCGGACAACGTCCCACCGGAACACAGTAACAATCCGATTTTCAGCAACGGTTCCGGCCCTCTTCTCGGTGCCCTAATTAATTTCCCTTTCTTTTTCTTCGTTTTCTTTTCGAAACCCTAGTGACCTTGCCAACCATGCTGATGACGATGGCCGGTACGTACGGCTCATTAAATTTGTTGCTTCCCCGAACCGCTGATGCTGTTTTCCAGCGAGCCATAGCAATAACACCGGGGTTTGGTCAATATTTGCACTTCATTTGTTCTAGGGTAGTGCGGATCGCGTTCTTGCTCTCTCACACTCTGTCACGCTATCTGTCTCGCTGTGAGCCTAAACAATTAATAGACTAAATAGGCATAGGAAAGTTGACGATTTGACAAGCGAAATGATTATGCCACCAAATATCTACGCATAAAAGTGGAATAAAATAATCATTGCTCCCCAACCCTGAAACAATACAATGTTTGTCCATCAAATCTTGTCAATAACAGCAAAACAATAACGATCTTCAATAGCGAAATTGGCAAAAAGCAGTCGAATCTTCTCTCTGGTCAATGGTGGTCGACGACTTTCAACCTAGTCGGATCGACTCTCTCTTCTGTAGTCGCGGCATGGGCGCGCACCTTAGTATTCGTTCCTTGCGTGGAGAAACATTCACGATTCGTACGTATACCTCTCTTTCTGTGGGAGCCCCTGGCTTAACTCCCCGGAGGTTTCGTCACACTACTGGTGTGGGTTCGATAGGACTTCCAGAGGCCACGGGGGGGTGGACGGCTAACACCCCGCGCTTCGTGCACTACTGGTCCTCATCATACTTCCATCCATAGGATAGGAGGACCCGCATGGATTCGACTACAAGCATCAACCACAGCTTGGGAGGGCTGTATTGTGTTTGTAGGATTCCGCACGGTTCGACTCCTGCACATGTGAAATTGTTCGGACAGGTAACTTCAAACCTTTCAACCATGAGAGACGGCAGACTGCCGAAAGACGCACGCATCGTACCGCTATATATGCTGCGTTAGGTCCGTTTTACTTCTAGCGATGTATAACTGCAGTCTATAAATAAACGAGTTCCCTCGAACGGCTAGGATCCTTCGGCAGATGTGGGAGATGTGAGATCCGATCGGTGCGTCCTCTTTCTCCCCGTACGCGTACGACACATTAGAGCGATAAGCATTAGGGAGGGGGTACTGTGTACGCTTTTGACGCCGTTCTCTTTGCGGTGCCGTTTCGTCAGCTGCCTTAGGGCGAAGCGACACCAGTTTGATAATTCTCTCGCTGCTTGCCGAATCAGCAAAGCAAGCGCGGTGTTGAGGAGCGGTGTCTTGATGAACTGTTGTGTGGTGGTTGTTTATTCCTCTACCGAGAGGGATAATCGCGCTTAATATAAAACCTGTTGTTCCAAGAATTGTTATACAATTCGATTAACATTGCTTTGTGAGCGTTAAAGTTTAGTTAAAAAAGGTAGAAAAAAAACTCTCTTACCTTATCTCACCACCTTCTTCGGGCACTAAACGGTCCCCTTTCAAGCCTCAGACATATTTGGGTAACCTTTAAAGGCCCGTCGTTATGGCAGTCCTCTGTGTGTGACTGTGTGGTGGCGACAAGAACGAAACCTGCACCTGCTGATTAAACATTCATATTCTTCTTCGTGTCACTCGGCACCACTACTAGCGGTACCTTACTGTTGTCCTACTGCCGTCTCACAAAAAGGCCCTTCTTCTCACTAGGAATAGCAGCAGCGTACTTGTCGATCGATGCTCTGTATGTCGGTGTCGGTGGTTAGGACGTTACTTTTGTTTTCACTCACTACAAAACTCACTAACTTTTATCCTTTATAAAACTCACACGTGCACACACACACACACGCATACGCTCCTTGGTTAACACAATTAGAAGCAACTTTCACGTACCGACCGTGTGCCCACTTGTGGCTAGAACAAACGGGGAACGAACGGTGCTAAAAACTATTCTTGCTTTTCCTTTTTTTCGCTCTCTCTCTTTCTTTACCCACATTCATTTGTTACTCACATAGCCACAAAGAACCCGCACGTTCGTTGTACGCGGCACGAAATCCGTGGCGTGTTCTAGCGAAGTAAGTCACTGGACCAGCTTTCCCGCCGTCCGTTCGAGAACGCGCACTAATGGTAACACCGCACGCACACCACACATCCGTACCGTGCCAGTGGAAAGTCGCAACTACACTACTACGCCATCAGCTGTGTGGGCTTTTCCCGTGGTGCACACTCGGAAAAGTCGTCCGGCTTCGGGAAAACTCGTGCCAAACGGAGCAATATTCAGCTGTTCCGTGAGCGGAGCGAACACACTCGGCTCCGTGTTTGTTTTGACAGTTCAGCACACCGATACGCACACGGTAGTGGAAGTGTGTTGGTGTGCGAACGTGTGCTTCTGGTCGATTTTCCGGCATTCGTGCGGGTGGTACACACAACCCACTGACGGCACAGGAAGACAACTCGTGTAACCGTTTTTCTTTGGTGCGAAAAATCATCACAAACTTGAGGGTGGGGTTTGGCACAGTGCCTGTGTTTAGTTGATTTGACATTGATGGATATGTCTTTTGCCGTATTTTTTTGCCTCCCTGGACACCTTGATCTCTACTAATGATCAGTAATTATGATGTCTCTAAATAAAACAAATACCGATCAACGTTCCTTTTCTTTCCGAGGACCATTCACCAACCAGCCAGAACGAACGCGTTACAACATGCGGCATTACGACGGATCGCATGCGCCAGGACTTCGTTCTTGTTCTTGCTGTAAGACAGACAGTGGTACGGTGCTGCTGTAATCGTGCAAAACCATCTAAATTTCATTTCTCTAACGAATTAAGCAACAAACACACACTTACGACCACCACCACCAACAACAGATACCAAATGTCATCGGGCAAGGCCATTGCACGCGCCGTGATTTCTCATTCCGGCTTACCCAAAAACGCCGATGATCCGGCTTACCCAAATAAACTGCGCACCGTTACCGGTTGGCATTTGTTTACAGTAAAACAGTCTCTTTATTTCGCTTAAATTCTACAACCGATGCGTGGACGGTGCAACTCTTTCATAGGAAGAGAGGACGAAGAAGACGGAAGAGAGAGTGAGAGACGTGGCACACACATACACACCCCGAAAAGGCCTCCATTAAAGATGTGTGCACGTTTAGCGAACCGCGCGATGTTGGATAATCCCACCGGGGGAGGTCCGGAGCGATACTAAGATGACTAGAAAGGGAGAAAATGATCTGATGGACCCCACCTGCGCGTCAGCGAATTTCGTTGGCCCAGTACTCTTTCACCATGTCGGCCGCTTTCTCCCCGATCATGAACACCACGGCGTTGGTGTGCGATGCTGGGATGGTGGGAATGATCGAAGCGTCGACCACACGCAAACCCTGTATGCCGTACACCTGCAGCTGTGCATTGACCACCGCTTCCGGATCGGTGGCAGGTCCCATCTTACACGTACCACACTGCGGATACACAAAACGAATCACATTAAAGTAGGCCTTCGCAAAAAAAGACAAATCGCTTGCGCCTACCTGATGCTGTAACGTGCTGCCGATCCTTCTGATGGCACACTCCCAGTACTCATCGCTCCGGAACCGGTGCTGCTCACAGCCATAGAACGGTGTACTGTGCAGCCGTGCCCCAATAGCGTGGAAACTGCGCGACTCGATCAGATCCACCGTCAGCTTGACACCTTCCCGCAGCACCACTAGGTCATCGTAATCAGCGTAGAAGTTACCCACCATGCGTGGCCAATGGAAGGGGTTGGCACTCTTAAGCATGATTCGTCCACGGCTCTTTGGTCGCATCAGGACAGGAGACACACTGAACGCGTGCTTTCCGAGGATCGAACCGTACGTGTTGCGATAGAACTCATCCGTTATGCCGATCGTGGCACGCAACGATCCAGATTCATCGTTATTGTACGCACCCGTACCCATCACCAGCTCAATGTCCGGATAGTCTGAAGCTGTTGGAAGAGGAGAGTATAGTCGGAAACCCCAGGACACGGACATACAGACTGCCCCACTGCACTTACGTGTGAAGCTGATGTTTGTCTTGACGAAAGCGACACCTTCGGCACCACCGGGAGATGTGAAGGGACCACGGCCGTGGATCATGTAGTCTAGAATGTACCGTGGAGAGCGCATATCACGCTCCCGCACAGTGACCGGTTGATTGACGGGGAAAACTAGCCCGGGCAGGTTGAGATGGTCCTGTAAGTTAAACCCAACGGGAAGATCTTGCACCACCGGAACTCCTACCTCATTTAGATGATCTTTCGGGCCCACTCCGGACAACATCAGCAGCTGCGGAGAGGCAATAGCACCGGCCGCCAAGATCACTTCCTTCCGAGCACGGATCACGTACCGTCGTTTGCGCTTGATGAACTCCACACCGTACGCTAGCTTCGTTACCGGATCGATCAGTATTTTGGTCACCCGGGAGTACATGGAAATGTCCAGGTTGGGTCGTTTTGCGACCGGCACAAGGTATGCCTTCGCCGCACTACACCGACGCCCTCGACGCATCGTGGCCTGTGCCTTGCCGAACCCGAGCTGAATCTCGCCATTGGGATCCGTCTCCATGTAGCCCAGATCACGGCCTGCTTCGATGAAGCGTTTCAGCAGTGGTGTCTCAAACGCTGACTCTTCCACGTCCACTGGACCGGCCGTGGAGCGGTAGGGTGAGTTCCGGAGCTCGGGGATTTGCACACGTTCCGACTTCTTAAAGTATTCTAGCACATCCCGAAAGCCCCAACCCGGATTGCCTGCCTGCTCCCAACCGTCGTAATCCTTCCGATGTCCCCGTGTATAGATGAGGAAGTTAATAAGGCTCGTACCACCGAGACCCCGACCCTTCGGCCAATTACACACGCCTCCCTTCAGCCCCAAGCAGGCACCCTTCATCGGATCTGCCTTGTAGCCCCAGTTGTAGCCTGCAAAAAGGAAGGTTAACGACATTAAGCTTTCATTAGGCAATTTCTTTGGACTGGGGGAATCACAGTCTTCTCATGCTGTCGATCGTTACTCATCATTTTACCGTGCAGCAGCTCTCAAAGGGGGTTTGCTCATTGAAGGGTTTCCCATTTCAAAAGCTCCCCCATTCAGCGAAGCTTTCCACGGAGCGCTACAACTGCACACCCTTGCGCGCTTGCGCACTGCATACGCAAGACGCGTTCAACCCCTATTGTAAACAACCCCTTTGCTGCTGCATGCGTATGAAAGAGATGCACCTGATGCGTGACAGACCGCGTTCCACGAATCGTGGAAAATACCGAGAGAAGGGGAATTTATTTATAGAATTTGCGCTCGCCAGCTAACCATCGCTAGAAGCAAAACGGGCCGCACGCTGCATAAATACAAGTTCGAACGCACGAAGCAGCAGAGTAGTCTGCTGTTCTCATGGTTGAAAGGTCCGAGTTACCTTACAACTCAGAAACATATAGCGATACAATGTCGTATTAACTATATAAAAAACCTGTTATCATACAGTCTATAAAATTCTCTCTCCGGAGGGAGACAAACCAATCCAAACCGAAAAAATTGAACGAAACTCAAAACGGCTCGCATCTAACTGCGACGAATCCCCTGACGGAATGAATGGATAATAAAAAAGAAAATACAATGCCGAACCAAACACAACACAAACGCGTATGGCCAGGCCGGTATAATTTCAAGTAATAAGTTCGTTACGAGAAAAAATCTATGACCAGAGGATAGATGTGACTACTTTTTTGCGGAAATCGTGCGTGTTGTTGTGCCTTTCTTTCTTTTATTGTGTTTTGTTGGTTTATACAAGTCTTTGAGCATTTGACGGTCTAACAACATCATCTTGCTTGTTGGGATTGCTTTTTACCAACCTTTCTGAGGGCGTTTCAATAGTGTCCGAATAGTTAATCTGAGAAAACGTTAGGCTAGATTGATCCTCGTCATATTAAAGTAACATGTCAAAACCTTTTTCGTGGTGATGAAGAACCGAGATAACACGATCAGGGACCCTCGGTCAAGTGGGACGACAAGGTCTCTTGAAAGGATAAACCCCTTATAAGAAGAGGCTACTTGGATAGTACGGTCTCTGGAAGCTGTCGACTCTATCCACCGTTAAGTATGCTATCACTGGCAGTCCTATAAACTGTTTTTTTTGAGCAGCTTAACAGTGAGATCCTAAATTTTTGCCATTTACGGAACCTGAAAACTTCTACTGAACATCTTACAGACAAATGTTTTGAGATCCATAATTTTCTATAGAGACAGTTTGAAGCTTTGACTGGTGTAACACATATTTTCTGACGATAACGCTTACAAATGAGCAGTCGAATGTGGACCAACTCTACTCCTAATGAGATCTTCTCGGAGGTGTAGTGGATCATAGTGACGGTCCTTCACCCTTTTCCAACAAGTTGCACGGATCATGATAATTTTTATGAGCATGGAAAGTAGCGATATGAAATCTAAAGTGGATTCGACGAATCTACTCTTTGTTGATGACCCCCGATCAAGGGTACACTTGTAGAGCCATACTTGTCGAGCCTTACTCCAAGGATAGCTGAGTGAGGAACGATTTGATGTGCTTGCTGTTACAGAAGTGCGATCGTATGAGTATGATCGTTTGCGATCGATAGCATTAGGTATGGGATCGTTCTATGAAAAGATTTAAATATCGCTAGAACTGGAATAGTAATGGATGACTATCTTTAGAAAATCGCGGGAATATTTTATCAACACTAAGCTAATTATTGCTTAAATCGAAACGTCACCCATTGCTTACCTGTAATACTCGTAAGACCCGCAGTCAGCGGTACCTCCGTGAGCATGTTACCCTCCTTGCCTGCCTCAAGCAGCAACACATTCCAGTCCCGCATTTCCGACAGTCGGTTCGCCATAACGGATCCACCCGACCCAGCACCAATGATGATGAAATCGTACTCCTTCCGAAAGACGGTCGTGTCCGGTATGCGTGGTGTACCATTGTTGAACAGAACGCTAGTTTCATCGAACAGTGTCTGAAAGAAGGTGTTGTCCATGGCCTGTCCACTGTGCAATGTGACGGCAAGCACCAACAGAAGAACTATCCGAGCTGGTGACTATAAGAAGCACAGTAAACAGACAGAGAGGAATGTGTGAAAGCTTACGATTATAAACAGATCATTAAATGTGTTACAACATGTTAGAACATCTTCGAAACATTCATAAGATGGCGTCATTCGAATATTTTCACCCACGAGCCGCTCTTCCGGTGCAGACAGATCTTCCTTTTTGCCGATGTAAATCACAATAACATTGACCGTCAGAATTTATAATGAGTCGAACGTTCAAACGGTGGGTTGGATCAAGGAAACGAAACAACGAAAACTCGTGGTGCATCATCGATTGACAGCAAAAATTTAAATCCTAACGATGTAAACGCCCAATATGTCGACCTTACGCTTGACCACCGCCTTTCGGGCATTAATATTAAAATCCATTAACCATTTATCAAGCGTCCTTGTTGCACGTCGGCTCTTACCCATCGGACTCTTCTTCAAATCGTATCAAGGACAACTACCCTAACGGGTGGTGACCCTTCGTACCGTGGCTTGAGGAAGATTAGCGCAAACCTAACCTGCAAAAGCTCTCGAAACCGTTAGAGTTGCAACGTATTGGTGGTGACCTTTACCGCTTTCCGGTGAGAGTAGTCTGTGTTCATTAAAGCAAGATAAAAAAATGGTTTTGCCTAAGGCATCTTGCCATATGGATGCTAAGTTTTAGCCGCTTTTCGATCGATCGCTCTTTAAAATAGCATTCCGATTTCTGACCTGATTAGGATGCTTAACAAAATGAGCACATGACAATTTCACAACGTTACTATTTTACCTTGTAACTTATTATTTAATTATATTTAACTAATTAATAAATAATACAACAGCCCGGGTAAGCAAACTAAGAGAATTTTATCATAAATTAAAAAAAATATACTCAAGCGACTCTTTCAAGATCATCTCAGCTGTTCCTGACACGAAAATAAGGGAGAGAAAGAAAAGAAAGAGAATACTCGTTTGGTCTCTCTCGCGAAAGTGTAAGTGAGAGTAGGATGGAAGAAAAGAGAAACGTATCAAAAGCATCGGTTTTCTCGCTTTATCAGAATTATCCATCGCTAGAAGTAAAACGTAATGATAGTTTCTTGCACGGCAGCACCCTAACATCGAATCCCATCTGGAACTTGAACTTTTTTATTGAACTACAAAATTTGTTACTTAGCAAAAAAAAGTTTTCATCTCGAACCCGATCAAGACGTGCGCGCGACTAGGTCATCGTAACCAATCCACCTTGAACTTACCGCTTAATAGATTCGCAACAGGTTAGTAACTGTTATCAAACATATGCTTTTCGCTTCGTGTTGCAACCTTGTGCCTGTGTTGCATAAGTTTTGTCGAAACTTATTTTGACAAAGATAAAAAGAGTGTGACAGATGAACGATCGCTCCCACACCTGAATGTCGTCACTGACGATTACTAATGCAATGCGGTTTGATTTCACACTTCGGCTGTTTACATTGCCACGATAGTTGGTGTGTTAATGGTACAATTTTATCCAATTAGAAGATTTTATGGCTTTTTGACAACCAAAAGAAAACCCTCAAAAGACCTACACTACACACGTTGGGCGATGTTTTAATTGATCGGTTATCGGGTAAAATTTGCTTACGGGCGCTAATTGGTGTTACTAACACGCTCATATACGAACGGTTACGGTTAAGCTAGCCGACCAGACGACGGTCAAAGCCCCGTAGCCGTGTGTGCCGTTCCCCTCGTTCTCCTTCGCACCTACCTAGGCTACGCGAAGGAGGAAATGAATCATTACCAGCCAGTTTGACAGCTTCGGCCTTGACCGTCACTGTTACCGGCGTTACGCCTCAAGATGACGAAGCAGTTCATCAGCTGCGAGCAAACAACGGGTGGCGAATTGTGTGGTCGGTCTCATGTGGCAGTTTATATTGCAGTGAGCTGCATTTTTGGCACACTTTTTTTGTGCACTCGAGAACTGCAGGAAGTGTTGTGGAATGGTTCGTATTGATTTATTTGTTTTGTTTATTATTTTGATCGCAAATGATTTCCCAATTAAACGTTCTTTTCGAACCCTCTTGGGAGACCAGATTGCGTAAGCTAAGCCACCAATAAAACTAATCAAAACCACCTGAACCAGGATAATAACGGATCAGAATAAATGGCTTTGCGTCACAACGCTAATAACCTCCCTCCGGTTAATCATTTCGCATACCAATCCGTTGTCTTCACCCAAAGGACATACCCTCCAGGGGAACGGGCTTTCGCGCATTAAGATGTCGCCATAATCATCATAACGCGTGTCACCTTATAGTCAGGCTTACTCACGCTCGTACGCCAATGCAAAACGCGTACGCATAAATTATAGCATGGCACCGAACAAATGTCCTCCCCGTGTCAGCCTAATTATCTCTCCCTTTCTCAGGCTAGATCGGGCAAGTGAAATTATTATCCGTGGTGAGATCGGTTACCGAGCAGAGCGTGTGAGAGTGAAGGTTTCCTTCTAGACGTGTGTGGTTTCCGAGTGAGGGGACACCTCACAGAGGTGTACGAGATCGATTGGGCCCGATTATAAAACGAACCACGCATAGCTAATGTAGGATGTTAGCAAACATCACCATAGCACAAGACACCGAAGCGGTGGTGAGTGAGGCTTGATTAGAACTAATTTTGCTTTAATTGTACGTTTCCCGCGACACGATCGGCAACGGTTTAAACGCTCACCAAAAATGCTAAAAATGTACTGTCAGGCAGGCGTGTATAAACATTCATCAAGCGAATTCTAGGCGCCTTTAGTACGATTGATTCCGTTTTTACGTCAAACCGTTTCTTGATTGCTGACGTCTTCTCTACCCTGCGTATCACACAGTTCTTCACAAGAATTGCGGCTTATCTCGCTAAATATCGCACCATCTTTGGGAGAATTCCTTCACCAGTAGTAACAAAAAAACATAAAGCTAAAATCCTCAAAAGTCGTTTTAATCTGCGTCAGTATTTTATAAGAGGGACATTCCACACCAGAATTCTTCAAGTCATCCGTTCTGTTCTCTGTTGGTCAAGTTTGCAAATCGAAAAAACCTGTTTTATAACCTTTTCCGGACTTGCTTCGGAATTGCCCGCTCGCGACGGCCTTCAGGTGAAATGGAAATCGGGTCTTCTCGAGGTACAGGTTCTTTCGTTAAATTAATGTAAATTGATATTCAGTTGACACTTTCGTCTGCAGGTGTGTAACGGCATTAACAATCATTAGACTTGGGCCAAAAAGACAAAGTTGGCGTCAAAAGTAAAGCTGGAAAATCCCTATCTATCTTTCTTGTGGCATATACTTCTCTTTTACTTCTGCGACTCGAGTATATTTGAGTCTACGTTCGTTTAGAGAGCGAAATTCTTCTACCTATTCTTCGTCGTCTTAGGCCTCACAATCTCTAGTGCCGGACAATCCCGAAATTGACTAGTTTTATTATTGTAGGTCATCAGTAAGTATCTGATGAAGAGATCTCTTCCTACTCTGTCTCTCTTCCAACTTCCCTACTATGAGAGACTATGAAGCTTGAGAAAAGTCTCTCAAATAACTTCTCCTAACGAAAGATACTCAAAATATAGATATATTTATTGTGTCATCTACGCACGTCACTGATATGCTAGGTTAGTGTCAACTTCACTAACTATTTTCCCACAAAACTTTAGTCAAAGTGGGCTAAAAGCGTGTTCTAAAAATTGCTCCCAGGCACGATCAACGATTAGCTTAATGAATCGCGTACACAACACCAAAGTTCCTGCGGCAATATTTTATTGAATGAATTCACCACCAACACAGGTTGCTACAGTGCGAGTTTCTTTCGTCTCCTCATAGAAAACCTGACCGGAACCTTGCCCTTCATTCGTTTGATAAACATCTGCCGAATGTCCGAATGTATTACACGATTCTACCGCAGGTACGATCGAATGCCTACAACGACTTTTGATCTGTCCCTTATATGACCTTCCCCTTGGCTTTGTCACGTAGGCGATCGTGCCACGAGCCGGAGGACGTCTGGTCCGGGGCAAGAAAAACACAAAAACACACCAATGATGATGCATCAGTACTAAAGTAATCGAAGCGCATTTGTCACTATTTGCACTACACTACGCACCGCACGCGCCACCAACATCTCTTAGTAGGCTGTGGCTGTGAAGGCTGTACACACACACACACAGACGTTGGAACCTGTTTGTTTCTGCTGTTTGGGTTCACCTGTCCGGTGGGAAAATGCGTTTCCTGCATTAGAAATGCGTTACGGCATGCATGTTTAGAAGCTTCTACAAGAAGCTGTGCCAACACGGAATGCATACTTATGTCCGGTAGTATGCATTTTGAATGCACAACACAAACTAAAGTCGATGCTGTTGTGATGTTGTGGATCGTTTGAATTTTGATCGGTTAAGTGGAGACACATCCACCAGGGGACGACCTTGATCGTCCCGATGATTAATCTTCCTCTCCGGGACGCACACCCTAGTTGAGTCGCCTAAACATTACAACTAATAAACGCTCATAAACGCACCACCAACCCCAAAGGTCATCAACGGTAGTTGCCGGTTTGACCATGGTTTGACCTGCTTAGCTAGTGAGACGTCACGATAAATCATTCATCAAAGTGGCGATTTGCAGCACCGATTTGCCGTAGAGACAATTCCGATTGACAGCGAATCATCACCACTATTAGGGAGGGTTGTGTTTGCGTGTGGGAATGCGTCCCCCAATACCACGCAATAGCGTCTGACATCTTTTTGGCAGCTTGACTGGCTGTTGGCTGTTGTGCGCACCTTTCCTTCTGCAGACATTCCGAATCGGAAAACCAGTTCGAAGTAAAATATCTCACCGGTTGCTAGGGGTCGGCAGTGGACTAACAAATTCAAGGTGATCAAGCGGTCTCGTGCGCTTTGGTGTATGCAAAAAAACCGACGAATTAAAATTGCACTCTGATATTCTAGGTCGATGTGAATGAGATCAAAGAGAAGTGAGAGTATAACGGATGAAAGTACAAAACAACGCACCGGTAAGGGTTTCTTATTGACCATTCTTTACTGTCCCCTACTCGATCGAGCCTGCAAATCCACACAACAAAACAAGCTCAAGGTAAACCGATGCAGTCAATTATGATGCATTCCGTCGGTTTGTTTGCAGCGACGAGACGACACAGCTGCATTTCAGGTGAATGTCGAATCGTCTGCTTTGGACGTGCACCGTGCAATTGCAGCTCCGTGTCATTAGCTTTGCGACAAGTGAATGTGCTCTAAATGAAGCCCAAAATCGGCAAGACAACTCCACCTTGAGAAGATAGTAAAATGGCGCACCGATTCAGTTCCCAGTTTTGATTGATCGCATCGTTTCGCAACATCATCTGTCATCACGCCTTTCAAGACGTCTGTTTTTGTATGCTAATACTGTTCCACTTATCGATCGCTGTTGAAAAGCTCCGCTCAAAAATTACATTGTACACGAGCGATCATGATGTATACCACTGTCTTCACCTCAAACGATCTCCAATGACTCCAGCGAAAGTAAACAAACAGACCAAACAGTCATGGTTGACTCTGTGCGCGACTCTGTGATCTGTGTCTCTACCAAAGCGTCCGAGGTCTCTAGCATATCTCTACCAAATATCGCATGTTCATCTCGGATGTTCGGTAACCTTGAAAAGCCGATGCGCCAAATTTTGGCACAAATGCACACAGCCAGTATTTCCGGCACGTCCGCGTTTGCCGCGTTTTGTTTGTCTGTCTGCGTCCACTTCCTAATGCCTCACCGATCGGTTTGGTTACTTTTGCTTAATGACGGAGCTAATGGAACTCGGTCTCTAACGTACACCTCGTGTCGTGTCAGTTTTAACTTCGCTCGAGGCGCATTGATAATTAGAATTCGTGCAAATAATCGGCAAAATATCGATCGATTATGTCATTCGTGTTTGTCCAATTATTAAGGCTCCAATTAAGGTAGAACCGGTTTTTGGGGGACTTCGCCTTTGGGTTTGATTGTCACAAACTGCCAGATTTGTAGTGCGGTTTGGTGATTCTAATTAAATTAATGTGTATTAGACACCATCTAAAGAGGCGCCTTTTTTAGCCAAAAGCATGTCCTCCCCGGTTGTTTATCCTCTTCGCACGAGACCACTTAACACACACACGCACACACGCGCACTTGACAGTTGAAGCATCTTCAAATGTTTCCACCTTCGGCTAATGACAAACTCCCCAAACAGGTTAAGTAAGAGCTCCATTACGGCCCACCGGCTACTTTATCACACTTTACGCCACGATGGACACAATTTCCTTCAAGATGGCTTCGTGCATCATGCCGCGTTCCACACACAATGTCGGCCGATTCACATCGATTGATGTCGCAGCATAAATTTTCTCCCGAAACCACCGGCCGTTACGACAGCATCTGTGTTACCTTTTCAGCTGGAATTGTCTGCCGGAGTCTGCCCCAAACTGCAAGCCGTTCAAGGTTAAGAGGTCCAAGTGGACCTTTCTGGGGGATTGTTTTCCCTGCCGACCATTCGAACCGAACGTTTGTTGTTGTTTTGAATGACATGCAGCAATGAGAGTCAAATTTGAAGAAAGGTAAACAGTGTCATATATTCATTCATACGCGTACCGGACACCTCATGCGGGGTGGATAATTTGCATCGTGTGTATGATGGTCAACACCTCGCCGTCACGCATCACGAAGGTACGATGAGCTATCGGCCTATTGACAGCGTTTCATCTTCAAATGAAGCAGAAAAAAGGTACAACAATAGTACACTGATTGCAATTAATTCCTTCACTATTGATTCACTTTGCTGGTACGGCTATCGACAGTAAGGCTTGGGGACTGTTTTTGCTGTATTATTTAAAGCACACCTTCAGAGTGACATTCGATCGTACTTGAAACTGATCGTATTATATAATCGAGAATGGATCGGATGCAAAAATTAGCACCCAATTAGCACATTGCTCCCGACATGCGACACGTTCTGATCCAGAATGTGTGACGTTGCGGGCAAAACCAAGATCCCCATCGGTGAACAAACGACGTATCAATGATGTAAAAATAGTACCCAGACACGTAATAGCACAATCGGATTTCTACAGAGTTCTACATCAACTGTAGCAATATATTTAGAAAGGGATCGCTTTAAAACAAGCATTAAAACACTGCAGCAAACGCAACCACTTTGATTCCATTTTTTGTTAACGAACGATTAGCAACAGCCCATCAATCTTACAGTTTTACAAACACTTGATAAAGTTTCCAAACACTTTTACCTCATATCAAACATTTGCCTGCCTTAATGCTTACTGTTACTACACAGCTAGCCGGTCAGTTGGGTCAGTTTGCGTGCGGCAAGCGCCAGTGCCGCACTTCGCCCTAACCCTATGTCAAGGCAATGTTCTTTGCCTTTACGCATGGCAGAACACGGCAAAGGTGTGTTTGCATGAACGAGGAAACGGTGCTGACACCTGTGCGCAGATAAGCAAGTAAGGAAAGTGGGTGTTGTTCTGGAAACAAGTAGAAGTGAAGTTTAGATCCTTCACGCCTTAAGCTCGTAGTTAAGTAGACAAACGAGAACACTGGAAACTGTTTCCGTACCATTTTTGCAGCCAATTCCTTCATTTTTTTTGAAGCTTTTTGAAGTTGAAGTTTAACTTTTTTTCGCGAACCCTTACAAATACAGTGTTATTCACTTTTCTTTCAACTCTTCACACTGGCACAGCACAAACAACGCGCACACGTATCAATTGACTCGAAAAATGTGACCAATCATTTCACAACATCACAGCACTATGAGTAAAGCACGAGCAGAACTTTTCAAACTTTCTTTTCCAACTCCAACTAAACCAAAACTGCACTATCAGCAAACCACAGATCACACTTTCCTGCACGACTAAAAAATCTTTCTCAAGAAAATGATCAACTTTCGTGGAGGTATCAAGACCGTTCCGCAAAAAGGTCCTGTTCACGGCGCACCGCTATCACTAAATGGCGCTCGCCGATTCCAACGCACAGTAACGCACCGGTTCCGCGTGGTTGTCGGTGCGCGCGCTCGATCGTTGCTACATTTTGCGATTGTTGCGCTGCGATCGTTCACAACGTCCGTCGGTTGGGTTGCGATGCGCGTTGCTTGAACAAGGCAGGGTTTGGCAAACGGCGCGTGTACTTATCGGGATAAACCAGCGAAATGGAAAATACTTACAAATAAAGTAATATGTAGCATACCTAGAAAATAAAAATACTTACTGAAAAGTGTTTAAGTATGGTGGTTCAATTGATCTATCATTCATAGATTATAATTAGACGATGCTGCTTATGATTAGCAACAGGACTTAGCACCAACACTAATGCATAAAATCAAGGGTAATAAGGAATATTGACGATCTGACAAATAGTAATTATTTGTAACCCTTAAAAAGCTTGGATGGATTGGGGCAAAAGTATTAGTAGCAATACGTCGGAGCGTCGGTCACAGCACAGCTTAAGCACAACACACCGAACAGCGTTTTGATGACCACACGTCGCAACATATCGGATGACATTCCATGCGACACCGGTGTGTGGCATCGTGGCGCGGTCCCGGTGCAGTTTTTAATAAAATATAGTCAGTCTTAATAGAAACTCCGTGCCTTGCTCACGTAAGGAAGAAAGAACCGAGGTAGCAACCTCTTAACTCGATGGCCGATAGTGCTCTAGAAAGCGCCCTAAGTAGAACAGCAAAAAACATTTTTTACAGCTTCTGTCACGAGAATTTATACTGACTACAGTTTATAAATTTTCATATTGCATCACCGCTTCGTAAGTAGCTCAACTAGCTTGCGATTAACCAACAAAGTTCATCGAAGTGTTGTTGCCTAAGTCCCTTTACTTGAGCATCCCTGCGTTAACTCACTGCGCGGGAAACCACTACATGTTGCGCTACATGCTTCATCCGTCGAGACGCGACGTTGCGCCATCTGATCACACGCACTCTGCAACACGATCACCGCCGCGCCGATCGCACCGCAGCGAAGAGTATCCTGGAAGGAAAAGCATGCAACGCACATACCCCTTCGATCGGTTGCCGTTGGACGCTGGGCGTTGGGGCGTGACGGACTGGCGCTTGCTCGTATGCAGCAATAACCATCTCAATTAGCACACCAAGGCTAGCCACCAGCGACCTCGTATGATGGTTAATCACAATTCTTTTATCGCTACTCTCAACAAACACGGGACAGGGTCACCCAATGGTCTCCATTTTCGCGATATGACCGATGACACGAAATGATATGAATCACAACTCAACCACCGGCTAAAGTTAAACGAAGAAATTGACAATGTTGTGCAAAAAATCATTCCACAATCAATTGTTTGCTGTGAGATAGTTAAGTTATGGTAACGGTCGAGCTAAGTACCGGCTTATTACACGCAATTTAGCTCTATTAACGCGCCTAGATCGCAACGATCAACGACCGGCAATTTGAAACTGTCGTGCAAAAAAAACTCCC
>KZ061652.1:311567-332024 GCA_002091835.1 Anopheles maculatus
GGTATGACGCGAGAGTTCTACGAACGATCGTTTGGTCCGGCCCGTGGTCAACATGCGTTTGGCATTGCACCTGTACTGATGCGCCCCAAGAGCCGTGGTCGAGTGTGGTTAAAGAGCCGCAATCCTTACCGATGGCCACACATGGAGGGTAATTTTTTCGATCATCCGGACGATCTGGCCACGATGGTGGAAGGTATCAAGATGGCGGTACGTATCGGTGAGTCCGAAAGCTTTGCTTCTTACGATGCGAAACTGCTCACCACACCTTTCTACGGTTGTGAGGAGTATCGTTTTCGATCGGACGATTACTGGCGCTGTTGTTTGCGGGAGGTTGGCGCCAGTATTCAGCATCAGTCCGGTACGTGCAAGATGGGCCCGGCCAGCGATCCAGATGCAGTGGTCGATCCGGAACTGCGTGTACATGGTGTCAGCGGATTGCGAGTAGTGGATGCTTCCATGTCAGCTGCCTTTTCACCGACCATTATAACAACGCCATTTGTGTGCGCCGACGGTATGATTGGCACAATCAAATTCCGTAGAAGAGGAGAGACAAACAGAGAATGAGCGAAAGAAAAGCGATGCGTTTTCAGGACGCCAATACAACTAGTCATACTGGGTTACAGATTATTGTGTTAGGTTTTAGATGTACAAAATAATACCAAATAATGTGTAAATAAAAGTTTTTTTACATTCACAATACTTTTGCTTTATGAGTTTTTCTGTGAAATTATAAATAGCTTTTCCTGCCAGCCAATGCAAAAAAAATCC
This sequence comes from Anopheles maculatus, assembly GCA_002091835.1. Lineage (NCBI taxonomy): Eukaryota > Metazoa > Arthropoda > Insecta > Diptera > Culicidae > Anopheles > Anopheles maculatus. Next base: position 312,336 of record KZ061652.1, read on the forward strand.
ATTTGAAAAAAAATATTATACGTATAGAAAAATAAGAGGAATAACAAAAAGCAGAACACTAAGCATGAGAGCGTCCAATGCCATTGGCATGACAAGGGTTAACGAAAAAGCTCCCCGCGGAACCTTACAACAGTCACAGCACGCTCATCAAGAGCTGATGTTATTTCGTTTCTTTGACATCAAACATTCAGACAATCTTTTCAAAATATTACTTTATACAATTTTATGTCATAATAATTTTAATACTTACCTCTTTTTTGGCTCCATCTACGTTGTTCTACGATTTTTCTCATTTTTAGAAAACATCCCCAGTTCCTTTTTCGTACTTTTCTTTTACTCCCCAACGAAACGTGCTGTCAGTGGAGAGTAAAAACACGCTTTTCTTCTATTTCACTTTCCTTACTTAGATTAAATAGTTAAATATAAATACCACTTGGAGTTTTTCACTTCACTTTTCTCACGCCTTTTTCTCTCTCGTTATTCGTTCGAACGAATGGGATATACTTTCCGTGATTTCGGGCTTTGTTTTGTTTTGTTTTTGCTGAATTTCATTCAACCGCGATTCGAAATGGATTATACATACGCATATTGTTGTGATCACCGTTGTTTGTTTTACGTTTTTGCCTAATCGTTAATAAATATGATTGAGATTTGTCTGGCCAATAATAGTGGGCACGAGCGCTCACGCTCAACAGCAGTCTAATCATTACGATCTAACCAATCATTACGATCCAAAATTACATTCTCTCAAGCATGTTAAGATTATTATTTCCTCACCCCCTTTTTGCCCACAATGGTTCAAAAAAGATTTAATGTGTATATCTTATTAGTTCATTGTCCGCTGTTTGATTTAAAAAAATAATTTAAATGAAAAAAGTTTTAAAAAAACGATATCATATTTTACGAAGTAAAAACTTAAGTGGCAGCTCTGGAAAAATGTGCGCAAATTCTAACAACTGCTGCTGCAGCTAAAGCAAATAAAAATATGAAATCAAGCTAACAACAACTGCATTGGAGCGAATTTCGCTTTTGTCAAATTATAATCACATCAATTAAATATCAGCAAAAAAAAACATATCGATCCACTGTGAATTTGAAAAGAGGAATTAATACCAATTCCTTGTATTCCGTGTCACATTCTATCTCACTGAGAAGATTGGTTTTAACGTATTATTTTAGCTTCGTATCACTTCCTATCGATTCCATCGAATTTTGAAACCCAGAAACATACAGCTACAATGGACAACAACATTTAGCGGCAATACAAGCCATCACTGTTTCAATATTCTCTACATCCATCTCGTACGGGGGATAGAGATTTGCGTACAAATTCAGCAAAAGCTTCCATACAGTATGCTTACGTCTTACGATAAATTGATTGCTTATTGAAATAGTGGCTTAGCACTATGTTATATTGATAAGATCAGGCTCGTCGTCCTAAGCCTTCGCTTTGTGTCAGTACTACAGTTCATTTCGTTCGCGCACTCGTCGCTTTCCGATTAAATAGATTTCATTTATGTGGTTTGCTACGCGCACTTTACACACTACAATGATGCAAAATTAATTTTAAACATTGGAGATGCGCGTGCTTTAACACGTTTAGTGTCAGCTTTCTTGGCAATAAATTAAACCAATCGCCGCCGCCGCCGCCGCCGCGTTCTCTTCCCGGCGCTACCTTGAGGGATATTTGTGAAATAAAAAAAAGTTAATCTAATGTTTCCTTACGTATACACATTCGTCAAACGCATTGGGGGTGTGCCCAACGTACCGAGCACGCAAAAAAGAATGCGAATGATTCGTGCTAAAAAAGAACGTAAGCAATTATAAGTTGCCTAACAGCCAAATATCATTCAGCTTGTAGCGCTTTTAATTCCGTGCGAACGATTACACCGGAACACCGGTAGATTCGGTGCCGAAACCGGCTGCCGTGAAGGTGGTTCACTTCTGTACCGTCACCGGTACCGCCGGTAAACGTTTGTTCTGTGTGCTGTAGAAATGCGAACGTAGCGATTCATTCTCCGGGTTAGCCATTACCGAATCAATGAATGCGTTTGTTTCTTCCTGTAGCTGGGCCAGCCGGAGCTGTAGCTCTTGATTGCGCCGGATAAGTTTCACCGTTTTCAGCGCAATATCGAACAGTCCTTTGTGATTGTTCGGGTGGTGAGGTACGTTCTGGTGATGATGATGGAGCGGGTGGTGTGGTTGATAGGATCGGGACCCGGACAGCACGGCGTACGCGGACGACACGCTACTATCCTCGCGGAATCCATCATCATCAAAGTCAGACATGCTGTACGAATTACACCTGCAAAACAAGAGTTAACAATTAGTCCCATGTAGCAAAAGGGAGCACAAAGACTGGGTGTGGGTCTTACCGACAGCTAATGATGCTTCCCAGAGGCGAGAAATCAAAGTTTCGGTCGTCCATCGAGCTGGAACAACCGCTGGAGGAAACGCTCATCGATCGGCGGCTTCGTATTCGCGGACCAGATATGCTTCCGTCTTCCGTATCGATACTGTCCTGCTGATCACTGGATTCGGGACTGGTTTCACAGCCAATGCCCGTACTGGTGTTGCTGATACTGCTGCTACTATTGCACCCGAACTCCATCGAGGAGAAGGTCGACGAATTGGTTGTGTCGTCCATCTGGGGTTCGATGATGCGACTTGCAGCAGACGCTACCACAGACCTCAGGCTACACCTCTCGTACGGCGTTCGGCAACGAACGGATGATTTGTATGATGATGATTGCTTTTGAATTTTACCCACTGCAAATAAACGATTAATTGAACATTATTAAACTAGAGTGAGTTAGAAGTCGGCACAGAGAGTGAGTGAGTAAGTATAAAGAGTGAGTTAGTATAAAGAGTGAAATAAACTCTTTTTGCTTATTTGAAACCATACTTTCACTTGCGGTATTTAACTCACTCACTCACTCTTACTCAGTGTACACATCTCTAGTTTCGTCAGGTTTGGACAAAGTCCATGTCTCAGAGGCGTATGTGAGTACTGGGACTATAAAGGTTTTGTACAGTCCCAGCTTCGTCCGTCGCGACAGGTATTTTGAGTGGAGAAGTTTCCTCAGACTGTAGTATGACCGGTTGGCAGCCAGCACCCTTGCGCGCAATTCAACTTCTATGTTGTCGTCGGTGCTGACTTTTGACCCCAGATAGGTGAAGTTTTGGACGACTTCGAAGGTGCAATCACCTATCTGTACATCACCCCTGCGTAGATCAGTGTTTGTTAGCAGGGCCGCTGGTGGTGCCACCATCATTTTGGTTTTTGCCTCGTTGATCTCCAACCCGAGGTTCAGTGCCGCATGCTCGATCCTTTGGTAAGCTTCTGCTACATAGGAGAGCCTCAAACCAATGATGTCTATGTCATCAGCGTATGCCAGGATCTGGAGCGACTTATAGAAGATGGTCCCCAAAGTTTCCACCTCCGAGTCTCGGATGGCCCTCTCTAGCGCCAGATTGAATAGGAGGCAAGCAAGCCCGTCTCCCTGGCGCAGACCCTTGGTGGATATAAATAGACGGCTCAAACAGGTGGTGGCGTGTATTATCGTGTGTCGTGCACTTTAACACGTAGTCCTCTTCTCTCTCTTTGAATACAAGCGAGCCTTTAATTTTCAGTGTCGGTCACCACGCGTGTCACCACACCTCTTGGTTTCTCTTCCGCTTTACGACGATCATGTACATTCCACGGAAGCGCTTGCCCTCTTACACACATATCAACCGACAGACAGCCAACAGCGCGGCATGATGGTATGTAGAGTACGCCCCAAGATCAACCAAAAAAGGAAGGTAACTTTTACCAATCGACACGCAAGTATTTTGATATCAATGAAGGGTGTAAACACAAGGCAAAAACCACCAAAAGCGAAACGTTTAAACCCGTTCTCCTTTCCGATGTGTTGTTGTTTCAGTGCCACTTTTTCGGGTAAAAAGGCACCAAAATATGACCTCCAGTTCCAATCACTCTCTGCGTATCTGGACCGGTATAAGCGGTGCGTCGTTTTGTAGGGCTTTTGCTGCGGCAAAAATGGGGAGAGAAAATAAAGTTTAATTTTAATCGTTGACCACTACATTACACGTACATCCACAACAACACATCCACAATTAATGATCGTGCCGTATTTTCAAGGACAGTGTACCGTTACCAGGGTACACCTTAGTTTTATGGTTTTATGGTAAAGACATTTTTATTGAAAACTTTTACTTTTACCCGCGTCACAGAAAAAATGTTCCGCGTTCGGTCATAGTTGTCGATTTCATCATTTATTCTCGTTTATTTCAGCATGTAGGCGAAAGCGAACGAATTCTCCGACGAAGCCGATAACACCCAACGAACGCAAAACCGATCGACGACTCACACACAAATCGGGATTAAAATCGGGACCATCTGAAGTGGAGTGTGTTTCGATGCCAAACTTAATTATGTCAAGGCTGTATCTGATTTGCTGATGTTGAGCACCCGAGCGAGTCATCGCCCCTGTTCAAGAAGACCGGTCCTAGCCGGTCATCGGAATAGGAGCGGCGGTCTGTATCGCAACGAAACGGCTTTTTTACGCTAGATGCGCTAGGAGGCAAGCGACAAAAACACAACACAAAATCGCCCATATTTTGCGAAAGATGACCCCAAAAGCGAATGCAAAAAGGAATCCTAATCTTGTGCGATATTCCTTACCATATACCAATAAACCAATGGGTCTCACATTTCGTCATCGCAGGCTTAATGAGCTCGATTTTCGCGAGTCGTTTGATAGGTTTCAAGCAGGATTTAGGGCAGGATCTATAAATTGCCTGTTGGACATATCACACGATTCGATTCCCACCGTGAAGACCTTTGCTTGTGTTTTCGTTCGATTGTCAAATGCTAAACGCAGTAAAGAACTGAACATTAATATTCGTGTCGCACTCCTGGAGCTATAAAGAGTTCAACGCTGAAAAGCGATCCCGATGGATCGCGCAAAAAAAAAGTCTCACCTAAAGTTTATTGACATTCGAGATATTGGTGTACAGTTTGCAGCTGGCTGTGTTTAGGTCATCAATAAAAGTGTCACGTACTTGTGTGAGCATGCTGTGGCTACCTTTCGGCCAATAATTCGTCGATAGCCATGCAAGAATTCAACATAGTGGAGAGATTCTGAAGCTGCTTACCAAGTGAGAAACACTCATTACCGTCGTGGCGTAAGCGATCGCCCATGCTGGGAAACAAGCGTTGCAAGATGACCGGAGAGGGTCACCGAAACCGAAAGTCGACAAACCGGATCCCTCGATCTTGGAGCCATAGATCGGATACCGGATCGCGGGCATGCTTGTCGACATTCTCCGTGCGGTCGGTAGAAGGTGTAGCGACGAACCTTCTAATCGCCATCCGTTCATCGACGAGCCTATTCTAGCCCCTAATCGACGGTGTCCGAGTGTGTGTGGCGGTGGTTGGCTGGCTGGCTGGCTGGCTGAGAACTTGCTCGATGTAGGTCACAACATTCAGTATGGTTACGTCCAGCGAACACGCATCGCAATCGCCTTTACCGATTAGCTCAACGTTAAACACTGCCAGCAGCAGCAACATTGCCGGGTCTCGGAAGTCTCGCTAGATCGCCGCTGTCACACGGTCCGTTGCAGCTGTCCGCTGTGTACGTATAAACTGTTTGGCGAGGAACACGGCCTACCTGAACTTCACCTTCGCGGCACACGGTACAGCACGACCGACCGACGGTATGCAAAAACCTGGCCAGTTGCGAAGAGGCAACTATCTCGAATCGCGATCGTGTGTAACCGATCGGTGTCGATTTGAACAATTTGATGCGCATCGTGGGCCGCATTGATACGCACTAAGCGCGCATCAAGTACCCGTTGGACACGCTTGCACACACCCGCCCATCTGTCGCTATTATGGCGCTTTCGATCAAGAACTACCTCCTCCAACAGTCTGTGATCGAGCCCGCCAAACATCGCGTACGTGCGCGCTCACAACGATCTATCACGAACGCGAGGACACCTCGAATCGTTGATCGGCTTTCGGCCTCCCCGCTCTAATGTTCGATAGCTTAACACTCGTCTGGGGCAGTGTTTAGATGGCTTTGAAGGAGCACACATTTTCCCACCCGAGGCGAAAACGACTTCTTAACGGCTTCAACGGATAGGCTGCATTAGACGTTTTGGATTAGTTGCATTTCGTTTCTTGCCGCGAATGGTAGTTTTTTGGTCGATGTGGATCTTGATCCTCGTACTCGTTTGACGTGCGCAACGTACACATCGACTGCTGTGTGTTAAGACCCATACGAGGACACTCATCATCTGTTACTGACGGTGGAACGTAAGTGCTTTCAAGGTGCGAAGTGCAGCATGGGCATTATTGGTTAAACTTCGAGCGTGCACTACCGTAGAATTCTAACCACGATCGTAAACGCATGTGAAGCAGTGTGTAACACATTAGTTCTAATTATTACTATTATTTACAATTTAAAAAACTAGTTTAAAGTGCTTCAACCTTCTTCAACTACCTATTATTCACCACTGGAAACAAGGCAGTAGTATACAAGGCTATAACAAGTTAAACGTTTAGACGAGAACTATAATTTAAGCTTAAAATAACAACAAAAACAAACCCTCAAGTTGATGGATTCCTAATTCCACACTTAGTGAGCGCTCCTATAATTAACCAGATGATCAACCCGCATCAATATCATTCGAAACAGATTGGATTCTTGACAGAATTCAATTGCGTGCGTGTCACTCTTAAGGACACGACGAGCTTGACATTTCGTCTGGAGTATGGAATAGAATGGAATAAGAAGGTTACTAATCTTGTTTTGCTTTTAGTTTCCTGTTCTCTAAATCGACGTAACTAAAACACAAGAGCATCACATTAGATGTCAAGCAGAAATAATTCATCCGGTATCATATAGACACGGACGTGATCTTTGCTTTACCACACCTCACAATATCCTGCCTTTAACCATAAAAACTTTATAGAATCGAAACTGGCGCTCTTCTGTTTTTTGTTGTACTAATTTCTTGACGGACACAGTGATTGTTTCCTTATTACCTGCTTGCGCAATTGCCGCCATGTCTGTCTTGTACCCATTCCAACAAATCTAACGAACGAATCGATCATTCCATCTTTGACATTAGATGCGGCATTTTTCACAAATGAATAGCGCTTCTCTTGTTGTAAAAAAAACCTTGCGCACTAAGCTTCGAATCGATTACTTGCTATGTCCTCCATCAAAAAAACAAAACCTGTACAATCGATCTAAAGATGGAAGACCGGTGTTATGAGGCACAAAATTAGCATTAGGGAGAAGAAAAAAACTGCACATCCTACCTTCGAATGCTTGCGATCTTCAACCATTAAGATATCAATACGTTCTTTCGCGCTTCCCCTCCACAGATGGCACGACCAGTGACAGTCGGCACGCGATGCCTTTGTCCGCTGCTAATGGTGTTGCTGCTCACGATCGATACACCGGTGCACGGTCAGCAATCGATCATCTTGGAAAGTCTGTTCGATGAGCTGAGCTTACTGATGCGCACCGGGCCCAATGCATCCGTGCCGATACCGGAGACGAAGCAAATTCGAAAGGAGTACGATTTTGTCGTCATTGGTGCAGGTTCGGGCGGGTCCGTCATGGCCAACCGTTTAAGCGAAGTACCCGAGTGGAGTGTATTGTTGCTGGAGGTGGGCAAGGAAGAAAACATGGTGTCGAACGTTCCGCTGACGGCGGGTTTGACCACAGCCACAGGTACGGGGTTCTTGATTGGGCGTCCGATGGGACCGTTTCTTAACTTCAAGTTTTGTTGTATAATTATAGGCTACAGCTGGGGATACCGATCGGATCCGATGCGTAATGCATGCAAGGGTCTTGAGCAGGGTGTCTGTTATTGGCCCAAAGGACGCGGGCTGGGTGGAACGAGTTTGATCAACTTCTTGCTGTACGGACGCGGACATCACCGTGACTACGACGAGTGGGAACAAGCAGGGAACTACGGTTGGGGCTATCGAAATGTTCGCAAGTACTTCGAGAAGGCGGAGAAAATCAAAGGAAAGCCTGACAACCCTTACGGCTATCTGCATATAGAGGAAAGCTCGTTTGAAACACCGATGTTGAGGCGGTACATCGAGGCTGGTAGACGATTCGGCTACCGAAATATCAATCCGAACGATCCGGTGCAGCTTGGTTTCTACAAAGCACAGGCCACGATGGTTAATGGTGAGCGTTGTAGTGCGGCCCGTGCATACTTGAAGCCTGTCGGCTATCGGCCAAACCTGGACATCTCGACCCACTCGTGGGCTACTAAAATATTGATCGATCCTAACACAAAGACGGCGTATGGAGTAGAATTTACCAAGAACAAGCGTGTCTACACCGTTCGAGTCCGGAAGGAAGTTATTCTAGCTGCGGGTGCGATTGCCTCTCCTCAGCTGCTGATGCTGTCTGGTGTGGGACCTCGTGAACATCTCGAGCAGCTAGGCATCCCAGTAATCAAGGACCTTCGCGTGGGTTACAACCTGCAAGATCATCAAACCCTGTCTGGGTTGGTGTTCACCATTAATCAACCAGTCAGCATCCGAGAGCGAGATATGCGCCGTCCGGTTAACTTCCTTAACTATCTTGTAGCCCGCCGTGGCCCATTCACCGTACCCGGTGGAGCAGAAGGCATTGCGTTCGTGAAGACGAACAATTCCCGCTCGCCGGACGACTATCCCGATGTGGAGCTAGTGCTGGGTACGGGTGCAGTCAACAACGACGAGTCCGGAGCCCTTCGCTACACGTTTGGTATGACGCGAGAGTTCTACGAACGATCGTTTGGTCCGGCCCGTGGTCAACATGCGTTTGGCATTGCACCTGTACTGATGCGCCCCAAGAGCCGTGGTCGAGTGTGGTTAAAGAGCCGCAATCCTTACCGATGGCCACACATGGAGGGTAATTTTTTCGATCATCCGGACGATCTGGCCACGATGGTGGAAGGTATCAAGATGGCGGTACGTATCGGTGAGTCCGAAAGCTTTGCTTCTTACGATGCGAAACTGCTCACCACACCTTTCTACGGTTGTGAGGAGTATCGTTTTCGATCGGACGATTACTGGCGCTGTTGTTTGCGGGAGGTTGGCGCCAGTATTCAGCATCAGTCCGGTACGTGCAAGATGGGCCCGGCCAGCGATCCAGATGCAGTGGTCGATCCGGAACTGCGTGTACATGGTGTCAGCGGATTGCGAGTAGTGGATGCTTCAATCTTCCCAATCATACCGTCGGCGCACACAAATGGCGTTGTTATAATGGTCGGTGAAAAGGCAGCTGACATGGTGAAGGATTATTGGCACAATCAAATTCCGTAGAAGAGGAGAGACAAACAGAGAATGAGCGAAAGAAAAGCGATGCGTTTTCAGGACGCCAATACAACTAGTCATACTGGGTTACAGATTATTGTGTTAGTTTTTAGATGTACAAAGTAATACCAAATAATGTTTAATTAAAAGTTTTTTTACATTTACAATACTTATGCTTTATGAGTTTTTCTGTGAAATAATGCATGGCTTTTCCTGCCAACCAATGTAAAAAAATCCATTGGAAAAAAAATATTATACGTATAGAAAAATAAGAGGAATAACAAAAAGCAAAACACTAAGCATGAGAGCGTTCAATGCCATTGGCATGACAAGGGTTAACGAAAAAGCTCCCCGCGGAACCTTACAACAGTCGCAGCACGCTCATCAAGAGCTGATGTTATTTCGTTTCTTTGACATCAAACATTCAGACAATCTTTTCAAAATATAACTTCATACAAATTTATGTTTAAATAATTTTAATACTTACCTCTTTTTGGACTCTATGTACGTTGTTCTACGATTTTTCTCACTTTAAGAAAATATCCACAGTTCCTTTTTCATACTTTTCTTTTACTCCCCAACGAAACGTGCTGTCAGTGGAGAGTAAAAACACGCTTTTCTTCTATTTCACTTTCCTTACTTAGATTAAATAGTTAAATATAAATACCACTTGGAGTTTTTCACTTCACTTTTCTCACGCCTTTTTCTCTCTCGTTATTCGTTCGAACGAATGGGATATACTTTCCGTGATTTCGGGCTTTGTTTTGTTTTGTTTTTGCTGAATTTCATTCAACCGCGATTCGAAATGGATTATACATACGCATATTGTTGTGATCACCGTTGTTTGTTTTACGTTTTTGCCTAATCGTTAATAAATATGATTGAGATTTGTCTGGCCAATAATAGTGGGCACGAGCGCTCACGCTCAACAGCAGTCTAATCATTACGATCTAACCAATCATTACGATCCAAAATTACATTCTCTCAAGCATGTTAAGATTATTATTTCCTCACCCCCTTTTTGCCCACAATGGTTCAAAAAAGATTTAATGTGTATCTCTTATTAGTTCATTGTCCGCTGTTTGATTTAAAAAAATAATTTAAATGAAAAAAGTTTTAAAAAAACGATATCATATTTTACGAAGTAAAAACTTAAGCGGCAGCTCTGGAAAAATGTGCGCAAATTCTAACAACTGCTGCTGCAGCTAAAGCAAATAAAAATATGAAATCAAGCTAACAACAACTGCATTGGAGCGAATTTCGCTTTTGTCAAATTATAATCACATCAATTAAATATCAGCAAAAAAAAACATATCGATCCACTGTGAATTTGAAAAGAGGAATTAATACCAATTCCTTGTATTCCGTGTCACATTCTATCTCACTGAGAAGATTGGTTTTAACGTATTATTTTAGCTTCGTATCACTTCCTATCGATTCCATCGAATTTTGAAACCCAGAAACATACAGCTACAATGGACAACAACATTTAGCGGCAATACAAGCCATCACTGTTTCAATATTCTCTACATCCATCTCGTACGGGGGATAGAGATTTGCGTACAAATTCAGCAAAAGCTTCCATACAGTATGCTTACGTCTTACGATAAATTGATTGCTTATTGAAATAGTGGCTTAGCACTATGTTATATTGATAAGATCAGGCTCGTCGTCCTAAGCCTTCGCTTTGTGTCAGTACTACAGTTCATTTCGTTCGCGCACTCGTCGCTTTCCGATTAAATAGTTTTCATATATGTGGTTTGCTACGCGCACTTTACACACTACTAATGATGAAAAATTAATTTTAAACATTGGAGATGCGCGTACTTTAACACGTTTAGTGTCAGCTTTCTTGGCAATAAATTAAACCAATCGCCGCCGCCGCCGCCGCCGCGTTCTCTTCCCGGCGCTACCTTGAGGGATATTTGTGAAATAAAAAAAAGTTAATCTAATGTTTCCTTACGTATACACATTCGTCAAACGCATTGGGGGTGTGCCCAACGTACCGAGCACGCAAAAAAGAATGCGAATGATTCGTGCTAAAAAAGAACGTAAGCAATTATAAGTTGCCTAACAGCCAAATATCATTCAGCTTGTAGCGCTTTTAATTCCGTGCGAACGATTACACCGGAACACCGGTAGATTCGGTGCCGAAACCGGCTGCCGTGAAGGTGGTTCACTTCTGTACCGTCACCGGTACCGCCGGTAAACGTTTGTTCTGTGTGCTGTAGAAATGCGAACGTAGCGATTCATTCTCCGGGTTAGCCATTACCGAATCAATGAATGCGTTTGTTTCTTCCTGTAGCTGGGCCAGCCGGAGCTGTAGCTCTTGATTGCGCCGGATAAGTTTCACCGTTTTCAGCGCAATATCGAACAGTCCTTTGTGATTGTTCGGGTGGTGAGGTACGTTCTGGTGATGATGATGGAGCGGGTGGTGTGGTTGATAGGATCGGGACCCGGACAGCACGGCGTACGCGGACGACACGCTACTATCCTCGCGGAATCCATCATCATCAAAGTCAGACATGCTGTACGAATTACACCTGCAAAACAAGAGTTAACAATTAGTCCCATGTAGCAAAAGGGAGCACAAAGACTGGGTGTGGGTCTTACCGACAGCTAATGATGCTTCCCAGAGGCGAGAAATCAAAGTTTCGGTCGTCCATCGAGCTGGAACAACCGCTGGAGGAAACGCTCATCGATCGGCGGCTTCGTATTCGCGGACCAGATATGCTTCCGTCTTCCGTATCGATACTGTCCTGCTGATCACTGGATTCGGGACTGGTTTCACAGCCAATGCCCGTACTGGTGTTGCTGATACTGCTGCTACTATTGCACCCGAACTCCATCGAGGAGAAGGTCGACGAATTGGTTGTGTCGTCCATCTGGGGTTCGATGATGCGACTTGCAGCAGACGCTACCACAGACCTCAGGCTACACCTCTCGTACGGCGTTCGGCAACGAACGGATGATTTGTATGATGATTGCTTTTGAATTTTACCCACTGCAAATAAACGATTAATTGAACATTATTAAACTATCGATCACGTTAATCTCATTACAAATGTTAATCTAATCTATATACTTTCACACAGTACTTTCGTTGTGCGAGATACAAATTCAACCTTTAAATTGGAGAACTAAAATATCTAATTATCCAAATGCTTCATACCAAATATGAATTCCCCCGGCTTCTTCCCGTTGCGTCACTGCTGTCTAGAATTTCAACAAAGTTGCAAAAATCCTAATGTTGTGGGAACGGCCCGGGGAAAAACACTTCCCGACACCACTTGAACTGTTGTTAGGTGACATGAACCGTCCCACCAGTAACGTAGCACGTAACGTCCAGCATCCGAGAGCGAGATATGCGCCGTCCGGTTAACTTCCTTAACTATCTTGTAGCCCGCCGTGGCCCATTCACCGTACCCGGTGGAGCAGAAGGCATTGCGTTCGTGAAGACGAACAATTCCCGCTCGCCGGACGACTATCCCGATGTGGAGCTAGTGCTGGGTACGGGTGCAGTCAACAACGACGAGTCCGGAGCCCTTCGCTACACGTTTGGTATGACGCGAGAGTTCTACGAACGATCGTTTGGTCCGGCCCGTGGTCAACATGCGTTTGGCATTGCACCTGTACTGATGCGCCCCAAGAGCCGTGGTCGAGTGTGGTTAAAGAGCCGCAATCCTTACCGATGGCCACACATGGAGGGTAATTTTTTCGATCATCCGGACGATCTGGCCACGATGGTGGAAGGTATCAAGATGGCGGTACGTATCGGTGAGTCCGAAAGCTTTGCTTCTTACGATGCGAAACTGCTCACCACACCTTTCTACGGTTGTGAGGAGTATCGTTTTCGATCGGACGATTACTGGCGCTGTTGTTTGCGGGAGGTTGGCGCCAGTATTCAGCATCAGTCCGGTACGTGCAAGATGGGCCCGGCCAGCGATCCAGATGCAGTGGTCGATCCGGAACTGCGTGTACATGGTGTCAGCGGATTGCGAGTAGTGGATGCTTCAATCTTCCCAATCATACCGTCGGCGCACACAAATGGCGTTGTTATAATGGTCGGTGAAAAGGCAGCTGACATGGTGAAGGATTATTGGCACAATCAAATTCCGTAGAAGAGGATAGACAGACAGTGAATGAGCGAAAGAAAAGCGATGCGTTTTCAGGACGTCAATACAACTAGTCATACTGGGTTACAGATTATTGTGTTAGTAAAATCTACCCGACACATTTTTTAGCTTAAATCATATTGCATCGCGCTTCGGAATAATGAATAGAACTCATTCTCGGTGCCCGTCACTGTGTTGCCATTCGTCAGTAAAAACATTGTTCAGTTGGTAAGCGATTTAAATAAATACCACCTCCAACCGAAACACGCTCACCGCGCGCTCTCCTTGAGCTGCGTTCTGGAGCAGATCCGGTCCGACGGTAATAAATACCAAGAGTCGCAAAGAAGCAAAGGGACGGTACAAAAGAGCACTTCACGCCCGCACCTTCTCTCGCCACACACACGCACAGTGCTGACCGGGTAGGCAAGATCACGTTCTGGGCCACTGGAGTGAAGTCAACAAGCTTGCCGATCTGTTCGACTGCGTTCGAGCTCTCTCTCCCTGTTGCCATCAGCAGATTTTCCGCCGAAGTGTGAAGTGGTGGCATAGACGAACGATACTCTCGCGTCATCAGAGTTGAAACCTAGGCACGCAGCCGTAACCTCCAACAGCAGACAGCTCGGACAAAAGAGAGAATGCGTTAAGGAAGCAAAGATCGTCACAGTTTGATAAAGAAACAAACAGAAAAGCTAATCCCACTAGCAAAGTGTACAGTAAGCACTGCCTAAGGAGTTAGCTTAACGCTACCTCCTCAGGTCTCAGGTGTTCTCTTGGCAACACGGCTGTCCTTAATTATTTGTCCAAATAGTTATTTACACAGCTCCAGCAACGGTGCGGCCATTCACCCGTAATAAGCTCTCCTCTCGAATACTCTTGTTAATAGTTTAAATTCCCACCGATTGTTTGCACCCTCGAGAATATCGGCACTGCCTGCCAGTCTCTTAATCATCAACGCGATACGCAAGACACCGTCTACTTGCACCCGGTCTGAATCTGCGGGTGCCACACATTGCAGGGCCCGCGCACATCGGAAAGGGGCAGACAGTTTTGTAAAACCCATCCGGCACACAACGTGCACAGAGTTGCAAACACGTTTTCACACTCGCGCGTCCCAGACCCGGTCCCAGGGGCCACGTGGATGCAACCGATGTCGAGAGCGGGAGAAACGGTTCCGCCTGGTTCCGCTGCCCAGTCAACTATTGCGCGAACTAGCAAGTAGATTTTTGTGCCTGTGTGTATGTGGACCTCTGTTCAGGGTGGAGAGTGTTGTGGGAGAGTCATCAACAAACAAGCAGGAAGTCACACATTCATCCCTCCAAAGCCACCGCCGCCGTCTGCTACTGTGCGACACTTTACGTCAGCCTATCCATTGTCGTGAGCGAATCGAGAGCGTAAGTACAGTGCACGGCACAGTACGGCATACACATGCCGTGACACGGACCGGGTACGATGGCAGCACAGGCGACGCTAAAAACCACGTGCTCGGCCACTATCACGCGTGAGGTACAACACTTTCGCACGAACAAACACATCGACGCCGGGTTAGCAACGCAACGCGCGCGCTGACGTCGGTCTATTATGTTACTGCATCCTTTGGCAATTCCATCCACGCCGCAACTAGCAACGCACATCCGTTTCGGCCATGCTTCCGTTCTAAGCTTCAGCTGCAACGAAATTGATACATTATTTATTCAGCGCTGTTTTTGTGTTTTACCCGTCGGATTTCTCTAATGATTCTACTAGAGTCCTTCGTTTTTTTTTTTTGTTTGCTCTCTCGGTTTTGTTCACGAGGCCTAACGCGAGCTGTTTGGGTCACGTGTCCGCTTTGTTCCACAGCCATACAGGCAGGCAGCGCTTCTCATTACTGAGACGTAGGCCTCGTCCAGACTGACCAGGTCTGATGTTGTTGTGTGGGAGGATGTTTTGAGGGGAAGATGTAAGGAAGACGAAAGAAAACAGGGCTCTATGAAGCTTATAAAATGAGGCGATAATACAATCTTTGCCGACACAGCCCAGAGTCTCTGTTTGTTTTACTTCGTTTGCTACACTGTCTGTGTTCTCGGCATTACAGCATGCTTGAGACGGATATTTGTATTTTTTAGGGCTTTGTATGCTAGTTTTTTTTTATTATTGTTTAGCTAAAGTGATTAAAACCAACATTACTATAAAGTTAATCCAACTTATAGGCAATCTTAAAGCACGAGATGATCGGTATGGTACAGTAAGGGAAAGTAACCATCAACAACACGCCAGGTTTTGGGCTTTAAGCTAGACTAGATGGAGATCTCTCCTATCATACGGAGAGCATGTTTAGCTGTAGGTAATTAAGGTGTTTATCGAAAATCTGTTCAACATAGAAAGTAACTATCACTCAACCACACCTTATAACACGCCTTTCGCGCGTCACGCAAAATGAATGTTTGAATTGACGTCATTTCGATCTAACCATTTCTACGACCATATATCCCAGCCCCGGAAGTGGTGAGAGTGTGCGATGACAACAATCTTTGGGCGGAGGCTATACACACTCCTTAGTGCAGAAATAAGCACTTTGTTTAAAATCGCGACCATCGGTACACTTTTACAACCAAACGCTTGCATACGTCACGTGTGCTAGCAAGTGATCGGATCTCTCTGGACCGACTACAGACCATCGTCCGGCGCAGAAAGACAAAAAAAAGTGTAGCAGTTGAGCAATCGAAGTGTGGATGATGAAATGTGTGTTGGAGGAGTTTGAATTTTCAACCTGACACATGTCAGCTGGTTTAGACGTGTCCCCCCCAACAACAACAAAACAGGCAAACACTTTTCAAACCCAGGGATTATGGGCTGGGATTAAAGAAAACTTCAGCATAAAACAACAGTGAAGAGATGGAATTCAAGCTGAATTACGTTTACATAACACGCCACACCTCGGCGTAACGTGCTTCCCTCGGCGGTATCACATTCGTCCACCGGTTCAAGTTGCTGCGAACGCAACACTCAACACCGCGTGCGCTTGCGGGAGAACTTTTACTTTCATTCCCTCACAGCCGCTTCTGATGAATCTCGCCAGCGGTCGCGGTGCATTTTAATGGAAACAAACCGCTCCACCGAGTGCCGCGGATACGGTTGCCGTTTGCCTTTTGCATTCGCAATGCCGTGTGCTGATTTCGCCGATCGTCGCTTCTCGCTCTAGCTCAAACGAACATCAACAACAACAAAAAGCAAACGGAAACGCACTCTCAGTGACGAGAGAGCACGTTGACTGTAGCGGCCGCCGCGCATGATGGTTGGCGCGCGCAGTAACACACCACACAGTACAGCACTTGCCAATACACGTGACAAGCGCGCCATGAAACGCGCGGACCGCAAACCGTAGGCCTCCGGCAGTAAGCACAACTGGCGGCACCCCTTCCATATGTCCAACGGTGAAGTCTGTGTGTTTGTGTTTGTGCATACGGAGGCAGCTCTGTCAACTACGGGCAGGTCGCGATATTTAGACTTACGACCAACCCGTTGTCAGATCATCTCTCCTTCCCGTTCGGGTCGTGTTTATTCAGCTTCGATCGGAGGAGCGGGTTTCGCATATGTATCGCAGGCTAGAGATACGCTACCTTGAGGGAACGATCATCATCGTATCACAAACTCGATCAAGATTGCCCCGGAGGGGTTCAATTCATTTGAAATTGACGTTTCATCTCGTATGCGCATTGCGACCTACCCCAACCGAAATCGGGCCTCCTAACTGTAGGAGCCTGCGCCTGCGACAGTAGACTACACGGAACTATTAATCTGTCACTCACGCTATCTCGCGAGTACGATTGATCTATGATCCGATGTGCATCATCATGGTCCACGTGCGTATTCGATCACTTGTAAGGCACGCGCTCACCGCCTACAGATCCCCAATCACGTGGACACTTCGTGGCTTTCCCCTATACTTATCGCTTAACAGACATCTATCTAAAACACTTTTTCTTTTGTGTGTGGCCCTACCATAGTTTATCACGGAGAAGTTGGCAACAGCCAATGGTATGCCGGTGGTTTGCGCCGTTTGCGGTGCCGGACTGGGACTTGGTGACATCGGTGGTGATTCGCTTCGGGATTCCAATGGCGATAACGGGTCCAGTAAGCGATCTTTACCGGTCTCTTCACCACCGGTTGCCGGTGCTTTCGTCATAGAAAGTGGCATTATTGCTGCTGCTGCTTCTGATGATGATGGTGTCGACGGAATCGACGGTTTATTGCCAACGTGTTCCGATGTCCGACGAGTGCCAAGATTCACTAAAACAAAAGAAAGGAAACACATTAATTAGAACCGTTTTCTTTGAAGATGAGGTACATCATCGATCTTTAAACACCGAGGTTAAGCAGAGGTCCAAAAATAGAGAAAACAACGCAGATTATAAAATGCTTTTTAAAAAGGAAGAAAATATATTTTCCTCCCTTACGAAACACTTCCTCCTATCAGTGCTTTATCGCAGTTTTTGGAAGCTTTTCTTTTTCTACTATTTGCAAACACTGCCCACCCAGATAATACACTTTCCCTGTTGCACGGTGCTCGCGGTGGTCTCTTAAAAATAGAGAAACCAAGTATTGGGACCGAAAAACACATCCAACTCTTTGTTATCAGTGGACCAACGAGACCACCGAAACGGCATGTCAAAATAGTGACACAGGATGTAGCAATACCTAAGTACTCATCAACACGAACCCGCCATCTGCGATAATAAGAAAGTGGTTTTAATTTTATTGGTGGTTTCCTCCTTGGCCAGCTCTCGAAGCATGTTTCCATCGATTCCAAAAAAGGAAAACTTAAACACGGCCCAAAAAATTCGACCGACACGTCGTGTGTGTTGGCTCTCGCTGATAGTGTCTCTGTCAGACAGACGAAAATAGGCCGGTCTTACCGAAAATAACATCAAATAAAATGTTGTATTGTGTCCGGTTTACGTATCAGACCGCCGCCACTGGATTGAAATTAGCAGGCTCTGTTTGCTTGATCAGAAACATAAAACAAAAAATTTCATCACATTGTAAACAACAATCTGTCATTTATCTCTTCACATCTGTAATTATATTTTGTTAAGTTTTACTAGCTTATCAGACACTGGGAGTCTTTCGAACTCTGCTCTGGTCATGCTTAGTTCCGTCTGCTACTTTATATCAAAACATTGAATTAAAACACGGCTTCGATAGTCCGGTGTTATTCCCAAGACATGCCCAGCCCAGCAGTGCCTAGTTCTACTAGTTTCTACTCAACTATTGCTCCTTTATCTGTTGATTTGGAGCAGCTATCATCTAAACAGTCGAAGAATTGCTCTTCTTTCCAGGACAAACTCATTAGAGCCGAAGAAATACACAGTATATTAAAAGGATCCAGTGCGATCACGCTTTTTGGACCTAAAATTGGGATTTGATGAATTCTCTTTGACATTGATATCTTGGTCTACTCCTCAGTTTCTATCAAATAATGACTTGTTATCTATGAGTGTGTTTTCCCATACTCTACAAAATCTATCCTATTAATTGTAAGAATATGATCAAAATAAAGATCAACAACAAGAGATTAATAGGACCTAATTTTTTTTTGTATTACCTCTTCAAACCGGCTTGTCTCCGATGAGTTTGTGAGTTATCAAACTCTGAAATATTCTGTTTAATCCAACATTCTTTAGTAGCGACGTGATCCTTAAGAGGAGAATTTTGCTCAGATTGCCATATTTTTCAAGCTAGTTTTATGCTTTGAACATAAAAAGTTGCGCATTCATGATACATAGAAATCTGAAACACGCAAAACGCGAATTCTTCATTCCAAAATAGCCATTCCATCCATCCAAGAACAATCTGATACGTAAACCGGACACAATACAACATTTTATTTGGTGTTATTTTCGGTAAGACCGGCCTATTTTCGTCTGTCTGACAGAGACACTATCAGCGAGAGTCACACACACGACGTCTCGGTCGAATTTTTTGGGCCGTGTTTAAGTTTTCCTTTTTTGGAATCGATGGAAACATGCTTCGAGAGCTGGCCAAGGAGGAAACCACCAATAAAATTAAAACCACTTTCTTATTATCGCAGATGGCGGGTTCGTGTTGATGAGTACTTAGGTATTGCTACATCCTGTGTCACTATTTTGACATGCCGTTTCGGTGGTCTCGTTGGTCCACTGATAACAAAGAGTTGGATGTGTTTTTCGGTCCCAATACTTGGTTTCTCTATTTTTAAGAGACCACCGCGAGCACCGTGCA
>KZ061652.1:332548-363659 GCA_002091835.1 Anopheles maculatus
GCGCGCGCAGTAACACACCACACAGTACAGCACTTGCCAATACACGTGACAAGCGCGCCATGAAACGCGCGGACCGCAAACCGTAGGCCTCCGGCAGTAAGCACAACTGGCGGCACCCCTTCCATATGTCCAACGGTGAAGTATGTGTGTTTGTGTTCGTGCATACGGAGGCAGCTCTGTCAACTACGGGCAGGTCGCGATATTTAGACTTACGACCAACCCGTTGTCAGATCATCTCTCCTTTCCGTTCGGGCCGTGTTTATTCAGCTTCGATCGGGTTTCGCATATGTATCGCAGGCTAGAGATACGCTACCTTGAGGGAACGATCATCATCGTATCACAAACTCGATCAAGATTGCCCCGGAGGGGTTCAATTCATTTGAAATTGACGTTTCATCTCGTATGCGCATTGCGACCTACCCCAACCGAAATCGGGCCTCCTAACTGTAGGAGCCTGCGCCTGCGACAGTAGACTACACGGAACTATTAATCTGTCACTCACGCTATCTCGCGAGTACGATTGATCTATGATCCGATGTGCATCATCATGGTCCACGTGCGTATTCGATCACTTGTAAGGCACGCGCTCACCGCCTACAGATCCCCAATCACGTGGACACTTCGTGGCTTTCCCCTATACTTAT
Organism: Anopheles maculatus; assembly: GCA_002091835.1. Classification (NCBI taxonomy): domain Eukaryota; kingdom Metazoa; phylum Arthropoda; class Insecta; order Diptera; family Culicidae; genus Anopheles; species Anopheles maculatus. Next base: position 333,193 of record KZ061652.1, read on the forward strand.
CGCTTAACAGACATCTAAAACACTTTTTCTTTTGTGTGTGCCCCTACCATAGTTTATCACGGAGAAGTTGGCAACAGCCAATGGTATGCCGGTGGTTTGCGCCGTTTGCGGTGCCGGACTGGGACTTGGTGACATCGGTGGTGATTCGCTTCGGGATTCCAATGGCGATAACGGGTCCAGTAAGCGATCTTTACCGGTCTCTTCACCACCGGTTGCCGGTGCTTTCGTCATAGAAAGTGGCATTATTGCTGCTGCTGCTGCTTCTGATGATGATGGTGTCGACGGAATCGACGGTTTATTGCCAACGTGTTCCGATGTCCGACGAGTGCCAAGATTCACTAAAACAAAAGAAAGGAAACACATTAATTAGAACCGTTTTCTTTGAAGATGAGGTACATCATCGATCTTTAAACACCGAGGTTAAGCAGAGGTCCAAAAATAGAGAAAACAACGCAGATTATAAAATGCTTTTTAAAAAGGAAGAAAATATATTTTCCTCCCTTACGAAACACTTCCTCCTATCAGTGCTTTATCGCAGTTTTTGGAAGCTTTTCTTTTTCTACTATTTGCAAACACTGCCCACCCAGATAATACACTTTCCCTGTTGCACGGTGCTCGCGGTGGTCTCTTAAAAATAGAGAAACCAAGTATTGGGGCCGAAAAACACATCCAACTCTTTGTTATCAGTGGACCAACGAGACCACCGAAACGGCATGTCAAAATAGTGACACAGGATGTAGCAATACCTAAGTACTCATCAACACGAACCCGCCATCTGCGATAATAAGAAAGTGGTTTTAATTTTATTGGTGGTTTCCTCCTTGGCCAGCTCTCGAAGCATGTTTCCATCGATTCCAAAAAAGGAAAACTTAAACACGGCCCAAAAAATTCGACCGACACGTCGTGTGTGTTGGCTCTCGCTGATAGTGTCTCTGTCAGACAGACGAAAATAGGCCGGTCTTACCGAAAATAACATCAAATAAAATGTTGTATTGTGTCCGGTTTACGTATCAGATTGTTCTGGGATGGATGGAATGGCTATTTTGGAGTGAAGAATTCGCGTGTTGCGTGTTTCAGATTCAGTTTCATTTCTTTTTATCATGAAAGCGCAACTTTTTATGTTGAATGCGTAAAACTAGCTTGAAATGTATGGCAATCTGAGCAAAATTCTCCTCTTAAGGAACAGAAGAATGTAGGATCAAACAGAATATGTTAGAGTTTGATAACTCACATACGCCTCGGAGACAAACCGGTTTGAAGAGGTAATACAAAAAAAACATTAGGTCCTATTAATCTCTTGTCGTTGGTAATGCTCGGCATATTAACGGGCTCGATTTTGGACTCAAATTTTGGTCATATTCTTACAATTAATAGGATAGGTTTTGCAGAGTTTGGGAAACACATTCATAGATAACAAGCCATTATTTGATAGAAACTGAGGAGTAGACCAAAATATCAATGTCAAAGAGAATTATTCAAATCCCAATTTTAGGTCCAAACAGCGTGATCGCACTGGATCCTTTTTATATGCTGTGTATTTCTTCGGTTCTAATGAGTTTGTCCTGGAAAGAAGAGCAATTCTTCGACTGTTTAGGTGGTAGTTGCTCCAAATCAACTGATAGAGGAGCAACAGTTGGGTAGAAACTAGTAGAACTAGGCTCTGCTGAGCTGGGCATGTCTTGGGAATAACACCGGACTATCGAAGCCGTGTAAAAATTTTTAATTCAATGTTTTGATATAAAGTAGCAGACGGAACTAAGCATGATCAGAGCAGAGTTCGAAAGACTCCCTGTGTCTGATAAGCTAGTAAAACTTAACAAAATATAATTGCAGATGTGAAGAGATAAATGACAGATTGTTGTTTACAAGGTGGTTTTGTTTTTTGTTTCTGATCAAGCAAACAGAGCCTACTAATTTCAATCCAGTGGCGGCGGTCTGATACTTCAACCTTCGCTTCATGCTTTGAAGAGACGACACATCAAAGTAGCTTTTTCCTATTGACCTCAACAGGTAGTGGAGACTTTCAATGTCTATAGATATGCTTCACCTTGAAAAAAAAAAACCATACGGAATCCATTTCCTTTTTTCCAATTCCTTCACACTCACCTTCCACTTCCGGTTGAGTGGTTCAATCGCACAGGAAACGACGCTTTATTCGATGCAGTCAAGTTGATTGTTTTTCTTCCAAAAAGAAGCAATATCCCCGCACACTTGTAATTCCGACGTCTTGTTTATATCAATCGCCAGATGCAAATACGGCTACACACACACACATCCACCCACACACGTGGGGCCTGTTGCAGCGAAACCACGCGGATCAAGCACCCCGGTTTGAGGAGCCGCCGTCTAGTCGACGGCATACACACACACGAGCGCGTGCGAATAAAAAAATAACTCTCCGTACTAACACCAACAACACTCAGCGGGTACTCCTCCGATATCTAAACAGAAGACGGCACACTTTTGGACCAGGGCGGAACGAAAATTCTCGGAAATACACACTTTCGGTAGCACGCAGCACAAAAATGGCCGCCTGCGAAACACAGCACAGCGCGACAGACAACGGCCAAAACCACACTCTTCTTTATTTTTGCGCTACGCGGGTTCACTGCTGCTTGGTCTGTTCTCTCTCGTTCACTCTTTTTCACGTGTTGTTTGCAGATCGCCTAAATTGTGTGGGGGCCCCCCCTCAGACAAGGGCCTGCTGCTGTGTTTTACAATTGGAGGGAGTTTTGGACACGTTTGCCTTTGCGGGTATAAGTGCGGTTGTTGTTGCTGTTGGTTGTTAATCGCTTGTTCGCACTATGCACACACTTATTCGTCATCCAGCAATTCTACCATTCCACACAATACCGAACACTTCACCTTTAACAATCGTTGCGATTTGCAACACCCAACACACAGGACAGGGTAAAAGGAAAAGGGTGTGTAGCTGTCGCACTCACTATGAAAAAAGGCTTCTCCCGTCGCTGTGCACACTTTCAAATTAATCTCACACCAACAACAAAAAAAACGCACGTCTAACAAAGCAAGCGACGAATAACATCAAATGCACCGCCGTCTCCGTGCGTACTTCTCTTCTCACTTCTTGCGGGGCGATTTGTTGTTCGGCCCTACTTTTTTTTCCCTGTCCGACGCCTGCTTTTGAACTCGTTCGGCGTGTTCGGATACGCAGCTGCACTAAAAAAGCACACAGTCAAACCGTGCTAATAACTGGCTCCAAAATCTGCTTCACCCATAAAACGTGCGATGCGCGTTCAATATTCTATGTTCTGGTGCCGTTTTATGCTCACTGCTGCACTGCACACTTGGCTCGTACCGTCGTCTCGAAACTGTTCACTGTTCCAACCCACGGACTGAATTGAAGTGTTTCACGGAAAGCGGGGATGTGAAAATTTTGCTTTCGACCGACCGACCGACCGTGCACAACAGACGCGTAGCGGTTCTCTTTCTTTTCTGAATACAATAAAGCAGCATTCCTCGCGTCTAATGCTGCCCTCTACGTTTGCTCTAACGTGAGCTGAGCACAGCGCGTGTGCTTTTGTTTTCCTGCTCTCTTTGAGCGTTCTCTCGCTCGCGCGACTTCTGTTACAGTGCGTGACACTTGTGTAAGTGCAGGCTAAAACAAGCTTGAAAACAGCAACGTATTTGGCCATAAAGAAAGTGTATTTTTGTACCCTTGATTCACGCAAGTGGGACTGGATAGTACAGGTTTTAAGTATCAATGTTTTTTATTTGACTTCTAGCATTTTTTATACTGAAAATCGCTAACAAACTGAAAGATGCTTCAGACACTAGAAAATAATAAGCGATTCGTTGGAGTCCGTTTTGAAATTTGAACCATTTTTAAAGATGATTTTTGCTCTTTAAGGGCCTGAGATCATTTAAATAGTCATCGCAATTCATCGGGTAATCCGGATAAAACGGAGCCAATTAACCGTGCTGCTTTTAGAAAATTGTTACAACAATGGTGCGCACTGTGCGCTATGCTCTCCCGTTCGCTCTTCGCTCTCAATGCGTTTCATGGTAAAAAAGTGTGCACTCACAGTTTTTTGGTATATAGCAAAGGTGTCGAACACGTTGGTTGTTGTAATGCACTTTTACTTACATTGCGGGTCGATTTTAAACGTTCATATAACTCTTTAAAGTGAAATTTAAATATCTACTCATTAAGGACTATATGAGGAATTGGGATCAGTTCTCTCAGCTTTTCTTATTTAGTAACAACATTTTTCCATTTTCCAACCGTCCCATCCGTCGCACATGCTTCGTACACTGATCCTTTGTATGTTTTTCCACCTACTTCCGGGTTTCAAGCGTTTTCTCACGTCTCTGGTATAGTGTGGTCCGATCGGAGAGCAGTTTCTGCGAATTTCATATCCACAATGCTCATCGATGCGTGTTTTACACACAGCAATATACTTTGGCCGCAGCAACAGCTCACCCTTCCATTGCTGCACCACTGCCACCCACCATCCCACCGTTGTAAAAACCCATTGTGAGTCACGGGGAAGGCTGCCAGAACACGTGCTCATTGCTAATCGGCCTCCATACCCATCCATCCTAACCCGTTTCTCAACGCTTCGAACGCTTCCCAACGTGGTTGCCCGTGTGCATTTTGGTGAATTATGTAGTATGTTATTCTATCACCATCACTCTGGACTGCCGGGATCGGAACTTGAACGCGAAAAAAAAAAACAACAGCCAGAACACGTTGGAACGATGCAGGATGTGTGGCATTTGTTTTTTTCCTCTCTCGAATGTATATTTTTAGTGATTGAAATTTACAATTCAACGCGTGTATCGGTCGGTCTGTACTGTCCGCACCGTTAAGTACAACAGTGGATGCTTTGGAGTAGTGTCGTACCACGTGGTACGATGTGTGCCGATTGTGGAAAACAGTTCGTTATCATTAGACGCAAAAGGTGGTGCGAGATAAATGATTATTCTACCGAAACGCTACCAGCAAGGATCTGAAAACCACGTGCCAGTGCTGTGTGGCACCGTAAGAGACACGTCTCTTCTGCGCTCCATTCCACAAGCACACAATCAATTCCGTTTTCGTGGAACAATTTTCCCCCGAGCAGCATTATAACGATGCCATACACTGAATTTTGGGGAAGGTTTGCCAGAATAAAGTTCAATCACATTTACTGGGAATTGAGTTTTTTATCTCAATATTTTCTGTACCGTTGCGTTTTTGGGGATTGCGTACCCATGACCCCACAACAAACAACAAGCGCACCACATATCTCGTCTATGATCGTTGCGCCCAGTGTCACGTTTGTCTGAACTCGCTGCTAGCGATGATATGCTGAAAATACACTGAAATCATTCATAAATCATGAGCCGGTGGTCCAGGTCCTTTCGCGATCACGTTGCATCACGAGGATGATGGTGGCTGCTGCTAGCCTTCGCGAAAACGTGAAAACCAATTCTAGATGTGATTCTGCTGTTCTAGCTGCCCCTTACTTAGCGCACGGTAGGATGCGTTGATGCTATTTTGCATTTCATACATGTTGCATGTTTTTTTGCGGACAAGGAAGTTGGACCCCTCCTCTAACGGTCGATAAAAAATCTCTTACTCTTAGAACAACAAGCTGCATACAAATAGGCTGAGTCTATTTTTCAATATTTCACCAAATAAGCTTGCGTAACTCATTAACTGCTTATGCTGAGGCGTACAATCCCGGATAAGATCCGGTAACACGAGATCTTCGTTAGCAAAGGTGTAACAAACACACAAAACAACCACATTACCGGCCGGAGCAGCAGCAGCAGCAGCAGCACGTGGTACGACAGGCTTTGTCTGAAATTTGCTCACATTTCGCCACATTGCCAATGGCCATTTTACACCACCGCGCTCTTGTGATACTGAGCTATTCGTTGTGTTTTTTTTTTCGATGTTGCTTCCAGCCACGTTACAGCCACGCGACTGCCTGCAGGTATCCAATGGCACTACCCTGCCCATAAGACACCCGACACTAATGATTCCCGGCACTCGACGAACACCGCGCGAGTCCACATTGGCCTGAGTGGATAGTTAAGCTGTGGGTGAAATTGAACTTCAGGGCATTCTTGTTCCTTCCGTCAACCACGTGGTCATGCCTAATAAACTCGTGACAAACCGTCTTAAGGCCACGGTGTATCTTCACAGTTTCGAGTTGATTGATTGGTCACGTCATTTTTCCTTTGCTCAAAGAGAGAAAAGCAAGTATAACAAGATTTTGCAAGACACCATTCGAGTAAACCTGTCCAAATGAATATAACAAATCTTTCCTTTTGATTGTCCATACGTCAGAGCTTAGCGAGTTTGATTGCTACATCTTTAACGTACACATGGTAATCAATTTATTATGGTTTTGCTTAAACATATTAAAATTGTACAATATTCTACACCTACGTTTCTCACACAACGAAGGAAACACTAAAATTAGAAACAAAAACGCATGTTTCTAAAGAGAGAGAGAGAATTATAGAGTCAAAATAGCGAATCCCGTTTCCCATTCAACTGGACACTGCTGCTAAAATAGGCTAGTTTCAGGCAAAACATGCGCATACCTGCTTTTCCCAACTATTTCCAACTATTTCCTCATGCATTAATAAACATAACGTCATAATTCCTAATCTTCTCAGCTCTCCGATAGCTTTCCTACATTTGTCATTCGGTGTGACATTCAGCGTACGGTGGTCTTTGAATGTTGCTGCTTCGTTCAATCATTGCCTCTGCCGGCAGACAGTAGGATGACGACGCGTGGGCGGCGCCGGAAGCAAAACAAACAACAAACGAACGGAAATCAACAGCGCAGCGCGAGGCGAAGCAGAAAGTGGGTCATAGTGGGTGGGGTTGTTGTAGTGGCGCGGCGTCGGTATGCCACACGTGTCTAACCTGACGTGCAGACATTATGTAAGGTGGAAACAACTTCCCCACCCCTCACCCTCCCTCCCCAGGGCCCGTGCGTATGTTGGTGCGTTGTGGAAGATGAGCCTAGCAGGTCGCTCGCTCGCTCGATGGCACCTAATGGCCTACATTAATAGATGGGTGCCGGTTGAGCACGTGCACAGCACCATTTTTCTCCTCTGTTTGTATAAGTTTTCTTTACTCTCATACTCTCCCAAAAGCGATGGGTCGCTTAATCGATTCCACATAAATCCGCCCGTAACGTTTAGGATGGGATTTTTTAAAAGATAAATTGAAAAAAATACAGTACATTCATTTCTTGCTTGTTCCCTAAGCGATAATAATTAATGCATTACCTCCAAATTTATTAATATCAACCAAGTTAAGGGAAATTTAGGTAAGAAAACTACAAACATAGAAGAAAAAAACATTTTAACTTTAATTTTCACCACAAATAAAGGTAAATAAAGTAGTTTGCTAATAGATTTTTTTTTCCAACAGATGATTGCTATCTGCATCCGAATTTTTAACGCTGTACAACAGTTTGGATCAACCGTTTAACCTCGTCCGATCCGGAATGTTCGAGGCAAGACGGATCTCTGGCTTTTATTTTAATCTACATTAACAAAATTTTCTTATACTGCCGGTTTTTACATTAAGCGTTTGCTATTTTCCACCATCATTAGTAGTTTCACACAACGTTGCATTTCCACTGTTTTTTATCATAAACATGAGTGACGTTTCCGATCCATTCACAATGCTGTAAGTTGAATCTAGAATGGGTGAAAATAAAAATCGGAAATAAGTGCTGGAAATAATTAGGGTTGTTCTAGCCATCATAATACAAACGTCCACATGTTTAAGACAACGGTTCGATCTATTCGGTTCAATTTGCAGAACACATGCCCAGACACGCTTGTGTAGAACCTTTACAGTCTCAGTACTCACATACGCCTCTGAGACACGACTGACGAAACTAGTGATGGGCGAAATGATGGTTTGATCGGAATCGATTCCGGAGCGCTCCGAATTTTGCGGAATCGATTCCGAACAGTATCCGTGTCTAACGAACAGACCGCGTATAGCCTCCCGGCCACGAGAGCTGAAAAACTTTTTCGGCACTCATTTTTTCAAGGTTTGAGTGTTGAAAAAGTTTTTCAAGAAATGTAGAAGGTCCACGAAAAAGGGGTTGAAAAAAAGTTGAAAATTTTTTGACAGATCAAAATGTAAACAAACATGCACAGTTACAGTATATGACAAAATATGCGACACTTCTCATTTCGCTCCATTTTATTTTGGACATATTTTTAACTCAGTTTTTATATCTTCGTAAATGTTTCGACGTTAAATAATCTTAATAAATTTTACAAGATTATTCACCTTATTTTAAATGTGTTTTATACGAGAAACTTTCTATAAAATAATAATCATGTATTAACAGAATGTACGCATATATCTTGTAACATACTGTGAATGTGTATTAAAGAGTAGGAAAACAATATAGAGCACAGTGTTATTAGTGCCGCAGCCGTAACATAATGTAAGTGTGAAAGGGATAACCAGTTCGTTGCAAATTTTCAACATGCTGATGCGTAGACCCCGGCCATGGCGAGAGCCTGAAAATTATTTTCAAAACTCATTTTTTCGTTTGAAAAAGTTTTTCAGCTCTCGTGGCCGGGAGGCTTATCGTTAAATCCGCCACTGCACCCGGATCCGGAGTCGGTTTCGCACCCGGATCCGGAATCGGTTCCGCACCCGGATCCGGAATCGGTTGCGCACCCGGATCCGGAATCGGTTGCGCTCCCGGATCCGGAATCGGTTCCGAATCCAGTTCCAGCTATGGAATCGGAACCAGGTAGTTCCGATTCTGAGCGCCCATCACTAGACGAAACCCTATTGCTCTTGTTCGATAGAAAGATGCTCTGAAGGAGTTTTGGCCCCGTATGTGTGGAATGACAATGGAGGAGCCGCCACTAAGACGTGTTCTACGAGCTGAACGGTGATCTCACCAGCGTGTGCACGCTCCGGGAGGTTGGTCATGTCATGAGCATGGCACCGGACGAACCAGCCCGTAAATTCTTTTGGACAGAGGAGGCGTGGTAGGCCTTAATTGAGATGGAGCGATGGTGTTGTTGATGCGTCAGACAGAACGGCTCAACGGATATTGGATTGGCAGACGACGGCACTAGACCGTGAGCGGTATCGAGGAATGTTGCAGCAGGCCAAGACCGCGAGACACGCTCGTTACGCTGACCTCAGCATTGTTTTAAACATGTGGACATGTGTATTTTGTGAGCTAGGAAATAAACTGTGAAATCACTCAAACCATTACACAAATACTTACTGGTCGGTATCATCAAAAAATCGCCTCCAACAGCCTTTACCGTTACTTCGCAGATTGTGAATTCTAGCGTACCGCTAAGGATGAGAAATTTCTGTAAAAAAAAATTAAATAAAAAAAAACATAAATCATAGATTCAAATCAAAAGATTCCTACCGGTTCCTCCAACCCCACTTACCAACGCGCACCGCTTGGTGCGTGTGCTTTTCTTTTCCGTCTTCGGTGGAAATCGTAAAAAGCCAAAGTTGTCCCCGTTAGAGTAGACGTAGAACGAGTACTCGATGCCTTCCCGCACGTCGAACGCCAAATGTTCCACCGACAGATGGGTAAAACCTTGCAGCTCAACCATCGGCAGCGCTGCCGACTCATGCTGTCGATTTTCCATCAGCATCATCATCCAGTCGAGCGTTTTACGCTTCTCGGCCAATATGTCGGGAGCTGGTGGCGTCGACGATGCATACGAACACGACGGTTCCGGTGGCGCTACGGCCGTCTGTTTCTTCGAAGCCGTCTTTACCCGTTTGTTCGACGAGGATGATGCAGTTGCTGTTGCGTCATCACTCTGGAAAAGAGGGACAGTTTTAAGGGACATGGTTTTTTTTTTTAACAGCCAACGCACTCAAATACACCTACCATCATAACACCGGATGAAAGACCCGAATCAATCGAAACACCTTGCGGGAAGCTACGGCTAGACGAATCGATCGTTGCGGAACGTTCAGACACTGTACCCGTTGTTGTTGTTGTTGTTGCTCCTTTCGACGACGATGGTCCCGGTATCGCATCGTCCATCGGGAGGGGTGGTACGCGAAACCCGTCCGCATCAAATGTTTCCTTCTGCTTTCCGGCAACAACCTTCCTCGGTCTACCTACGCGCGCTTTCCTTTCCGGTACACTCCCCGGAGGAACGTTTTCTTTCGGCTGTTCGAATCTCTCCTCCGTCTCCTTATTGGCAGCCGTTTTGGAAGAAGTTCCCTTGCTCTTCGCTTTGCTGCCCGTTGCCTTGGGTTTCGTTGACATGGTATAGTACTGTAGGACATCCTTTATCGTCGGCATCACGTACTTTGGTGCATCGGTTTGCAGGGTGTTTGGATTGTTGCGCAGTACCTCGGCAGCAAGTCGCCGATTGCGGTGACTGCGGCGAGGACCTTCACTTTCGATTTGATGCCGTATTTGGTTCGATACATTTTTTAAATACTTTTCCATAGAAACATCGCTCCGTTCCGATCGTTTTTTGTACTTGGCGGGGTTGTTTTTCGGTGGTTTCGATTTTGATTTACTCTTGTCCTTCTTCTGCTTCGCAACAACGGCATCGTCGCGCTGCTCCGTAACGACGACATCGTCGCACTGCTCGTGATTGATCTTTTTCGGACGATCACCCTTTTCGTTCTGTTCTTCGTTTTGTTTCTCCTGTACGGGCGATGATTCGATGGCGGCCTGTTCGGGTTGTGTACTGACCCCGGATCCTTGCGCATCCGGTGCATCGAGGTTTAGTGCCCTGTTAATTGTGTTGAGCGATAAGCGTCGCACATGGACTTCCAACGGTTTCATTACATAACTCTGCATATGCTGTTCGGAGTGCTGCTCGACCTCCTTGGCGGATTCTTGAGTTGGTGGCAATAGTTGCGGCTCGTCACAATCGCCATTTTCACTCGGTGCTTCCGATATTTCATTCGCAAACAACCTACGCCGATCCTTGCGCTGTTGGCCTGCCGTTGCCTTTTCCTGGAAGCAAACATTATTAATCGCTTTCAAATACAATTCCGTATTAGCGTCCACCTTGGTCTTGGTGTTGCGCCGCTTGGAAGGAATGTTTAGAGTGGTTCGTCGACTATCCGCGGCATCGCATCCGTCGCCAGGATCCATAATCTCGGAGTTGACACGGCTGTGGATCATGTCGACCGCTTGAATCATATCCAGCGGTACACGATCGTTCGGTGAATTCACACTCACGATACGCTCGCTTTGTCTAGCGCTTAAGCAAGGTTTAGACAATTTCCGCGGCGAAACTCTTGGCATGCGGTCGTCCGTGTTATGACGAGACGATCCGTCGCTGTCGCTGTTACCGGCGGCGGCGGCGGCGGCGTCGTCGTCGTCGTCGTCGTTCCCTTCTTTCTGTTTCCGCTTACGTGTTAAATCGGATCGCTCTAGCGCCGGGATCGCTTCCGGTGCGGGTTCTGCCACGTTCGTATCATTTTCCTCCACCTCCTCCTCATTATCACAAAACGCTGACGGTGGATCAAAAATGTCCATCATAACCGTACGCGGTGTTTCTATGTTGACGATCGCAGACGATTTATTAATTGTACGTTGCGCTACCGGTAACGGTATCGGTTCAGGGTTCTCCTGCGCATTGTCCACCTCCATCCGTTCCGAATCCGTTTCGTACCAGTCGTCCATAATCATATTAACCACTTCTCCGTTCGTACGATTATTGCACCTTATGGGCGTGTTTTCATCCGTTTGGTCAATCGCGTTTGAGCGACTGCTTCTAAACAATCGCCGAGAGTTTTGTGCATTTTCTGCCTTATTTACGGTACATTGCTCAACCGGTTTTGCTGATTTTTTGGCCCTCTCCACCTTATCCGGTACGTCGTCTTCATCCGATGTCATATACGAACCATCCGGCGAGGGTGTCATGTCCCGAAAGGCAACCAATTGCTCAGAAAAACTTACTCTATATTTTGACGAAGCTAATCTACTTTCCCGTTGGTTCTTGAGAATGCTTCGCGACGGTGTGGAAGAAGCAGGGCTACCAACGTCTATGCCGCGCATCGATCTACCTTTCCCATGATGCGTTAGCGCCGGAACGGCTAGATGCGTACGGTGTGCCAACGATAGTCCACTCAAAGGGGTGCACGGTATGCGGGGTGATTTACGCACGGGACTAGGTGTCTCCGGTACCACAACCATACTATTTTCATTCAGCCGAGGAGGAGTGTATTCACGATCATTTCGATCCTTTCCATCCGGCGCATCCTGGGTAGCGGGGATCGGTGTTCGTATGGCAAGCGCATTTATGGTGGATGGCCCTGGCATTGCGTGTTCTCGGTGCTCCTCATTCACTGTCCGCGTTCCACGTGTTGGCGTGCCGCGCTCTGCTGCTTCCTCGTAAATGGGAGAAATCGTTTCTCTCAGTTCAAGCAAATTTTCGCCCCGACGCTGCGAATGCTCGCCTGCAATCGGTGTGCTCGATGCCAGCTGGGAAGCGCTGTTGCGAAGCAATTCCATCTTCATTTGATTTTCTCGTTTGTGTTTCTGCAGAACGAGCTCTCTTTGAAGACTGTTGGCCGAGCTCTTTCGATTGGGTATCTGGCTGGCAGCATGGACCGTGCTTCTAACGGTAGGACTAGATACGGCGTTCGAAACTGGGTTTGGCGAGACTTGTGGTGGAGAACTAACAGCCACTCGACCGGGACTTACAAAGGACGGTACCCTGTGCTCAGCCATAGTTAGTGCTGATGACAGTGGTCTAACCAATACGACGCCGACCTTATTTGCTTCCTGTGCTGCATCCGAACTGTTTTCAGCATCGTTGATGCTTGATGGTGGTAGCTGAACTGGTTGCAAATTGTCCAGCCGAAAGTTGATCTGATTATCCGAACCGTCAAACAGACGTCCACGGTGAAAATCGGCCTGCCTACGCCTGAAGTAGTTTACTATTCCAACTCCCGTATCCGAGTTGTCCATTCCCGTCTCGCGCATCAGCTCTTCCACATCCGATATGCGGAAATTGGGACGTCTGTTAATGGGGAGGGACACGATGAAGAAGTTTACAACGTTTGCGAGATCATTTCGAGTGAAAAAAAGGACTTACTTGTCAATCGCAGAAGCCATCGTATGTTGGGGTTGAAAAATAACTTGAAAGCAACCTCCGAGCGACTGCCGAGAGTACGGCCTCTGTTGTTTGACAAACCAAAACGTACGCAACTATCGCGATTTGATCAAACTATTTACACGTTTTTCACACCAACAAACACCACCAGCTCGATGTTTAGCCATGAAAACTAAATTTTGTCACAGCGCGTCTATTTTGCCTCGCTTTTTATATTTTTATAAACACACAAACTAGCACAGAATGCTGGCGTTGCTTTGCTTCTGCGTTCGTTATAAATTGTCGTTACGAAAATGCAAACTGACAGCTGCTGTGAGCAACTGTCAAACATCCGACACAATTGTTCGACAACTGAAAAATATCTTTGGTAGGTGGAAAACAGGCTCGATTGAGGTACTTTGTGTTTGATAGGCTGGAAAATATAGTATACTTTAACAATATTACAACAGAAAATAAAAACAGTTTAAGCTTGTCCTTGGTATAGCTTTAAAATCGTCGGAAATATGTTGTGCATCTGAAGCTACGGTTGTAAGCTCAACCATGAAATATTTCAACTCCAATCATGGCTGCCAAACAAACCGATGTTTTGAGATGGGTTTTAAATCAATAACAGTAAATTGCAAAATCTTCTTTCTTCAATACCAGTGGTACACTCCACCAAATAAACTGGCAATTAGATGGGTTTATTTGTTTTTGCTCGGACATGATTCGTTTGATGTTGTTTACCCATGCAATGGTTTATCTTCGCTGGCAGGAGATAAGTTTAGCTCAAACGAAACACGCAAATAAACGCAGGGAAATGCAATCTCATCCAAACACCCACCGAAGGGCTTTCAATTTCAATGTACTCAACATTCTACCGACTAGTGTAGTACTGGGGGTAACGAAACGATGTTATGATTACACACACACACGCACAACCAACGCCAAACGAAGTCACGAGAGAAGGAAATTAAACGATTTTCCACTTTCCGGCAAGTCCTACACATCAAACTGTTGTAAAGAAATGCTAATGCAATCGAGTTTCATTCAACAGGAAAAACATGGAAACTAAACAATGTACTCTCTACTCGCTGCTCTCTACACCACACAACTACCCGTGCCCTTAAAACGATTAATGATGATGATGTGCGCGCGTCCTCATGCGCTTAGTTTACTTTGGTTTTAGCTACCGTCATGCGACACACGAAACCGTACAGCCTCGGAAAGTGGAAGATGGCAAAGTATACCGCGGTCAGATAGGCGGCAATCATAAACGTAAGGAACAGATCGAAAATGGCCGGCTTGACGTTGTAAATGTTAAGCAGCGCGTCCCGATCGTCGTACAGCATAAAGTCCGGTTCGCGGGCGTCCGGCATCTCGTACGTTACCTTCACATTGCGCAGGTACTTTTCGAACGCATACTTCAGATCGTTGTTCTGTTGCGTTGAGCGAATTTGCAACCAGGGCTTAATCTGCTCCCGGCTGATGGCCATCGAGCCGGTAAATATTTCTCCCGCCGCACCGTCCTCGGCAGGTACGTTGTAAATGTGGCTGGCCAGTGCTTCGGCGATAATTTTCACATTCCGTTCCAGTGCATCCAGTTGCTCCTCGACGGTGTCATCATCGAAGATGGTGTTTCGCATTGGGTCTTTATGGCTCTGTGAAAAAGGAAGGGGAAATCGTATGAGTGCCAAATATTCGGAACATTGCTCGCAGACAAACATATACATACCTTCACATTCGATAGGGAAAAGGCCGGCATACGCTTCATACTGAACCGTTCATGTTCCCAGGCGAGCAGTGTGTCGGCTAGATTGATCTTCTTGTGCACACCCTCTACGCTCACATTTCCATACCGCTGGGCAACGGTGCGCAGAGTCTTGTAGAAGCTGTTCATCGCGGTACCCTCCTTGGGCGGTTTGGACACATGCATGTAGATGTTTTCGTTCGCCAGCAGCTTGCCGATCGTGTCGAGACAGACGACAAATTCTGCGTGCTGTATCTGCACATTTTCGTCCAGGTTCGAGTCGAGCCACTTCTTCATGCCCTGGAAGTTGAGCAGCAGGCCCGATTCGGACACCAGGAATATGAGCCGGTACTTCGGAATGCTCGCATGCAGCTTGCTAAACAGTTCGACCAGCGTCAACAGTACGGCCACATCGGCGTTGCTTTGCCGGGAGTTTGTCAGCCCGAATGTATCGAGATGGGCCGTTACAATGATTAACGGCAGCTTATTGTCACCATCCAACGTTTTGCCGGGCTTGAGTGGTGCCAGCTCACCCTGAATGATCGGTATCTTGGACTGCTTGTTGGCGGTATGCGATGCACCGGACACCACAATCTGGTACCCGTTGGCGGATATCGAACCGAATATTTCGCTGAATGCCGATTCGCGCTTCTGCGAGCTTTGCTTGTGGTTGCGCACGGTGGTGCGCGTTACCTCATCGATGATGCCATTCAGCTTGGTATCGTACTTGGAGAAGTACACCGGAATGGGGACATCCTGCACCATCATCGCCTGCTCCAGCAGGTGAATGTGCTGTGGAGGGAAAGGGAAATCCGTATAGAATCCTCTAATAACAAAAGCCTTCCCTAATTCAATTAGTGCCCAACAAACTCGCGACAAAGTGAAAGTGGCGGCTATGGCTAATTGGTTTAGGTGACGGATTTTCTTAAAGATTGATCGAAAAGGGTCCCTTTCGGAAGGTACCCCTCGGTTCGCTATTTACCTGCTTGTCCTCCAAGCTCAGTGCGGCCGTATCTTCCGGCAGCAGAACCACGAGACCACCTGCCTTTGCACGAATTTCCCGGAAATGGTCGATGGTCATGTCCTGCAACCGGGTCAACACACAATGCCGGGATGTTTGCCATGTATAGAGAGATTTGGCTTCCAAATTCAACGCCGATGCACGGCAACCTGAAGCAGACAGAAAGGGTACAGATAAACCATATTAACAGCCTAGTTAATCAACCATTAATTTAGGCCTCGGAGTTCCCCTAACCTCAACCGGAGGGAGGAACTGTCTTCTTACCGTACGCGGCCCCATGAACATCGTACTGTGACATCCGCTGGACACCAAACTCGCTCGCAGCCAGCACCGGATTCGATGAGCAAATGATCAGGATGGGAAGCGTAATCAGCAGATAGTACGGCAGTCCACCGCGGAACAGATCCGCAAAGTTATCCGCTTCTTCGAACATCTCCTCACTTCAGTTTCGTAACTTCTGGTCGGTCAGCCTCCCGCGGGGGAACAAAACTATATTCGGCACTAATAGCGGTCGGTTGGCAAACGCGGCACTGGAGAACCGTGCGTTTGTGGAAAACGTCGGAAGCCAAATGTGGCCGGTTGTTTTCCGCTTTCAGTGAAGAAAGTGCGAAAGAAAACCCGTGCCGTGGGAAAAACTGAGGGATAAATTGCCCATACAAATGATAAAACCGACAGACAGTGGGTAAAAAAAATGAAAACGGGGAACGAAACTGTCAAACGCATTGACAGCGCTGTACGGTGTGTCTTGTAGCCCTATTACACTGCTTACTTTTGGGTGGAATATTCCATGGTAAAATATGTCAATCCGCGTTGTTTGACAGAAGTTACCACGCTGCACGTGTAATAGCTAAGTTGGAATTTTCTGTGATTTATATTGAATAGAGTTAAAATTAACGGTTTAATTTTTGAGATCGCCGCATCACAACTAGATTCGTGTTTGTTTTCTCTCGACTTTTCCTTTTTTTCTTCTTCCCAGCTTCGATGACATATTTTACCACACGGTGACAGAATGTACATAGGTCGAGCCGAACTTACTTTTCCGTGCCATGGTAAAATGTGTCAAATCGATTTGACAGAAAATCCACGGAATATTCCATCCAAAAGTAAGCAGTGTAATAGCCCTATTGCGAGCGGCCGTTATCGATTTTGAATCGTCCGTTGCAAAGGAACGCGCGTTTGCACATGGAATAATATTAACAAAATCAATTAATTATATATTTTCCTGTTTAATAATGAAACAAAATCATACAAACAGGAAGTATAGTAAGGGGGTGTAACAATGCTTCAACAAGCCAAAGAGTTACGATCCTAGAAGAAGAAGGATTCAGTTTGTTTTCGTGGAATACTGCACGTATCACGAACGATAGTACACCTTTTCTTCGGAAAAAAGATTTCAACCCACCTATACTAATTAAACAGCTTCATCTGTTGCAGCAGTACAGTTGTTTGTGTTTGTGAAAAGAATCGTATTTGCTCACCAAGCCCGTTGCCTTGGTGATACCCACTAAACAAATGTTTCCATGTTTACATGCTTGATTGCCTTCTGGCGGCGATGTCCTTTCAGCTGGCTGGTACAGTGCAGTCTAGCACAAGGTACTGACGGGTGAATACACGCGCTCGGCTGAGAACGCTCGTAGTCCCATTTGGACTACTTTTTCAGAGGGTAAACAGTATAAAAGTGAAAGTGTTAGTGACGTGTGGTGGACAGACCATGCACCATAGGAGTACCCCGTGAGCCTATGCAACATGAAGGATCTATCTGTTTTTGGGTATTCTTTGGTGCAGTGTAGAGCAATGGTCAGAACTGTGCTTTTGTTGCTGACACTCTCGGGCAGGGATTTGGTAGTTCTGGCCAATGCCGACTTTTACAATGCGAACGATGTGCAATTATACGCCACACCCGACGATTGTCGTTCGAACGAGTACTACGATCTGTTTACCTTCAAGTGCAATCTGTGCGACGACGGATTACACCTCATCCCGTCCAAAGACAGTAAGTATTTTCCACGGAACCGTAGTCAGAAGTTTAAAATTTTGAACTAAACGACGACCAGCGGTATCGATTAAACAAATATAACCTCACCGAGCACTGCACCATTCTAAAGTTCATGCTATAAAAGGGGACACATAATTCAGCCCTTTCCGTTTTCGTTTTCGTTTCCATCTTCCAGAACTCTCCTGCACCTGCAACGAACAAGCGGTGACCATTCGGGACCATGACAGTGTCCTTCAGCGCCCCGTTTGCCAAAATGTAAGTGACTTCTTTGCCCAGTTCCCTGCCGGCGAGCGGTTCGATACGGTCAACTTCTGCAAAACGATCCAAGTAGGCATCGTCAACACGACGAAATCCACCAGAAGTGTGTACCAACGGCGTGCTACCTTTCCACCAGGCAACGAACGGTCGGTTTGTGAGTGTGACCTAAAGGCCAACGTGCTGTACATCGAGCGGGAAGGATGGCCCGGTGATCCGCGAGGTGCTCATAATTTTTGCATACCGCTGTCACTGCTACGCGACGTACAACACTTTCCCGCATTTAGCCTGAATCGGTTCCTGCATCAGAACCGGCAGAATGTGAACGTGTACAAGAACGTGAAGTATTTAATAGTGTTTTGTCATGTGATGCGAAGCGTGCGACATTGCCAGCAGTTGGCGAATCTGTGCGTTCTCAGCTTCTACAGTCTTGAGCGGCATTCACCGTGTGCCATTTTCTACACCTATCAAACGTACGACCTGGCAGCGCTAGGGACTACGGGAGCTACGGGCGGGTCCGGTGGTATGCCCAGTGTGATTAGTGCTAGCCAGAGCTATCTGGCCGGTGATGGAACGGGTGGTGTTGGAGGATCCTTGCCCAAGCTGGGACCCGATGCCGCCCGACCGGGACTGTTTTACCGGCGTGGAAAGTACGTCAGTGAGTTGCTGGAGAAGTATCTCGACTACAGCTACGATAGCGATCCTACAAACCAGGTAAATTGCTGTACTATTTTTAAGATTACAAATAGTTCTGCAAGTAAAACATAAATCCCCTCACTTCACTTCCGGTTTTCCGTTTCGAAAGACCATGGTTGTGGTCTATTGATCGTGCTTTTAATAATCCTATCCTCAGGCCACATTATGTCCCGCGTGACCGGTTGCGTGACCCTTTTGTTTTTATTCTGACGAACCTTAAGCATAAACACCGTCGACGACATAAGTTTTTGGGGACATGCTACTCATTAGCGAAAGAAAAAGTATTTGCGGCGATAATGTATGCGGTAAGATTAGTTTTAACGATAACCGCTGAAACACCGACCGTTTGAAGGGGGTCAAAAAACAACGGGAAACACTTTAGGAAACCGGGTCGCGTAGAGAATTTGTAGAGTGGGATATGTCCTGAAACACCAATGTTTCTTCAGAGGTTAAGAAACTATGTCCCATTCTGACCCACTTCCAAATAGAATAACACTAGTAAAGTATAAAAAACTGCTATTATCATGCAGATGAACAAAATGCCTCGACAATTTTTCAACAATTTACTTTCTGCCCCTGGTGCTAATCGATTATCGGTCAAGTGCAACCAAATGCTGTGCGTGATTCCGTGTGGCTGGATAATGTGTTGTCTCACTGGATTGGTAAATGTTTTTACCGCTACTGAAGGTCACTACGGACTGATCCTCTTCAATATTTAATCGAATCACATGTCCCATTCATAAGATACGGCAATATGGCTATTTCCCGGGCCAATGAAAAGAGCGGCATGCGTTCCAATATGGTGTGCTGTGCTATGTTCTTGCAGTAGGACCTACTGTCGATGGATTGCAGCGGTTACTAGGAGCAAATATTTGACATTGGTTGCTTTGATTTGTTTCCCTGGGGTCGTCGCCGTCGCTATTGCACCCTCCGCATGCGATGGTGGTATACTGGTGCTGTAGATGCTTTGTACCGGATATGTCAATCAATGTGAGATGTTCTGCAAGCGACGTACTAAATATTTAAAATCAATAAGAAAATAGCTCACCAAAGTCTTTAGTTCTTTGACAATTAAGACCTGCCTACTTACGGTTGGAAACGATCAATACAAGCAAGAAAGGGAAATAATAACACCCTCGTCGTCTTATTGCTGCGACCTTTTATTATCCCGCAATCTTCGGCTGTAATCTTCTATGCCGTTAAGTGCATTCTCGGTACCGTTGGTCCTTACGTGTTGAGGCTCATTTTTTTTTGTTTTTGTTTTTGCTTCTCCCCTGATTTCCTTAAACATGAATATGCAAATATTACCGTCACGAACCATTTGCACACATACACATATATGCAGCGCTCATACGACTACAATAACCACACACTGCACACACTAAAACTTCCTGATTGATTACCATCGTTTCCAGATAAACAACACGCTCAATTTCACCTTGGTGAGCTACGATTTGCACGGCCATTTGCGACAATTTCGCGAAATGCGCTTTTCCGATCTGAACCTATGCGAAAGGTACGACGTTAGCCAGGAGCAGCGGATACGCTTTGGCCAGAACTATTACCGCAAGTGTGCCCTGAACGTGCATCGACTCGTAGAAGACTTTAGTGAGGTAGAGTTCCTGTCGCTCTATGTAAATTACTACGAGCAGAGAGTTCGCCTGATGCGATCAGTACCGGTGCTGATTGAAAATGTCTTCAGCCAAAACACTGACGCAGAGCCAGATAGATGGCAGCTAGTGAAACGATTCCTGCTCGTGGATACTATCTCGGGACTGAATGAACTGCATAAGCCGAAGCTCTATGGAGAGATGGATGTGAAGAATCAATTTTTCTTTCTACGATACGTGAAAAGGATCCAGCTAGAGTTTAAGCTACATCCGGATCATGCTAAACACCCGAACCGGATCTCGATACCACTTGTGCGGATTGAGTACGCATTGCTTAACACGTCATCGCAGGCTCACCTTTCGCAGTCTACAAATACGATCGAGTTCGAGTTTAGTGTATCCTTTACTAAGACATACAGCTATTCTTCGCTACTTGAGGTACGGATAGTCCTGTTTTATTTCCCAGTAGCAATTCTTGGTGTTAAGTTGTCTGCATTCCTATTTACAGATTCTTCTACCAATATTTATACTGCTTGCGTTTTCAATGAGCGTATTTCAATCCTATTGCTACAAACTACGCCAAAACAAAATGTACTACGACATGGAGGTGTTTTGGAACTTTGTCATCTACCTTGGATCGTATCTCGGTACGGCATTTTTGATCGTTTTGGCCATTATTGTGCTGCATGCGTTGTTCACCTACAAAACACAAAGCACCGTACATTTGTTGTTGCCTCTGGAGGTTCAGGGTGTGGTGGAGGTCTTCATATACGTGGGATTTGCACTGAAGGTAAGATACCGGCAAAGCGTAACAAACTAAAGAGTAACTGATCTGATGGTCTTGCTTTACCTTTCAGCTGCTAAAGTTGATGCGTGTATTTTTCTACATGGCAAACGTGGACATCTTTTTCATCGACTGGGAGCGTCCAAAAATATTTGACATAAGCACGATGGGACAGCGGCTACACCAGCTAGACACTCCTTCCATTGCATCTAGCACGAATGTGAGTTACAGTGGTGGAAATGTTGCAGAATCGGCTTAGCTTCATTTCTTTTCTCTCCATTTCAGACCAAACCCACCAACTCACACGATAGCGTATCTGCTTGGCGGAATTATTTCATCGCTAACGAATGGCAGGAACTGGCGACGAAGCGCAAAATCTCCATGTTTGCACACGTGGTCCTGCTGGCCCTTGCGTTTGTAATATTGGGCTTTGAAAATTGGGCTTCCAATGCATTCCATCTGCATCTCCACCGGAATGAAGAGCTGCTCGGCGGATCAGACAAAATGCTCCTGATAGCGGTTGGGATTTTTATCTACACGGCCGTGTATGTCGCCCAACGACTTTATAATTTCCTAATACACGATCGGTTTATAGAAAATGCCATCCAACAGTTTATCGATGTGGCATCGATAGCGAACATATCGGTGTTCATACTGAGCATGGAGTCGTACGGATTTTACATCCACGGGCGGTCTCCGCACGGTTTCTCCGACACCGACATGTGCTCTATGATAATGCAGTTCAAGCGCGAGGAAGATAACCTCTGCGGCAATCGGGGCCTGCTGCCAGGATCCGAGCAACAAACTTACTCCATTCTGGTGCCAAATAATCTCCGGTTGTTCTACGACAAGCTGATCACACCGTTGCGAAACTCGTCCTCTTTAGGACCGCACCAACATCTCAATCAGCCGCAACTGATTGGGAGTGCCAAAATGAGCACGAGCGAGGTGTTTACAAGCCCGGGTGGCGGTCGTTTGGAGTACAACTTTGAACGGACGATTCTGACGTACTATAACGTGAATCGCTTTTTTGCCGCATTTGTAGATCACGTAAGCATCGGTGCCAGTGTGAGTGTCTAGGGGACTAATTTATTTATCACTTTCTAGGCCCTCAAAGATCTGGATTACATCATACAAGAGCGCAGTATTTTGGAGAATATTTTAAACTGCGAATTCCAGAGCTACATTACGGAAAGTAAGCAAAAGCATCTTGTTATGCAAATGGAGATTAGTAAACCTCTCCATTTTTTTTTCATCTCATCAACAGACAAAGGTGTTTTCTACATTGACAACGGCCATTCGTTCGACCAAATTCTGTTCCACGGCAACGAGGGTATTTTCTTCCAGGTTGAGCTGTTGTTGTTTTGCTGTGTTGTGCTGCTGACCGGAAACTATCTGCTGGGCATCGTTGTCATCGGGATCGTTTACAAATGTTTCGAGGTAGTAATGAACTACGTGCTGAAGAATAATCTCGCCAAGAAAACGTTGATTGATAAACGCTTTTTGATATAATATAGTGTTTGGTAATATAGACGTAACGTGAAAGGTTTTCAATAAACTATCAAATAAATATTAACTCGTATTTGTTGATGATTTGAGGGTGTTTTTTAAGTACTTGTATTGTTTTTAATTTAGGATTTGAAATATCTCCACTCTGTGGGTAACATTATAAACTAATAGTTTGAAAGTTGAGATGTAGAGAGCGCTGCTAGCCCTGATAGCGGTTGGGATTTTTATCTACACGGCCGTGTATGTCGCCCAACGACTTTACAATTTCCTAATACACGATCGGTTTATAGAAAATGCCATCCAACAGTTTATCGATGTGGCATCGATAGCGAACATATCGGTGTTCATACTGAGCATGGAGTCGTACGGATTTTACATCCACGGGCGGTCTCCGCACGGTTTCTCCGACACCGACATGTGCTCTATGATAATGCAGTTCAAGCGCGAGGAAGATAACCTCTGCGGTAATCGGGGCCTGCTGCCAGGATCCGAGCAACAAACTTACTCCATTCTGGTGCCAAAGAATCTCCGGTTGTTCTACGACAAGCTGATCACACCGTTGCGAAACTCGTCCTCTTTAGGACCGCACCAACATCTCAATCAACCGCAACTGATTGGGAGTGCCAAGATGAGCACGAGCGAGGTGTTTACAAGCCCGGGTGGCGGTCGTTTGGAGTACAACTTTGAACGGACGATTCTGACGTACTATAACGTGAATCGCTTTTTTGCCGCATTTGTAGATCACGTAAGCATCGGTGCCAGTGTGAGTGTCTAGGGGACTAATTTATTTATCACTTTCTAGGCCCTCAAAGATCTGGATTACATCATACAAGAGCGCAGTATTTTGGAGAATATTTTAAACTGCGAATTCCAGAGCTACATTACGGAAAGTAAGCAAAAGCATCTTGTTATGCAAATGGAGATTAGTAAACCTCTCCATTTTTTTTTCATCTCATCAACAGACAAAGGTGTTTTCTACATTGACAACGGCCATTCGTTCGACCAAATTCTGTTCCACGGCAACGAGGGTATTTTCTTCCAGGTTGAGCTGTTGTTGTTTTGCTGTGTTGTGCTGCTGACCGGAAACTATCTGCTGGGCATCGTTGTCATCGGGATCGTTTACAAATGTTTCGAGGTAGTAATGAACTACGTGCTGAAGAATAATCTCGCCAAGAAAACGTTGATTGATAAACGCTTTTTGATATAATATAGTGTTTGGTAATATAGACGTAACGTGAAAGGTTTTCAATAAACTATCAAATAAATATTAACTCGTATTTGTTAATGATTTGAGCGTGTTTTTTAATGTTAATGTTACTTGTATTATTTTTAAATTAGGATTTTAAATTTCTACACTCTGTGGGTAACATTATAAACTAATAGTTTGAAAGTTGAGATGTAGAGAGCGCTGCTAGCGAAAATGGCATTCAGCAAGCCGTCAACCGAGAAAGCAAAAAATGGGTAGCTGTCAAATAGAGTTTGTTTTGATCGAAAGGCGTACATTTTGCGGCGTTGCTGGTACGCGGTGGTTTTTAGCAAAAGTTAAAAGCGCTGTAAAATGGCTACTCAAACCCAATCCATTCACACACCATCGGTTGCGTTGAGCAAATATCGCGACCAACATTTTAAGGTAAGATTCAACACCATGCCGTTGGAATCATCACACATCAGCAGCAGCACGACGGTACTCACACGTTTGTTTGTGTCTACTTGTAGGGTTCACGCCACGAGCAGGAAAAGCTTCTGCGCGTTTCCTCCACCCTGTACGTGGGCAATCTTTCGTTCTACACCACCGAAGAGCAGATACACGAACTGTTTTCCCGCTGTGGTGATGTGCGGCGTATCATAATGGGGCTGGACAAGTTCAAGAAAACACCATGCGGGTTTTGCTTTGTGGAGTATTACTCACGGTTAGACGCGGAGAATGCGATGCGATACATCAACGGTACACGGTTGGACGATCGGATCGTGCGTGTCGATTGGGATGCCGGATTCATCGAGGGCCGACAGTACGGGCGAGGCAAAACGGGCGGACAGGTGCGCGATGAATACCGGCAGGATCATGATTTGGGCCGTGGCGGTTACGGCAAGATGGTACAGATGGGCCAACTGGGCGCACCGTCGATGCG
Source organism: Anopheles maculatus (assembly GCA_002091835.1). Classification (NCBI taxonomy): domain Eukaryota; kingdom Metazoa; phylum Arthropoda; class Insecta; order Diptera; family Culicidae; genus Anopheles; species Anopheles maculatus. The sequence continues at coordinate 357,999 of KZ061652.1, forward strand.
CGATTAGTCCAACGGCAACGCGGCAGCCGGCCAGAGCTAGGATAACTGAACTTTAATGTAAATTCTTCTTAAGCGTATATTTAAGTGAACGAAATCATTTTCTACAACCGGAATGGCCTGTGTGTGTGTGTTATAGCTCCGTCTTAGTTGGTGACAGTGATGGTCCTTTCTTCGGTTTCGACTTTTTCTTTGGCTTGTCCTTTTGCGTTTCGGTCGATTGAGCTGTTTCGCGGTATGGATTAACGTAATCCGGACTACGCTGATCTTCGTTGATTTCTTGATTGAGCAAGCTTAACATTTCGATGGTTTTTTCATCCAAAATTTGTACAAACGTTTTGGTGTAGTCGAGGGCGTCTGTCATCAGCGTACGCCAATCGGAAACGCTCTTCAGTATGCGGTACGACATGTCGGGAAAGTGTAAAACCATTTCACCGAACAGGCATGTATTCTCGAGGAACTGGGCGAGCGCGTTAATTAGCTCCTGTAGCTTCGGGAATTCCGATTCGGCTGTAATTTTGTTCCCGCGCAGTTTACCTCCTTCTTCTCGGATTATCTACAAGCAGGAAATAGTTAGCAGGTAAGTGTCGTTCTTAGGCAATCCAAAGGGATCCGCAACATACCCTTATCACTTCATCGATTCCTATTTTCATCAGCTTGTACCGTTTCCCATAATCGTCGATGGATTGTAGATGATTTACCAACAGTTTGTGTTCCTCACGTTTTCGGACAAATATTTTGGAATCTTTAAATAGGCTCATTAAGGAAATGATAAGCGTGATAGGATAGATAACGTATGGTCTGAAAACACTGACGTGTCTTTTTCCTTGACACAGGTACAAGCATTCAAGACCGAGAAGGTTAATATTTTGAAAAGGATACACACATTCGCGTTGATCATTTTGGTTAGATCGAGCTCTGGGACTTTCTCCACATCTTTCGCGTCGACGAGAGGTGGAAATGTGCTCTTACCGATGCCAGATAAACCGGCAAACGTTGAGGTTAACAGGAGTAAAAACAAACACTCTAACGCTGAACATGTTTTGGAAGACATGGTTAAGTTTGTGGAATAGTATCGGATTATTTTTCAACTGATTTATGTTACAATTGTGCAAAAGCAAGGTCTAATCTCAAGAGACAACTATTTTACTGTTTGTTATCGTGCACAAAATAATACACGTTCAAACTGCTTTGAAGGTAAACAACAAGCAACAACCCAGTCTGGCAGCGTTCTGCTAATTTACCCAATCGAGCAGTTTTGGCTGTCAAACCGAACCGTTTGTAGGCGCGGGTAGGGGGAATGGAATGATGAGACGTTGAAGGAATGGTCAGACGGTAAATTAAGAGTAAATTAACGGTAAATTAACGATCCAAGTGTTCCCGTACATTTCTTTCATCAAAATATATCATTAAAAATGATAATTATGTTAGATTCTTGTTTAGTAAACGATATTAACACATATTCTAGAGGTTGAGCAATGTTTACAGTCGATAAAACATGATAAATTAATGCATCCATATACATATATGGGCAGGCATTTGCCGACGGTAATTTAGCGGTAAATTAAAGGTTACAAGCTTACATGCGTTTTTGATGAGGTGTTACATTCAAAAGTAGTTGAAGTAAAGCCCTTATTACATTACAGGAATAATTCCGGAATTTGTCTGTCACTTCTGTTTTCTGACAGAGAATTTCGCGTGCCAAGTGTAATAACATGGTAGGAAAAGAGAACGGAATTTTATGTCAGACAAATTTTGGTATTTAAAATGAAAGGAAATAACTAACAAAACTAACAAAAGAACTGTGATTAAATCTTCACAATTAATCTACAGCTCCAAACAACAACTGTTTTATGTGTTTACTTCCGATTTTACACTTTGATAGCCGTATTCCCCTTTTTGACAGAAAGTACATTGGATCAGACCAATTCATTTTTCCGAGCCGCGGTAACTTCTGTCAAACGCGTTTTGACGTGCCAATTCCTACTTTCTACCGTAATGTAATAAGCCCATAAATGTTGGAAATGATTCATTTTACTCACACTCGTTACGCAGAAAATCTTGTAGATCTAATAATCTACTTACTGAAATTGAATTCAAAGGTAGAGCCACAGCACATTCTGCCTGTTCCCTCATTCGTTTTAACATCCTACCACGCCTACGATACAACATTCCCGTTTTCCTCCTCCTTTTCGGAAGCAATCTGTAGCATATGATACGGGTCTAATAACAACAACAGCAATCATTTATATAGCTATTACAACTTCCACCATATAACGTGATATCAGTGGCACTGTGACAGCGTAATCAATTAATGCAGCGAAGTCGCCGGATCGAAACTCCAAGCTATCTATAATAATCTCATATAATAAAAAAGATGCAATAGACCATAGTTCATACCACAGCACACCCCAGAACCGGGTGAGCTCGATTTTTTGACAATTCGACAAAAACTGCTCGACTGGGTAAATTAACGACTGCTAATTTACCCTTAACTTACCCCTAATTTACCCGGTAAATTAACGGTTATTTAAGAGTAATTTAACGAAATTTGTCTCACTGGGAAGCTGATGCGAAGCGACCTTCCCAAGTGACAGATGAAAGAAAATCTCAAAATTTCAAATGAAGCGCCATCTATTGTAATAACAATGAACTTCACAACGACGGTTTATTCATAATGGTCGACGGTTGGGCTTCACTTGGTCAAAATAATTATTTTCTACAAAAGGTAATAATTTAGTAGTAACCAAAGACAATAGTCTTCGATAATCCAAAGAGATATTTATAAAAATATCCCAAATTTATACAAATTATGAAAAAAAACGCTATGGTTTTAAACTTATCTCATTGATCATGTGTTAGAATCTTGAAAGTTAAAAATTTAAATTTTAAGTTAACTCTACTTATATCGAGCTTGAAAAAAATATTCTTTTCTATCCAATTCATCAATTACCCCCACGTCAAATTACTCGCAAATCGTTACCAATAAATCGAAACTTTACATCGTCCTGACCCTCAAGCGCAGGGTGGTGGTGTTTGATTAGGACAGATTGGCGATTATAACAAAAGCTCAAAAGAAAGGACCAGCCCTATCCCCGTCGGACGTCCGGGACATATCATAAGGTTGACCAAAGTTTTACATTTCAAATCGGGAGAAAGGTTTTGCCGAGAAAGGGCCAAGTTGTTGTAAAAGGCGTTCAAATGATTAATGATATCGAATGATAATTAATGACAGTTTATTGGGAAATCGTACCAACAGAATACGATACCCACCCGTCCCAATGAGTGGGTGGGATTTTCTCGAAAAAACTATGCGAAAGAGAAGAAGGAGAATGGGAGAGAAGGAAAGGGCACAATAAAAAGGGAAGCTTTTCGGGTGGACCAATGTTTGAGCGAACGATAACGATCGAAGCCAAAGAAAGGTGTCTCCATTGTTAGAGACGACGCATACATATTGTGTGATATTGCGTACAGACGTAACGTAGCTCAAAGAGGGGTTTCCATTTTTCCATATTGTTTCATGTTTACATATTATTTTGTTTATTTCTTGTTCTAGCATACGCCACGCTTCACTTTCCCACGTTCCTCAATCAATCAAGGGCTGTGTGTATGAGTGTTTGTGTGTGTATATATAAATATTACATATGCGCTTGTGTTCTTGTGTTGTGTTCGGTTTAAAAGTATCCTCACTTTATATCCTCACTTCCCAATTGCATCTTGCCAGTGAAAGATACTCTACCTTCTACAGCACGGTTTTGCTTCATTAACTTTCGTAACTTTCGTTTAACTAATTTGTTCATCCGGTTCCGCGAGCGATCGTTTCATTGCTTTTTTTTCGGTTTTTTTTGTTTTCTTTTTTTTCTGTTGTTTTTTTTTTCTTCAACATATAATTTAAACACAAACGATACCACTATCACCGATGGGTGCTTTGATTTTACGCTCCGTACGGAGTGGAAACAAATGTTTCTCATAGGTCCTCGAGCGGCCCTACAAGGAGAGCAATAAAGTTACTAAGCTGAACGAACCTACGTTGTGGGAAGATGAGCTGGTGGCGGCGCACAAAACGAATTTAAATTAACTAAACTATTTTTGATTCTGCTACCGACGCTATCCGCGTTATCCGCTAGCGTAGTGTTTTTCCCCACCTGTTTACTTAACGCCTATCCATCGATCGGCTCGCGGAAGAACTTGCTTGATAGGATGATTACATGCATATGTACACAGACCGTTTCGTGTGTGAAGATGATGCGATGGTGGGATGAACTTAAATCATAGATGGGTTTGTGTTACACTACATTAGCCAACCCCATAAATACGGGTTCGCAAAGTCCTCGCTTGCTCTCTATCTGCTACAACTGACAGACAACAGACAAACTCTCATCGCTAGCAACTGGCGCAATATGGCGGTCGAATAAACACACTCAAATGGTGGATGAGCGAAGGGTACTACTAAAAACGGGGAAGCTAAATGTTAGTGTCAGCGTCACTAACCTATGTACAGGATGGGAACGAGGCTAAGAACGAATGGACGCACGTAGACACTGTGGACAGCAAAGAACGGGAAACATCGATCGGGGAACAACACCCGGAGGAGAACCATAATGGACGGCCAACAGTTTTTGATTAGACTTCTGCACAGTGTGTCTTGTTCGGTGTTTAAATGTTAATGATCTCCTACAACGCCCGGCACGTGGCACAACTCGTCTGACTTCGAACTGGAACTATTCACATCGAAATCCTAGCAGAGAATATGAGAAGATCGAGGGAGAGACTGTCCCTGGTTGTCTAAAACTGTTCTCATCCTTGTCTTTTGCTTGAGAAATGCCACAGTTTATTGGGTTTCACTTTAACTCTATATATTGCAAATATCAGTTTCATCGTCAAGAGCACATTTTGCTTTGCTTTTATCATTAATTACACACACACACACAAATACAATATACATATATAATTCGATTAGTAGCTGTTTTCCGAAAACATTTGCCAATAAAGAAATCGACGATCACGGCTCTGTAGTGATCGTGATGTGTGTCCCTCGCACACTGTCTCTAGACAAAACAAAGATTGCACTGAGCGTTTTAGAGTAAACGAAACATAATTTAACGTACAACGTGTTCGCGTGTGGAACCTAGAACTAGATCGAAATGGAGGCTGCTCACTGATAAATAAACTACCTAGCGGACTGAGGCCTTTTGGGGAAGGAGGGTTTAACATTCTCTTGGAGAATACCGCTGTACAGTTACACCGTGGGAGTTTCTGAACGTAGTTGAGTTGGGTTTTGTCGATCACCGAAGAACTGAAGATAGAAGTTGCTTTATGCCGCCTCATCATCGACGACGGAAACGTTCGTGTCGTCATGGTGACGGAGCTGTTGCCCGCTGCTACTGTCCGAGTCGCCGCCTCTACGATCGATGTCGTCGATGAGATGGAGATTCGCGACGTGACCCGCTCCCATCAGCATGGCCGGTAGATGTGGCGCGTGAGATCGTATCTTGCGCTGGGCTTGCTCATCCACCGGTTGAGCGGACGATGTACCAGCCAGTGCTGCCAGCGTACTATCGAAGCTATTTACATGACCGGCAGCACCACCGGCAGGTGTGTCCTCGTTGCCATCCATCGTTGTGGTACAGCTCCCGCTACCATCGCTTGCGGCCGCTCTTTCGC